>CM016729.1:12538102-13086277 GCA_005771605.1 Scutellaria baicalensis
GGAGATCAAGACTAAGTAGCTATATACATCACCCTTAATTGGTCAACTCATACACACATCCTTCACAATCAAAAGTCAACCTTCAAGAACAACAATGGCTTCAAACAAGGATAGATCTCTTCTCACCAGAAAAGAGGCCATTGGCAAAAGGCCATGGCCCAATCTTCCCCACCATCTGCTCAACTTACTTGCAAGAAAACCAAACTTAATCCAACCAAACTTAATCCAACAGATAAGTTTTCCGGGCACCACCAAGTCGTGGACCACCACGACGAGGCGGTGCACCACCACTAAACACCCGCAATACCCTCGACTTCATGATCTAGAGCCAGATGATTCCAAATGGTGTTCTTTAAGCAAGACTCTACCGCAGTTCATAAACATCAATATTCATATTGAAATCTACCCCTCTTTTGGCTACTATGTCAAATCACCACCTCAATTCCGGATCATAAAAAAACCGTATTTTGTTGGCTACTTCCAGGGTTTACTTGTCACTCGAGGGCCTAGTCCATGCAGTTTCCTCGTTCACCGAGTTTCTCATATGACTGAGTGGCCACTTCCTCCATGGGATGTTACCATTCCCTTCAAATTTGCAGCACAAAGTTCGAGAATGGTGGTGGTGACCGGGATTTCTAGTCCAGCCCTTGTGGTCCAGCGCTGTGATAAAGATGGATGCTTGTGGGTCAATCAAGAGTGCAACATAATCGATCCGTATGATGCAAAGAAGCAAACCATGCAGTTCACTAATATAATTTACTATGAAAGCAAATTGTATGCATTGAGTTTGCAGGGAAGTCTTGTTGTTATGGAAGATATCAGTTCAGACATTGTCATCACGAGGATAGGCCCGAGCAGGGCTGTTCCTTCTGTAAACTCAAGGTACTTCAAGGAACATTTATTCGAATCAAAAGGGGAAATCTTGCTGGTTTTTCTGATCTATCGGAAAACATTAGACATTGTGGACCAAGTGGAGGTGTTTCGCCTTCATTTTCCTAGACTTTCTTGGATTAAGGTCGAAAGCCTCGATGAAAGGGCATTGTTCTTGGAGAAAGAGTGTTGTATTTGGGTAGACTCAAGTGACACCAATTGCAGGAAGAACTCTGTGTACTTCACTCAGAATGTAGCTAATGAGTGGTACACGTATGATATGGAAACTGGTTGCATTTCACCTTCATTGGACACAGGTAATAACTGATAGCAAATGTTACAAGAATGAACTTTAGTTAGTTCAGATTTCACTTTCTTGTTTTCATATTCCAATGTTTTTCCATGAAGTACACACAATTTCCTTTGAATTCATGCAAATAGTAACACACTTTCCCAAGAAACAATGCCCTTTCTTGGAGAGCTTTCAAATTCAATCAGGCTGTGTTTGGAAAATGCATCCAAAATACGTCAACTTGGTCCATAACGTTCGACGTTCTCCACTAGATCGGATCAAGAAAACCAACAAGATATCTATGTTTGGTTTCAAGTAAAGACTTACCTTGCACTGAAAGGAGTGGCCCAGATTTTGCCTACCGTTTGTGATGTCGAGGCTCGAATTAATCTCTTTCAACTATAGAAAGAACCCCCCAGAAAACTCACTGCATAACGAAGAAGATAAAATACCACAACAAAAATATTAAGGAAACAGTGACTTCCCATGAAGGAAGCATTCATCATAGCGTAGTTTAAACATAAAATAAGTTAGTCGATGGTCCCGTTTAATGAGTGAACCACCTCTTTTTTCGATTGCCTTGATGTCGAGGCCTTTCACATTGAAGAAAAGATGGCAGAAATATTTACATACTTACAGTATAGATATCAAGATGAACGACTACAAGATACAATACAATAATTTTCAAGACTTGGAATAAATATGGGATGTGTTGGATCGATTATTTATAAAATAAATACAAGTTTTTGATGTGCATAACATTGAACACGAACCCTGGATAAACAAACAATCAGCAGTAATTAATATACATCAATCTGTCGAACACACCCCTCACAGACTTGGCTCCAGCAGTAAATCTTGACCCCTTAAGCATATACGATAATGTACTGATGCATGTTACCATCTTCGGACCTTTCAGTTTAAGAAATATAAGAAAAAAACATCAAATTAATCAAATACTTTAGTCTTAGTGCAAGTTGAGTACAATTCAGACAATCAGATTTTAAATGAAAGCTAAAAGCATTGACATATCACTTGCAATATTTGTCTTAAATAAGAAGAACGAAAATCAGTAAGTGGAGAGCAACTCTCTAGCCAGGATACTCGTTGAATTCAAGCATGGTTTTAGCAACGTATCACAAAATCAAATATTTAACACTACAGTACACAACTGTGAATGAGTATACATTTTATTTGGAATGAGATGGCTTCGCAATCAACATGACTTTATAAGAAGAACAAAACAGTGGCCAAGCTTGCTTCAGCATAGCTACAAATTAAATGTAAAGTTAGAGGATTGGAAAGGTTACATGAAGAATTTTTCCCGAAGAAGTGGAACAAGGTGATACTGGTATCTTCACCTTCTATACGACATCATCCTGCCAAAAAAACAGAGAGGTAAAGAACACCTTTTCTCATTTTCCTAGAAATATCAAAATCCAAGGAAGTCTAATTGTAAAAAAGCTAGTTACATTATAATTAGGATATGGAAACAGTATTTATGAGAAGACTTCTCTGAACATGCATGACATTAAAGCCAGAGCCTGTATTTTACAGCATAAAAGGTGGGGGTAGAAATCTTCAGAAAACTATAGAGAAGATAGGGAGAAATTAACGAGCCAAATCTCCGAATTAACGTTATCTCCTTCAGCTTGATGCACTGAAGGACTTGCACAGCGTTGACATTTCATGCATTTTTCAATGAAGTCCTGCCCAACCTATCTAATCTATGATGCTATTTGAAGATTAGATTGTTCTTCATGTATCATTGAAATAAAAAATTACATAGAAAGGTGGATGATACTGTTTTTTAGCAAGGCTTGATGTAAAATTCTCCCACTTCTTTGCAAAATAGCATTTCCCTTAGGTATTATATGAAGAATATAAGAATTTTAAGAATCTCTATAACACAGAAGTTCAGATAAGATAAGCATAAAATAGTAGTCGAAATCAAGCAAGAGAATCTTAAACAACAGCAACTGCTCCATTATCTCAAAGCATTGATTAAAAGTTTCCAGATTATCAGACACTGTGTGAATCACTGACAGAACTACAATCACCTTCTCGACAGAACTTTCGCCAGTGCTTGAATCACCATCAGAAGTGGCACTCGGTTCCAATTTCCTGAAGGGGAATCAAACCACTAGAATTAAGAGCATGGATCTGATTAAATGGATTCAAAATGTAGGATGGAAGTTAAAAAAATCACTAACCTTTCGTGCCCCACAACAGATATTTTACCTACTGTGTCCAACTTGCTTCGAACATCATCATCCTAAAGAACACAAATTCGAGTAAGGCATATATTTACTTATATCAATCAGCACATAAAGCACTTTTGAGTAGTGCTTTAGAACAAGGGCAATCTTACAGCAGAATAATCGTGCATCCATCCAGGTATACTATCGGAGAGTAATCTAATATACTGCTCCATAGCTGCCTCCTGGCTCATGCTTCCCAGCCTTTGCCATGCATTCCTTGCACAATGGAATTAGGGGCCCCCATCACTCACATATAGCAGCTTTTCAACCCTGTTATATAACTAGCAATCAAACTATACCCTGACAGCTATTCAACGGTCGGGCCTATTGTTCTTGCCGTATTAAGATTACCCTTGGGATATTAGCAATATTATCTATTTTGTGACATGTCTTGAAGTGAAAGAATTAAGGAATATAGTACTTGAATCCTTGCTCTCTTTGTGAAAATTAAGTTGTACCCTCTTAAGTACCTACCATGTCAACGATTTAGGTAATGTCAATTGTCAATCTAAAGAAGTTGTAAAGAATTTCAATGATCACACAAGGAAATAGACAACACCATATGGGTGTATGAAGGATAGTCAATTCCTGTAACCTAGACTTGGTTTGAATTCGGATTAAAAACTGAGGATCAACCACACTTCCAAATTTATAAAATCAGGGTGATAGCTAAGAACTCGATAGCCTTTTTTGCTCAACACTCTAGATTTCCATTTTTGTCTTATTTCACAGCCTCTTATCAAGATCATAATATAATAAAGAGTAATGCACATTTGGCTTCAACACAAATAGCAAAACAGGAAAACTGATCATGGAAAATATGACAAATGAAAAGATCAACTACCATTTCCCACGAGCAGACACCATTATCGCCATAGGTTGAGGCTCGTTGCAAGGCCCCTCGACTGCAACTTTATGAAGCCCATACAACTGCATCAGCACATCACTATCCAACTTTGCCAAATGATCATCATCTTTCTCCTTCCCCTTTCCTCCATATTCAACATAATTAACAGCCTCTGCAAACACTTTCTCCAACTCGCTCCTTTCGATTCCCTCCCAATCATCATCATCATCGCTCTCATTTCCGATTTGACCCACATCATCCACATCCCCTGTATCTGATCCCTCATTCCCAACAAAACCCTCCACTCCATTTCCTTCTTTTTCATCAATCATCATATCACCACCCTCCAATTTCTCTGCAATCTTCTCTTCAACAATTACACTACCCTTGGCCTTTTCAAGCTCATCAACATCGCCCTCTTTCTCAATCAGCATTTCAACCTTTTCAGACCCCTTAACCTGAGCATCAGAACCACGCATCTCTTCCACTCCAAAACATTGTTCTTCAATCGATTCAACCTTAGAATCTGCACTCAATCCAATAATCCCTCCAAATTGATCAGCCATTTTTTCAGATTTTTCATCCACATACTTTTCTTCAACAATCACTTCCCCAACATTTTCAGACCCTTCAAACCGATCAATCCTTCTAACCATAACATCATCAACAAACTTCACTCTCTTTTGCCCTTTAGAGCTCCTAACCCTCAACCCTCTATCCACAGCCACCCCTTTTGCAACTGCACCTTCATTAACACAACCAACAGCAGTATCGCCATCAGTTGTGGAGTTAGAAACAGCAAAAGAAACAATCTTTGCAACAACATAAGACAAAACAAGAACCAAAAAAGCAGTAAAGATCGGTCCTTGCACAAACTCCATGCCCATCTTTCGATCAATCTGAAACCAGTGAAAGATTGTCAGAAGAGCAAGAAAGAAAGATGAACACAGAAAGGGTGTGAAGATTTCAAGGAATGACACGGATGGACATAAAGATAACGATGGACTATGGCAATATCCCTATTAATGATCATAGCAACCGATACTATATTACTAAAGCATTTTAACTTTTTCTCTTTCCCCTTTATTTTATCAGTGTATTAAATTTCAAGAGAGGATGTTTGCAGAGAAGAGCAAGGCATATTCTTTCCCTTTTTCTTTGTGTGTATGTTCCTTGTAATGTGGGCCCATTTGTAGCCTTGTTGGTGGGAACTAAAGCCTAAAGGTTAACATAGGACCCCACAAATGTTGTTAATAGTAAACTGTAGGTAGTTTCAGGTTTGGAACATATGGGAGTGTTTACAAACTCATACTAGATTCTTTGCCCCTTTTTCATAAACTATATTCTCACGGATTTTTGTGAGACCAAACAATTTACAAAATAAAATAAATATAGGAAATTATTTATAGATAGTTTTTGTAGAATTGTTTCATGCAGTATTCAAAAATGTTTTATCTGAAAATGAAAATTGAATGTTTGACATGATTTTCGGGATGAAATTAGAGTTTTTTTTCCCACCAAATCGAGGGTGGTAGTTAACTTCCCTTCAATTTGATGGATTTTTACAGTGATACTAGTGTAAGACCCGTGTAATACACGGGATATAATAAATAAGTTTTGTTTTTTATCCATATTATCTTATATTTTAGTTTTATATTATATCTATTTTAAAATATAATATTTTCATATAAAAATTTATTTGCTTCTTTCTTTTGACAATCTAAAAGAACAAAAAAAAAAAAAAAAACTCATTTATTTCATTATTTAAAAATGTGACCGAAAACATATTTAAGAATATGAAATTACTTACTTTGCTTTGAACTCATTGATTGGTTCAACATCGTTATTCATCATCAATCTACTTGCGTAGAAAGAATTTGAAAGCGATGTTGTTTCTATAAGAAAAGGTAATTGGGACATACAAATAAGATATAAAATATATAATTGATTATATTTGTTTATAAAATAAATTGCTTACTATTCCATCGATTTATCTTAGCAAATTGCAAGATTATCACAACCAATTCAGATGGATGTTCCTTTAGGTAAGTGTCAAACATCTTAGCATAGTCTCCCCACAGCATGCAAGATAACTTTTGTTGCCTAGCATTTCATAAATATATTAAATATAAATCATGAAGTATATCATATGTATGTGAAATTATATACGTATTATAAATGTATTAGATAATTACTCACTTTAGATCCACAAACTCTATGCTCATTCTCCATGCTCGTTCCTCATTCTTCTTTGTGATCTCCTCAATAGCTCCTTTTGGAAATGCCTCCGCAATGATATCTAATCATCAATTAAACACTTTCATTTTAAAATAAAGTTGAAATAACATAAATTGGGAAAAAAAAATATTCTTACCTACTAAACATGTTTCAATATGAGGACATGAGCTAATTTCTTCAAAAGTAGTAAATTCAAAGCCATACATAGGGATTGGAACTTTAGGGCATGGTTTGATGGTAGTATATTTATGGATACTCAATCGATATGTATGTTTTGTAGCCAACATAGTTCCTTGATTTTGACCTATTTGAAAGTTTTTTAACGAACAAATTACGCCTTCTCATAGGATGTCTTTGCATCTACTAATTTGACTACGTGCAACAGTAGCCTGGACTTGTAAACTGAAAATGAATTTATGAAAAAAATTAGAATATAATAAATTTGAATTGTAGACATGTAAAAAATATAAAACCTCTAACATTGAAGAGTATATATCAATATTATGTAAATTATAACCTGAGTTACCTTATCATCCATCAAAACCATCTCCATGAGGGAATTCTCCGATGAAGAATTCTTAAGGGGTACAAACCATAATCTTACAACTCGAACTCTAATTGCACATGTCTCATTGGATGGATCAATATCAGCAATCGGAAGGTACTTCATACGAATTGAAAGAGAGATTAGATACGTGTGAAATATGCAACACAAATCTTCAAACTGAAAATGAATTATACAAAACTTATGAATATATATAATAAGTTTGAATTTATAAAAAAGGGAATTGGATTCATCTAAGACCGTCATCAAAGACTAAAGAAATTAGTGATCAAAGCCAAAACTATGGCAATTAAAAACCTTATATATAATAATGTAACATAATCATTTGTAAATATGTAAATGTAATAATAAAACTATTTATATGTAGTAATAATAAAAATATTTACCATAGTAACATTATACATATAGTATTTATTTTTTTATCTATATAGTAATAATAAAATTTATAATAATAATTTATTTAGTTAATAAGAATATTAAAAATAGAAAATAACAAATTTAAAATGAACATTTAATATAGAAAAGAGAATTTGATTCATCTAAGGCTGTCATCAAAGACTATAGAAATTAGTGATCAAAGCCAAAATTATGGCAATTAAAAACCTTATATATAATAATGTATGATAACTCCTAGCTGTAATCTTGGATAATATATAAATGACTATAGAAATTATATTCATTTTTTACATGATTTTGGCATATTAGTCATGACTCTCCAACCTAATAACTGATTATTATTCCCATAATAGAAGTCTTTATTTGTAGTTAAAATTCTGTCATCTATAAAATTGATTATTATAATCTTTATTATGTTACAAAATTACTTTTTGAGAAAAAATGGTTAACAAAACCTTAGTGTTTTGGAATACTTATCTATATAATCTTGGATAATATATAAATGATTATAGAAATTATATTAATTTTTTATATGATTTTGGCATATTAGTCATGACTATCCAACCTAATAACTGATTATTCCCATAATAAAAGTCTTTATATGTAGTTAAAATTCTATTATCTATAATATTGATTATTATAATCTTTATTATGTTACGAACATGCGTAAATTACTTTTTGAGAAAAAATGGTTAACAAAATCTTAGTGTTTTGGAATACTTATCTAATATAATAATAATAATAATAATAATAATAATAATAATAGTAATAATAATATAATAATAATAATAATAATAATAATAATAATAATAATAATAATAATATAATAATATAATAATAATGATAATAATAATAATAATAATGATCATCATCAGAATGATAATAATAAAACTAATAATAATAATATAATAATTAATCATATAATAATAATAATAAATAATACTCATAATAATAATAACTAATTAATAATAATCATAATATAATAATATATATAATAATAATAATACTAATATCATCATAATTAAAGAATAATAATAATATAATAATAATATAATAATACTTAATAATAATAATAATAAAAATAATAATAATAATAATATATATTTCATCTAGCTTCTAGTTTGCCATGAATCATTTGTAAATATGTAAATGTAATCATAAAATATTTATAGTAGTAATAATAAAATATTACCATAGTAACATATAACATATAGTATTTATTTTTTTATCTATATAGTAATAATAAAATTATATAATAATTTATTTTAGTTAATAAGGAATATTAAAATAGAAAATTAAAACAAATTTAAGTAATAAATTATTTAGTTAAAAAATAAGAAAAATAGAAAATAACAAATTTAAAATGAACATTTAATGCTTAGAGAATGAGAGAGTGCCATGTGGCACTTGTGATTTTTGTTATATATATATAAAGATTATGAAACAATTTTGTACAATTCTTTTGTCAACAAGATTGTTTTTTGTTTTTTTCAATGTATCTTATATTTAATATTTAAATGTAAACTTAATAATGTAAAATACTTCAATGACCATTTAATTCAATTGCAACAATCACCTTTAATTAAAATATTTTACCTAAAACCTTATAAGTTACAATTTTATTAACAATAATAATTATTAAATTTTGTTTTTCAATTATCATTAACTCAATAAATGTGAATTAATAGTAAATTAGAAATATCAAGTGAATTAATTGAAAATTAAAATTCAATTCTTGAACGGGAAATAGGATTAACCACAGAACAACATGTATCCAAATTAAGACTTTAACTTTACAGGCTTCACAAATTTTTCCAAATTAAGTTCAAATCGATCATCTGGGCCCAAATCACACATGTTATCCCTGATTTCGGACTTTCTGGACTATTTTGCTAATGTGATAATTATTTTATATTTAAATATTATTAACTTATACACATGGATGACACATCTTCTCACTGTCACCACCGCCATCCACGGGCGCCACCATTGCCGCCACAGTTTCTTCTCTAGTTAATTTGGGCAAAATTCGCGAAACTCGTAAAGTCAAAATACTAATTTGTCAGCCCGAAAAAAAAGTCCGACTTTAAGAATTAACCTAAATTACGGGAAAATTAAAATAATAAACTCTATTTTAATGACTAAGTTAACCTATGTATGCATTCGTCGTATTGATCGGCATTGACTGAGTTGACTCTACTCGATTAATTTGATCATATGAGTTCTGAGTCATTTAATAATTATATACCGCAGTCTCATATAAATTTTTGTTATGAAATCATCCGATTCATCTTATATTTCATCTTCTGACTTTAAAATAAGCATTATTTCTCCATGTATCTAAGTAATATTATATGACTAGTTAACATGGGATGATATATTTAGATGTAATAAATGAATATGGTTAGAATATCCCAAGAGATTGTTTGAGCTAGGTTTGGAGAGAGAAAATGGTTGTTGAAATTGGGATGGAGTTTGATCCAAGTGGAGAATCTTCGACCGGTAACATCAATTTCATTTCATGATGTTAGCGACACTTATCCTCTCTTTCCAAAATGATAGTGATTCTATGAGTTTATCAAATTTGATACATATAATTAATAAAATCTTGCAATTTTTCTCGTGTTATATGTGAAAAGAATTTAAATGTAAACAAGTGACACACTAATGTGTCGTTTGTGAGAAGAGTGGATGGATTCTTCACGTGGGAAGTGAGGCCACAATTTCTAGCTATAATAATCTCATTGTCTTATCAATTTAATGGGCCCATTACGTCCCTTCATGGTGAGTCTGGATCTTCTATTACATTTGGTGTTACATCTCGTATTACATAGTAATTAATACATGCCACATATTAATTAGTGATGTCATTGAATACACGTGGCGTGTGATGATTAATTTATAATAGAAAATGTAACATCAAATATAACAGAACATCTTACTCCCTTCATGGTGGTTGGAATTCCACCAATTTTATTAAACTACTCTTCTTAGTACTATCATAATTATGTTATGAATTTAATTTTTCAAGATGGGTCATTCATATATGGAGATTTGTATGATTTGAATGGTATGAATGAGTTGAAACTATAGTAACAAGGTTTGTGTTGTAAGATAATATATTATGAAACAATTTTGTACAATTCTTTTGTCAACAAGATTGTTTTTTTTTTTTTTTTTTCAATAGGATGGTTTACATAGATATTTGGACAAATTAGGGCAAATGGGGGTGTAGAGTTGAGGTGGGCCTGACTTTTTCGTTGTTCGTTTATTTAACTATTGAATTGTCCAAATTTTGCTCGAGTTCGTTTAAGTTGTATGTTCGAACTTGTTCAAGTTTAGTTGTTAATATACATGTTTGTTTGTTCAAAGTTCGTAAACTGGGTTCATTTAACTTAAACAAGCTTGTTCATGAACTAAACACAAACGAGCCCTAATCGAGTTCATTCGTGATCGGCACGTTCATGTCCAACCTTAAATGTCAATACAAATTCATGGTAAAGAATATACTGAATGATCTACACATTCCCAGAAAAATTAAACTATATATATATAAATAAATCGTTATAATCTTTAATCTCAACTTCATGAATAAAAGCATCGAAGATGAGAGGATTGCTCACATCAATAAAAAGATTAACAAAGTCAATGTAATTTATAATCAAACCAAAAAAAATGACTACTAAAATCTAAAGTTAGGAAGGTCTAAATTGTCTACAATAATATTTTGTTCCAATTTTATTACAATCTTCAAGATTTTGTATGAATGAGTCTCTTTCACTCTAAACAACACTAGCTAAACAGGTGGCTAGTTTGTTTCTCTTTCTATATATGTAGAAATATACAACTCAATCAATTTTGGATTGAGATCTTCTATTACACTTGATGTTACATCTTCTATTCCAAATTAATCACCACACGCCACGTGTATTCAATGACATCATTAATTAATATGTGGTGTGTATTAAATGTTATGTAACACGAGATGTTACACCAAATGTAATAGAAGATCCAGACTCCCAATTTATATTTTAGTTCTTAATTTTAGACTCAAATTATAACATTTAAGGGATCAA
Source organism: Scutellaria baicalensis (assembly GCA_005771605.1). Taxonomy (NCBI): domain Eukaryota; kingdom Viridiplantae; phylum Streptophyta; class Magnoliopsida; order Lamiales; family Lamiaceae; genus Scutellaria; species Scutellaria baicalensis. Next base: position 12,549,648 of record CM016729.1, read on the forward strand.
TCTAACCATATTTATCAATTTAAGACTTCAAATAAAATGGAGTTCTCAATTTAAGACATATTTCCATTTTCTTAGTTTTATTTTTACGTTCTTTTATTTATCTTTATAGATTTATAGCTATTTCATTATTATTAAGTTTTTTAGGTTGCATGATTTTTATTGACGAATATAACATATATATATATATATATATATATGATGAAGTCATAAAATCTAATTATATTTATTACAAAATGTGCAACTCACGGGATAATTCTAGTAAATCTAAAATATAAATAAATCTATAATATAAATAAAAAGAAAAACAACTTTAAATTTTATCTTGAATTGAAAACCCACCCTAATTTTAAGTTTGGAATTGAGAAATAAGATTGGAAAGGGCTCTTTATACAGGAATTCTGAGAATTAGGTTTAAAATTGAGAAGTAATAAATAAATTGAGTGTTGTTATTTAATTAAATATCCACCTTGAGAATTCCTAACAACATCTCACGAACCATCTAACCCAAATATTAATTGAGTTTTATTTTTACCCAAACATAATTTGGAGTATCCATAAGAGAGGTTTAGGTTGACAAATCTTCAATATTTTTATTTTTTAATTAGAGTTATTGCTTCTTTTTATGACAATTTATTATGTTTTACAATTCATGAGTATTTATACGTGGTATGTAAAATGTAGAATTAGGAAAATTGTCATGTATACTAGTTGTATGGATCTGAATTCATGTAATTGGAGTGATCCAATCCGGATCTGTATCTATTAGGGTTTTTCTTTTCACTTCAGGTAGATATCTTTATGTTGTATTTGTAGTAATTTTTATGTTAGATAAGTGTAGTTTTTATGTTCAGTAAATTAGAAAAAAAAAATAAAGATTTTTAGTTTTTTTTTTTGCTTCAAGTTGAGACCTTTATTTTGTGTTCTTGTAAACTTTATTTACAAATATCATCACCTTTATGTTCTGTAATTTGGAAAAAAATTAAAGGTATTTTTTAAAAAAAATTAGCGCATTTTTTGGACCAATTAATATACCTTTTATGTGATATTACTCATACATTTATGTGATATTAGTTCACCTAAATATATATACACAAATTTTACGTACTGAAATTCAGGCTTCCTTTTTTTTTTTTTCTAAGTTATAGAACATAAGTGTCACCACATTTGTATATAAATCACGGAAATACAATATAAAGGTTTCAACTTGAAGAAGAAAAAGAGGAGCATGAATCAAAAACAACAGGACCCGATTCGATAGCATGTACACTTGATGCTCAAGAGACCAACTCATATAATTATTAGCAAATGAATTATTTTTTTATATAAGGAAATTGAAAGTGAGTGGACATGAGTCCTATTTCATTTTATCACCTACTTAAACTTCATTTACTTCTGGCTTACTTTTAGGGCCCGTTTATTTTAAAAGTCGGGTTTGTTTGGATTGATTAAAAAAGTGGGATCGTACTGTTCATGAAAGACAAAAAAGAGTTTTTATTTGGATGTTTGGTATGTAGGTTTGGATATGAGTTTGAGTAAATTTTTATTTGGTATGAATGATTGCAGGTTTGTTAAAATTGATTTGTTTATAAACATTTTGTTTGGTTTATTGGTTAGTATGTATTAGATGTGTGGAATGACAGTTTTTCCCTCATTCATTATTAATATATATGTCAGGTCAACTTAAATTAACTGAAATTCGAAAATCTATTTTCTTCCCCAAATTGCTTTCCCCCTGCAAGTCTGCCACCTTCTTCTTCACATCCACCACATTCTTCGCTCGACCTATGGAGTGCCAATTCTAAAATCGTTTCTTAATAGAGATTTCCTTACACGTGAGTTTTAAATTATCATTGTGAATGTTGATTGAAGTGTTTATGCAATTGTTAGCACTTAAAATAAGACTTCAATAACATCAAGAAAACCACTCTATTCAATCAAAGTTCAGCCAACCCTATTAACGTTATCAACTTCATATTTGAGGTCAATTACAAAATAAATCTTGAAGGATAAATATAAAATAAAAGAAGAAGAAATATACGTATCTATATATATGTAGAGAAACTTAAACTAAAAGATATAATATATCATAAAAAAAAATAAGTATGTTGATAAAACTCAAAATGTGATGACTCATGAAATTAATGGAAAATGACATGCAAGAGGACATATGTCCGTCTAATATACCATTTACTTAGATCATTAGGATAAAAGTAAAAGAATGGAGAAATCAAGTAAAAGAAAAAATATATATATATATATATATATATATATATATATGAATATGAAGGAGAAAGAAACCAAAAATGGGACAAAATAGAGAAATGGAGTGAGGTATGCATCTTACCGTTTAAATGTTGTGAATTTAAATATAGTTTCATTTCTCTTTCATGCTAAATTATGTATAAGTTAATTAATTTGATTGAATCAAGTTTCTTAATTTTACATAGTATTTCAACTATCTTGAGTCTTAACATGTTTATTAATGGATTTATGTAATTTTCAAGTTTAGCTTTATTGAAGTAAATCCAAGTTGAATGAGTTATGTTGTAACTAAGAGAAGTGTTATTAATTAATAATGTAATAATTGTCAAATATCTAGATATACAAGTTGGGGTTTATAATAAATAAGAAAAGATGTGATTCATCTATTAATTTACTTTCTTGTAAATTATTACATACGGGTTCCACTTTATTTTTATGCATAGTGTGTAGTATATATATATATATATATATATATATATAATGAATGGAATCTAATATTATGTTTAATGATTAGATTAACCTATTATACATACTTTATTTTACAAAACAATATGATTTGCAAAGAGAGTTAGTGTTGAATTTCATTGTTGTGACCAAGTGGGTAAACTTTCAAATTATAACTTATTAGTAGATATAACTATCCTGATTTATATAATTACATGCCCAGTAAGTTTGTGAGGATATACAATTTAATAATAAAAAATATCAAATAGTTAAGAAATATGTGATGGCAGCATAGAATAATAAATAAAATTGTTTATTATTAGCATGCCCTGTATATTATCATTGATCGATTTTGAGTATTTGAACTTCTGAAAATTTTATTATATTTCTTTCACAAGATTAGTGGTAATGAGACAATATACACTTTAGATCATCAACCATTAAAATCTTCGAGGGACAACTTAAACAAATTAAAGTAGGGTTATCATAACCAAGTAAGTAGAAATTCATTTCCAACTACAATGCATGAATATAGTATTTCATGTTAAATTTTGATTGGTTGATATCATATGAGTTCATGTATGTATCCTTGAGGATTAACGTATTTAATTGATGTTATAGTGATATATGTTGATTGCATTAAGAATGTCATCCACGAGCATCAACATGTGCATATGCAAATGATGAAAGTTATTGCATTTTACATGCACGACATGATTTTAAAAAGAAAAGTATTTTATTGACCACTACTAGTGTACCGAGGCATGAAAGTTATGCTTATGATAAATGTTTAGCCGGAGACATGTGAGACATGGATAGACTGGATTCACTCTGTCGGTGGCATGTGAGACATGTATATGGCTACGAGTGATAAATGTTTAGCCGAAGACATGTGAGACATGGATAGACTAGATTCACTCCGCCAGTGGCATGTGAGACATGTTTATGACTACCAATGATATGTTTAGCCGGTGGCATGTGAGACATGGATAGGCTGGATTCACTCTGCCGATGGCATGTGAGACATGAATATGACTATATATGAATGATATTATGTTGAGCTCAATCCAGTACCTAGTAGATGGTGGTCAAGAGCCCAATGAAGGAAAATGATTTTGAAAGAAATGTTTTGATTCATTTGCATGCATCATTGACATTATTCATATCATTCATGTTACGTAGATAATTTCTGCTTACTGAGCTTTAGCTCATATAGTTCATGCATTGTAGGTGGATTTAAGAATGTGTAAGCTCATGGACTAAGTGATAATGTGTCGTGTTGCTACGAGTTCGGAGGGTGGTGTACATAGATGACGACCTATTGGGCTATGCTATGTTATGAGCTTGTTTTCCCTTAAAGAGTATTTTGTTAATATTTATTAAACATTCGTTTTATTCCCGTACTCTGATGTGTATAAATATGTAAATATAGTAGTGAGTGTGGTTTAATATTATGATACATACTAAGAAACGTGTTATAATATACTAAATGGTTTTGGTGTGCAAAGAGGGATAGTTATGTTATTAAGTTTTAAAAAGAAGAACCCAAAAAAAAAAAAAAATACACACACTCACTTACATGTCTTTGCATATGAAAGCCTATAATGAATATAGTTATGTAAGAAAAATGGGCGTGATAGGACCTGCTCCGGATAGGTCCTCAAGTGAGATATCCATCAATATGTTGTATTCCCTCTCATTCCTTTCATTTTCCTTTCTCTTTTCTTCTTCTATTGGGCCTCGTCTAAAAGACGGATGAGGCGCACTCCAGCTTAGCTCAATGGTAAGCTTACGCTTATTGCTGGAGTGGCCTTGAGCCATACTTTCTCTGCTACTTTCTCCTTGTCCAGCCGCTTCTCTATCCTCCCGTCCTTTTCTCATCTGCCTCCCTCTAAGGGGTCTCAGCCCTTTTTCTCATTTGCTCTTGCACATCTTCACCCTTTTTGGCATCATCGTCGCTAAGGGTTTGTTGCAGCATCTCCTCAATATTCTTCAAGGTTACACCTTGATGTACATGTCGATCGTCTACTTTGTCCAACATGGAGTTCAGCGAGGTTACTTTAGCTTGAAGTGTGATGAGGGTCATTTCATGAGAGTTAAGTTTATTCTGTATGGTTTTGACAGTAGTCTTTTCAATCTCCTTCCTTTTGGCTTCAATTGCTGGTATCTCAACAGGTAGCTTGTTGCGGCCTTACAGATCAGCTCCTGGAAAGTAAATATCTAGTGCTTTCTTAATGTGAGTGAGGGTAGTGGTGAGGGTGCTCATGAATTTCTGCACATTCAGAGTCTCCTTCATGTGTTCAGTTTTCAAATTATCGGAAGATTTAGTGATAGTTTTCCTAAGGCTCTTGATTGTCTTGGTTAGTTCTGTGGTTGCTTCATTTTCTGGCTTTTTTTTTTTTCTGTGGAAATATAGTGGGGGTTTTTGTGTTCTCAGGGTGACCGTAAGGGCTGCAGGAACAACTACTTTTTCCTGCATCAGGGTCATCGCCTTCATCATCATCCTCAGAACTTTGAACTGGAGGTGAGGAGTCACTGCTATCTAAGCTGCTGGATCCTTCATTGTCCGATCCAGAGCTATCTCCATCTCCTTCTACAACTGTGGTGGCTGCAGGAGGGTCCTTAACAGTAATCAAGTCTGTACTCTGTCCAGCGTCTGTAGCTTCAGATTGGTCATTGGGCTGGACAGGTGGAATTTGTTCAGTATCCACCGGAGTTGCTTCATTCTCATCGGCAGTTTACCCTTTCGGCATAGCCTGCTCGCCAGATTCCTTATCAGCAGCTACAACCTGCTCCTCCTCAGGTTCTTTCTCAGCAACTTGCTCCTTGAGCACAACTTGCTTCTCCACAACTTCCTACTCAACTCAGCAGCTTTCTCCTCGAGCACAACCTACTCTCTTCCTTCCTCTGTCGGATTCTCAAGCGTAGTTACATGTGGGACATTCAGAACAAGAGGTTTGAACGGCACTAGGGCACGTTCTGGGTTAGAAATATCACAGAAATCCAACACTTTCTCAATCTTTGTCACAGCTTCTACTACATCTACCATGTTAATATATCTGGAAAGATTGAATCATTACAGTTACCTCCTCAATTTGTACCTTAGCAAGATCTCCTTCTGCAGAATTATGATCAGGAGAGTGACCATAATTGAGCAGTTGCTCATCAAGAGCATCAAATTCTGGTGGAGGTGATCTGTATTGAGGGAGCTCGACCTGGATAGGGATCTCTGTATTTGAAGAGCTAACAGAGGTGCCTTCTCCAATCTGAAGTCTTGGCAGTAGGGGTTGACCTTTTCTTTCTCGTAGGCTGGCCTCAAGAGCAATTCTCATCATCCTTTCTGAGGCCTCCTATGGACCAAAGAATTCAGCCTGTTTAGCTGCAAAGGCCTCCTCATCTCCTGCGCGTATAGTATCAGCAGCAGGGTCCAAGGTTGGGGGCTCAGTCACCTGTGCAGTGACTTCTATCACGACTTTACCTTCGATAGACCTTGGTGAGAGAGGTGTGGGCTCTTTAGCAACAAGAGATTGCTTAGCTTTAACAGCAGTAATCTGAGCTTCTGCCTTGGTCTGCTCTAGGTATTCTTTCCAAAATCATTTTTCAACATTGTTTAAAAACTTACTTTCCATAAGGACATGCAAATTGGTCTCTCTTACCCAATGTATAGCCTATGTTTCTTCTTCACTGACCTCAGGGCACTGTACAAGGACATCATAGGGTAGATGTCTCTTGTTCCACCATTCAGTAAACCTATTCAACAGTAGGTTGAAATCAGCCCTTACTTTTCCTTCATCCATAACAACCTCTTCTTCCTCCTCCTCCTCCTCCTCTTCTTCTTCTCTTGTTTCTCCTGCAGCAGTCTCAACTGCTACAGAGGCCTCCCTTGCCATATCCACAACCCTATTTATGATCTCATCTAGAAGTGCATCATCCATACAGGGGGCAGGTGGGGGTGGAAGTAGGGGTGTAGGCTTGATTGGGGTGAGGGAGAGGGTAAACTATCTGGTTGAGATGTAGGTTGCTGGTTAGCAGAATTTTCTGTGGAGGACTCCTCAGCCTCCCGTGATTCCATCACAATCCTCCTCCTGAGGATCCTTTTTGGTACCTTTTGGATGACTCTTCTAGATTTTTGGGTTTGGGGTGGAGAATTAGTTATTTCGACAATATCAGGTTGGGGTTCAGGTTCATTTTGTTTAGGGGCTTGGGGATTTAGTGTGGCCTTTGCCTTGGTGGGTTTGGGTTTACTATTGGCCGACAGATTTTGGTGGGGGTGGGGATAGGCTTTCTCATTCCTCCTCACTCGAGGAACTTGCTTCACTCCGTTCCTCCTTAACAACAACAGCCTTCTTGGCCTGCTTCTTCTTCCCTGTAAAAATCTTTCCAGCGCCCACATACTTACCCTTCAGAATGAGCTTTCCCTTCTCCAGATTATATCTTAGGGCTCCCAACAGGGTGTTGAGTACCAAACCATGGGACTTCTTTCCAACCTCTTTCAGAACTTCCTCCCCAAGTCTTTCCAGCACAAACTGTGCCTAGTTCACCTGCTCTTTGTTCATGATAGCCATCATGATCCTGAATCTAAGGTTTGTGCAATAACCATATGCACCCGAGCGATTCTCCACAATATGAACACATATATCATGCAACAACTCATATTCAAATTTAAAAAGTTTTTTAAGGCACCTGCGTGACATATCAGAAACTTCCCTTCTAGTAAACTTTGTCCAACATGCCTCAAGTTCTTCTTTGTAGCCAGCAAGTTCTTCTGACAACACTCCCTCAGTCGATAGGTCAAATACATCTTTCAACAGCATGCAGTCAATGATATGAGATATATCCTCCATGTTGAAGGTTATTGGTTCTCCAGCAATCTGTACTTTGGCTCGCTTATAAAATTTAGCGACCAAGGCTTCATCATATGGCTCTTGGACTATCGAACAGAGTCCCATAAGCTCGGTGTCCTAGAGATAGTTGAGGATCTCCTTTATCAGCTTTCCTCCAACGTCTACATCAGTACAACATTTCACAATGATTCCTGTGTTGACAATCCTTCCATCGACAATGTCCTGTCATTTTTTTGTGAGAGATTAGATATGAAGTGTGTTTGAGAGGTAGAGAGTAAGAGAACAAGAAATTAAGAATAAGGTTTCTGCGATTTGTGTGCGTATGGGAGAGAGGAGAGAGAGTGTGAGTATATGTATGTATGGAAATACTCCTTGATTGATTTGATGTGTTATAATTAGCGGTTTCCTTCTCTTCAGATGATCTAACGATCCAGATTCAAACTTAAGTTGAAACGGCACACGATCTGACGGCAGCGCCTGTTTTAGTGAGGTTTTCTTCGTAATAAATTGTTAGTCCAGGGACTAAGTTGCAAATTCTACCGATGATCTTCTGATAAAACTGCTTTCCCGTAATAAATACTCACATGTCGTTGATTGCTTCTAATTCTTGCTTTAATTGTTTCCTTAAATTCTCTTTAAGGTTGCTGTGTATAACTCCTAGAGAAATAAATACTTTTTCAATAAATGTTGTCTCCTAGAGTAAGCTTTGCGTTACAGCTACCTTCTGGTATCTTTCATCAAAGTGACCTGTAGAGTAACCTTAGGTTACTTCATCTGCATGAAATGTGACTTAAAAAAATTCCCCCTTAATATATGTTTTTCCTTTTATATGATTTTTATAATTCCAAGTTCATTTCTTAAAAAGGAAAATCTAGATTCACATAGGGGTTTTGTGAAGATATCAGCTGGCCGCTGATTGGTATGAATTTGCTCAAGAGAGATATCTTTCTTTTCCACATGATCACGTATGAAGTGATGACGGATATTAATGTGTTTTGTCCTGGAGGGGAAAATCGGATTGTGAGTTATAGCTATAGCACATAATAGGAGTCTGCTTCTCAATGATGTCATAATCCTTTAGTTGTTGCTAGCATCCATAGTATTTGAGCACATCAACTTCCTGCAGCAACATATTTTGCCTCTGCTGTAGAGGTATCTATTGATGTCTGCTTCCTGCAAAACCAAGAAACAAGTTTGTTGCCTAGGAATTGACATGTTCCACTAGTGCTCTTCCTATCTATTTTGCATCCTGCAAAATCAGAGTGAGAGATAAAAAAACCTATCAACTTAAAACCACCATCCTTGGGATATCACAAGCCTAATTCTTGTGTCCCTTTGAGATATCTTATGATCCTCTTTGCTGCAGACATGTGAGATTCATTGGGTGTTGCTTGTTACCTCGGGATACGTGTACGAGGTTTACGTTAGGCACAACCACAAACTCTTCCAATCAAAAGATGCCACGTAATAAAGCAAAAAGGAGTCTGAAGATATGTCAGACTGAGTATGGCGATTGCAGCAACAGAGACGTACGATCTCAACAACCTCGTACGGACTAATAAGAAGAGGCCACGTCACCCCATGCATCTTGTGAGAAGGAAGCTCTCTCTCCAACGGGCATAATTATCATCACCTATAAATAGAAAAAGACTGGGACTTGAAGGTTACCCGACCAACTTGAAAAACTTGAAACTAGAAACTCTCACGAATCAAACGTTCAAGCACTTAAATCGTTTCATATCTCTATACTTAGATAGTTTCAAGTCTAGTCTTGCAGCAAGCTATCTACAGCTTAAAGAGCTCATCGTTCTAAGCTTGCTACCTTTGTTGTTGAAAAGAAAACCTCTTTTTCTTTGGACTATTAGGAATTGCTTAATCAGAGGTTGTTCCTGATCAAGAATTTGCGTTTTTAGTAGAAGAACAAGAACTCTATGTGGGCTAGTTGAATTTCGTCACTGTGTAGTAACCCTGTGTGGGATTGACTGGTAGTTCTTGTTAGGTTTAGGTTGTATAAGCGAGGCTTGTGTAAATCAACTACTTAACAAAGTTCCTCCTTGTGAAGGAGTAAAGAGGACGTAGAGAGATTACTCCACCCTTGAACCTCTATAAACCGCTGTGTTTATTTTTTTGTTTAGCTTACTGTTGTTTATATCTTATATCCTGCTTATTTGTTTTGCCTGCTGCATATCTGTCGTAAGCATACCAACTGTTTTCAGAAAAGAAGCTTTGGTCAAAAGATTTTCCGCAGTGCATAAAACTCATTTTCTCTAAGTTCCCTAAAGGTAACCGCTCAAGCAGTAACCTCCGGGACAGTAAGCTCTTTAGCTACCTGCCTAAGTGACTTATCATTCTGTTTTAAAGAAAAAGTTTGAAAATTGAGTAAGTTTATTTACTCCTCCCCTAAGCCTACTACCACTTGGGACCAACAAAAAATTATTTGAAGAAGAAGACAAAACTTGTACTACCTACAGTAAACAAGAGGACAAAGGAATGAGTACTAGGAAAAAGAATTGTTGAATCTGATGTGCTTCAGGAACAGTTTTGTAACTTTTGGAAACAATTTGGATATTAGGTTTTGTTGGTTTTCATGATGCGTATTAGGTTCATTAGGTTTTGTTTGTAATCATGTTTTGATGATATATATTAGTTCATGTTCGTACAGTTTTGTTATAAGCTTTTGAATGGATATATGAATGTTATTACATAAATTAGACATTGATGTTATTAAAGTTCATATAAAGGTAGTATAAAGGTAAGAATGTTGTTACACAAAAATGACCAAAATGTATCATAAAGGTATAAATGTAGTCATTTGAATGTAGTAATCTTATTAGATTGATATTTGTATAATATATTATAGTTTCTTATTACGATATGAAAAATTCACTTTGAAGTTAAAAGTATATAAAGTATACTCTTATAAATAAATGAAAGGTATCAATTCTCGTATATAAAAGTCACATTTCTATAACATAAAGGTAACTATTAGATTATAACATAAGGTAACTATTAGATGCATAAAGTAAACATGTGAAAATGATTTTTCCTCGTGCTTGTATTTCTTTCTGAAAATCACCTTTTAAATAAAGGTGATATTAAGATAACATTAAGGTAAGTATTGTGTTACATAAAGGTAGAACACAAATATCATAAAGGTATATATGTTGTAAATTTGAATGTATTGATCTTATTTTATTAATTTTGGTAAATGTATTATAGTTTTTTATTATATTAAAAATCTTTTCAAGTTAAAGATATACATATCATAATAGTATAGATAAAGGGCATAAATGTATCAATTATCGTACATAAATGTCAATGTTGGTCCCGAAAAGCAACTGGTAGTAGGCTTAGAGGGGGGTGAATAAGCCTACTAAACCATCACACATTTTTTTTCTACATCTATCCGCTTTTTCTTATGTCAATAACCTTTTGAGAGGTTACTGATCAGAGTGAATGCGGAAGCCTTTTACTATGCCTGGTAGAAGATGTACAACTTATTAGAGAGAATGTATGCATGACAGTAAACAGATAAATACACAAGCATGTATAGAGGTTCGAAGGTGGAGTAATCCTTCTACATCCTCACAGGAGGGAACCTCTGTTAAGCTGGTTCCAGGCTGACTGGAAATTAGGTCGCTGGGTGGCAGGACGTTAGATATCAGGATGCTAGATACCAGGGGCTGGAAACTAGATCGCTGAACACTAAGTCGCTGGGCAACATGATGCTAAATACCGAGTAGCTGGATACTGGATCGCTGAACACCAGGTCGCTGTGTATCAGGACGCTAGATTTTAATATTCTGAATACTAGGTTACTTGAAGTCAGAACTTATCATCAAAACTGGATAAAGAGATCTCTTTGGTTGTTATACGTTAAAGCAGTTACTGAGAAAATATTTCTTGGTAACATGCGTACACTTTAAAGAGATCGTCTTTTCCAGAAATAGACTACCTTTTCTAAAACCATAAAAGAACTCCAGTCATACGATCAAAAAAATCCAAGGGTGAAGATCCAGACGCTGACCAGACGCAATCAAATCAGGAGATAAGATTTAAAGCTGTGGAAACTGTCAACATCAGCCTTGGAAACCGGCGGAGCAGTTAATGAGATCTTTAAAGATCCAAACTGCAACAGGGAGTATTTCAACCCTATAAATACTTGCACTCCATTTTCTTCATAATGCATATATATCGATATCCTCTATCTCTCATCCTAAAAAGCAAAAATGGAAACAGATTATTGGAAACCCTTATCTTCATATCTTTCAAAAGACGCATTCTCTGTAAATAATCAACCAAGCACAACCCAAATCGCATACAGTCACCTCTCACGCTTATCACTTGCTAAACAAGTTCTTCTCAGAAGACTTGTTCATCTAGCTTCCTCTTCTCACCTCAAACTCAAGGATGCGCAAAAACTTGCTCCTGAGATCTCCTCCTTAAGTGTGGATGTCGAGATCGAGGAATCCCTCTCCAGTTTTCCCCTGAGCTCTTGCTCTTTGTTGATTATGACAAAAAGGGGAAAGAACTGAGAAGGATTAAGGAAGATCAAAAGTCTTCCTGAGGTGAAGAACAGAAGAGACAAAACTCTTCCCTTGGGAGAGTTCTCTGCTGTATCCAAAAAGAATGAAGGATCAGTCACAGGAGTTGGCAGACGAAGTGCGAGAAGAAAGGTTGCAGCAAGCTACTGCACCTGAGTATCTCCACTACTTCTTGCTCATCTCCAACTGAATCATCTTTCTCTTTGCGATCACCTTCCTTAATTCTCCTCCACAATCAAAGAGGAAAATCAATTGGAAGCAAGCCTTGCACCCACATAATTGAGGAAGTGTTAGAGGAGAAAGAAGCTCGCAAGAAGCTAAAGAGGAAAAGAAAGATAGGAAAGAGCAAGAAGAATAGAAGAATAGAAGAATGAATTTAGATAGGATGTTTATTGTACTTTGCTTACTGCATTGTAATGTATACGTTTTATCTTAAAAAATGTATTCTATCCTTCAAAAATTGTTCATTCCTTATGCACTTTCTTTTAGACTAATATGTGATTTGTGTATGAAAGTAGTATGCCCATTTGTGCCATGCTTTAAATATGTTTAAATATGCTTTCTGTGCTTAAGAGATTATATTCTTTTGATCTTCTGTAAAGGTTTTGTCATCATCAAAAAGGGGAAAATTGTTGGATATATTTGAATAATGTTTTGATGAGACAAATCCTTAAAGTAACTCTAAAAGTATAACCAATCTTAGGATATGTTACTACAAATAGAGTTACTGCAGAAGATTAAAAGAAATAGAGAATATGTCAAAGAAGGTTACTGAAGAGAATAGTTGAAAAGAATCTGGAACTAATAAGGATACTATTGACTTCAGGAAGCTACTGGAAGAGACCTCGCCAAAGAAGAATGCGGCGGGACAGGAAGCTACCTGACAAGGCCATACCCAAAGCATACTGCAGGAGGCAGCATGCTACAGACGCCTCAAGCCACCTGAAGGAGCAAGCCAGAAGAAGGAAGCTCCAGAGTGAAGTTAGAGGAAAGAGCTACAAAGAGGCATGGGCAGAAAGTCAAAGTTACCGGTAGACACAAGAAGTTACTGGTAGAGAGAAAGAAAAGAGGAGCCAACCGGAAGAAGACATGTGGAAAGTAAAAGGCTGCGTGTGTCAGGTGTGCGGCGCGTCAATGTCAGAAATCTATTTACCTTCAACGGGCATATTTCACAACCTATAAAGAGGAGGACTGAAGACTGAAGAGTGAGTGTGAGAGAAGCACCAAGTGTGCAAGAGAGAAGAAGACGAGCCCATCAGAATATCCAAGCTCGCAGAGAGAAGCGCAAGAGAAGAGAGAAGAGCTCATCAGAGAGAAAGGCTCACAAAAAGAGAGAAGCGCAGTAAAAGGGGGAAGATAAGAAGAGTAGAGAGTGTTCACAAAGAGCAACAGAAAAGAAGAAGAGCTCGAACACTCCACACCCCAAGAAGAGACACACCCAGTCTACCAGTCAAGCAGCAAGCTTCAGCAGAATCAAGTCTGCAAACCAACGCCAAGCTTGCTGCACTCAGTTGAAGAAGAAGGAGATAAACCTCTCTAAAAGGTTGTCTCGGACTACTCAATGCGAGGAGTAATGTCCTGCTGAGTTTACCACTTTCGAGGAGAAAGTGATGACCCTGGGTGGGTAGAGTAGGATCTTGTGTGGATCAGGGAAGTAGGCAAGTATATGTGTGAAAGCTTGCTACTTTCCGGTTAAGGGTGGGTTGTAATAGATAGGTTTATGTAATGGGCAAGAAAATACACGTAAGCGCACAGTTGTCGAAATCTTCTGATTGGGGGTGAGTGCGTCGCACTCGCCGGAGATTTGTCGGAAAATCGCTTTTCCGGTGGTGAAATATCTGAAATTAGATAGAATTTGACTTAAGTGGACTAATTTTAATTTTCGAATTTTAACGGGGCCAAAATCGGACAGTGGCCTTTCAACGGGACCAGAAAAGAGTTTTTCCCAAGTAAATATATAATACTTTAAAGGTGAATATGTAATATCTTATACTATAAGCATTAATACATTAAAGGTTATAAACATGTAATACCTTGAATGTGCACATATGTAATACCTTATACTATAAACATTAATATCTTAAAGGTACATATGTAATATCGTATAGTATAAGCATTAATACATTAAAGTTAAATATGTAATACCTTAAAGGTGTATATAAAATACCTTATACTATAAGAATAAATCTCTTAAATGTAAATATGTAATACGTAAAAGGTGCATATGTAATACCTTATACTATAAATATTAATATCTTATAAGTAAATATTTAATACCTTAAAGATAATTATATAATATCTTAAAACTATGTATGCAAAACCTTAAAATGTAAGTATGAAACACCTTAAAGGTGTTATGTAATACCTTAAAGGTGAATATATAAGTATTATTGATTGCATTGATCAACTAAATACCCCAAAACATCAAAACATGCATATTTATTTTAATCAATTCCCCAAAGATTGAAACAAAGATATAGTTTACAATCCGGATCCCCAAAATTAAAACAAAAAGGCAATTGTTCAAGTATTAAAATACATATCTTTCCATCTCTTTTCATCCATAACCTATATAACTTTCGAATGAACATTTTTTCTTCTTCAACTCCATAGCCTTTTTATTACTTCTTGTTTTGTTTGTACTATTTGCAGCACAACATTCTTCATTCTTCTTTAACAACATAATTGTTGCAAATTATTCAGGTTTGAGGATCATCTTATACCGATCTGAAAAAGGAAAAAAAAACATGAAAAAAAAATCACAACATGATATAAAAAATAAAATAAAACAATATGACACCTTAAGTGAATACATCTAATACCTCAAGCATATTTATGCGATATCTTAAATACCTAAACATCAAAATAAAACAACATAGAAAAAATGTGAAACCTTTATCATATTTACGTAAACAACAACATTTACCTTTTGCATAAGAAAACATAACAAATAAAATTTACAACATATAACTAAAATTACATATAATATATATCTTATAATATAACACATATGATACCTTAAGTTAAAACTTATAATACCTTAAGAGTTTTTATCTGATATCCTAAAGTGCTATGAATATGTGACACATCTGAAATAATCATATAATACCTTAAGTGCATACACAAAATACCCGAAGACTATTAATGTGATACCTTAAGAATCTGTATAAAAAACATAACGTGTTTAACATATTATAAGATAAATACTTGTCAATATCATCCATCATTTGCTTCTCCTACATTTTCTTCTTACCAGCGAGAAGTTCTTGTTTCAAATTACTCAAAATTTCTTCCTTATTTCTTTTCTGCTTATGATGTGTATAATCCATTAATATAGTCTTCTTATTCCGTTAACAAATACATACAACTGCAACTACAATCACAAATTACAATAAAATCCAGTTTAACATAATTGGCACAATAGAACCCTAAAATTTCACAAAAATAAACATATAAACTAACAAAAATATCTACAAATATAGATCAAAACAAATAAACAACCCAAAAAAAAAAAAAACAACAAAATCAAACAAACTAAAAAAAAAACCCTAAAAAATCGAATAAACACATACACCCACAACAAAACCAACAAATTAAAATAGAAACAAAACCACCAAATTTTATGGACTACAAAAAGATCTATGAAAAACACAACGATATTAAGTAACACACTTACAAGTAGCAAATAGAATCGAAAATCTTCAAATATCTTCAAAGACACCGTGAATATTTGACGCTATTGCGAAGAGTTAACAAATATCAGAAAAGAAATGAAAGAAGAAACCACAAATTTAACACAAAGAACGCAGAAGTAGAAGAGAAAGAGAAGAAGAGCGCAGAAGAAAAAAGGAAGAGGAAAATAAAATTGAAAATCAAATTAAGAAAATATGGCAAAAGCTTATATACCCTTGGGGTACATAACTTAGATTCGTGCCCTCAGCGCGTGGTGTTACATATGTGTCCTCTTCAAGTATCACGTGTGTACTCTCATGATATTACTTTTCCATGTTAAAGTTTGGTATTAGATATATAATTTTCAGGTATCACGTGTATACTCTTAAGGTATTACTTTCTATTCAGTGATAGTATTAGATATATACTCTTCAGGTATCACATGTATATCCTTAAGATAATATTTGCTTATTCACTAAAGGTATTTGATTTTTTGTTCTGTATGTAAGTAATACCTTAAAAGTATACACGTGATACCTAAATAGTACATATCTAACACCATGCGGTGGTCTTAAGGTATTGCTTTTTATTCAGTGATAGTATTAGATATATAATCTTCAGGTATCACGTGTATACCCTTAAGGTATTACTTGCTTATTCACTAAAGGTATCGACTTTTTGTTCTATATGTAAGTAATATCTTAAAAGTATACACGTGATACCTGAAGAGTACATATTAGACATGACATTAATTTTGGGATCACCAAAACTTTTGTGCACTTGGTGCATGGATCTATCTAGGATCCATGCACCCGGGTCAACCAACCCCAAGCACGTTTTCACGCGCCTGGTGGATACGCTCAAACCCACCAAAAATTCGATCAATGTGTTGTACCTTCATGTTATGTTAGTCATACCTTCATACTATGTTAGTCATACCTTTATGCTATGTTAGTCATACCTTTATGAAGTATGAAGATAGTATGAAGGTAAGACTAACATAGTATGAAGATATGAAATCTGGAAATGAGGGTATCACTAATATAACATAAATGTATGACTAACATAACATAAAGGTCAGCAATTTTGAACTAAGGGTATGAAATCTGGAAATGAGGGTATCACTAACATAGATAAGGGTATGACTAACATGATATAAATGTATCACTAACATAACATAAAGGTCACGACCAAAATACGCCAAAAAAAAAAAAAAAACCCTATGGACTGGGCTGACCAAATCCGTGCACCAGGTGCGCAGGAGACTTACTCTTTTGGAATAATTAGTATCGGAAGGATATCATAACTGGAATACTTTCATCTATATATATATATAAAGAAGACCTTCAATAAAAATAACAATAACTATTTTTCCCTTCCAAATTAACATACTATAAATGGAAAGAAAGTAGTTACAAGAAATTAAATAAATAAAAAATAACAATATTTATATTTTTAGGGTTGTGGGGTCCACTAGATTAGGCTATACCTATAGGTAGGTAGATTATGAAGTATATTTTATCTTTTTTCTCTATTTCATATAAATTATAATCTTTAAATTAATTATTTTAAATTTTAAATTTTGTTTTAGTTTATGAAAAAATATAAATTTTATATTTACATTTTGGTGCAAAATTGTATTTAACAAGATTACAAATACAAAGATAAATGACTAAATTAAACTATAGATTAGAAATTAAAAAAATAAATTTTAAAATAAAAAGTCTTAGTAACAATGAAATATACTTTGGTATAATTGTTTGATATATTTGCTAATACAAGTGGTTGAATATTGAACTAGCTAATGCAAATAAATTATTTACTAACACATTTGTTAATAAGTATGAATCAAAAAATATAATAATATATTAATCATGATACTTATATTTATATTAATTTGTAACATGCACAACATATCTTTATGACGTAACATATTTTTTAAATATCAATTATCATTTACAATAAATGTTTCTCAGTACTAAATTTGATTTAATTTACAATATAATGGCATGTGTACAAAATTGGTGTTTATTTAACAATTTCATATTTCAAATATAGAATTTAAATTCATTGTTAAACATATATATAGATATATATACATTTATATATTATTGTTTGCATTTTAAAATTATAATATTTTTAAGATGTGACACATTAAAGATAAAGAATTAAATTACTTTTAATATATAATTTATGTTAAGATAATATTATTAAATTATAGTATTAAAATTTTTAAAATTAATCAATCGTATATTACAAATCGTGCATCGCACGGGTATACTACTAGTATATTAAATTCTCCTTATTTATTTTGTTTTCTAGTTGTTTCATTGAATTAGTGGTAATTATTATGGTTAATTTCAAATTTAATCCGGTATGTAAAACTAATTTCATTTTTTAACAATCAAATATATGTTTTCTAGTTTTAGTCTTGTATGTTTAAATTTCTTCCAATTTCAGATAAGTATTCCAATTTTGGTCTTGTGTGTTTCAACTTTTCCAGTTTCAGTCTGATTTTGGTCAACTTTTCTGACCAAAATTGGATTGAAATTGGAAAAAAATTGAAACACGATACATGATCAAAATTGGAATATTTGATTGAAATTGGAAAAAATTAAAGCATACAGAATCAAAATAAGAAAAATTAAAATACATGAGACCAATTGGAAAACATATACTACCTCCGTCCCATGATTTTTAGCCTACTTTGACCGGCACAGATATTAAGAAAAAACTGTTGACTTCGATTGGATGTGTTATTTTAATATTTTTGAGTGGCAATTTTGTAATTTAAATCAACTTTTTGAGTGCAAAAGTTGTAAAATGAAAGAAATGGAGGGGTAAGAGAGTAAAATTTTCTTTGCCATTTTGGGGCTGGCAGATTTAATTGGGACAAACGAAAATGGCAAGTAGGCTGAAAATAGTGGGACGGAGGGAGTACTATATTATTAAAAAAATGGAAGGACTATTACATATAAGATCAAAATTGAAATTAACCCTAATTATTAATTAAATCTGAAACTCTCCTTTCCTTTAAAGTTTTTTTTTTTTTTGGTTTTCCATTTGATTGAACATAAGAAGTATAATAAATTCAATCACAAGGATCGACCCCAACTTATTCTTCTACTTGCTAGTTAGTAAAATTAGGTAAAAATAAATAAATTAAATTTAGGGTTAATGGTCAGAAAAATGACAATCTTTATCCAAATTGTCATTTTAACCAAACTTTTCACTATTGATAAAAATAATATAACCTTATATATTTAGTATGTTTTTAGACTAAAGTAGTAAAGAAAAATTCATTATCTATTGATATACAACTTTTCACCAAAGTTTTTTAGTATTTTTTCTCTCCCCCTCCCCTGCACAACCTCCAAATTTATTAATAAAAAATAGGTAAAAGTGGTAAAAATACCCTGTATATATACCATATTTACGATCTTATCATTTAATTTTACCACTTCCTAAAACTACCCCGTAAATTACATATTTTTGTCAAAAATAGCCCGTCACCTACTGTAGGAGGTAACTTGATGATGTGGCCGGTTTTTTCACGCGTGGAATATAATTTTCAATTTTTTTTGTTCCACATCAGATGAGGGTTTCCACGTCAGCCCCCTTCTAATCCTAACCCACTGCACTTCCCTCCCAGCTCCACCAAGGCCGGTGACTGTACCACCCGGAGAGAGAGAGAGAGATCGAGAGAGATGCTAAAAAGCAGAGAGACTGCACCACCTGAAGAGAGAGATCGAAAGAGAAGCAGCGGCAGCGGGGGAGGGGGTGGCCCGCGGAGTAGATCGGAGGGGGCGAGTAGATCGGAGGGGGAAAGCATCAAATAACATTGGATTTCTCCACTAATCCTACCAACATTCACATGGATTTATACCTCATTATATGGGAACTAAAATTCCTCATTCAATTTTGAGAAAACATACATGAGATTGAAGAACAAATAAATGGGTTTATAAAGCAATTTCTGAACGGGTTTGGGTTGATTGAGGTTTGATTTGAGCAATAAACATGAAATTGATGTGAGGTTATGTTTGGGCTTGAGGAGAGGATCATTTTGGTATATCATTTGGGTGTTTTGGGTGAGAAATTAAGAAGATCAACATTTTGAGCTTGGAGGCTTGCCATGGCCGTTTTCCTGTGACATGGGCGGCTGTTGGGACTGTTTTTCAAGCTAATTTGTATCATTTAGTGGATTTCTTGGTGGGAAGTGATAGAAGATTCAACTTAGATGAAAAATTGAAGGTTTGGATGTAATTAGAGTGCAAAAGAGAATTTTCCGATGATTATTCCGGCAACCGTCCGGCGGCTCCGGCGAGGTGGGGAAGGAGAAGACATGTGATGCAGTAAAAATTAAATAAAAATTAAATTATATATATCAAAAAATAAAAAAATCCGATTACACATGTCTATTTAACTGCCACATCAGCATGTAACCGGCTAGTTACCTCCTACAGCAGGTGGCATGCTATTTTTGGCAAAAATGTGTAACTTACGGGGTAGTTTTAGGAAGTGGTAAAATTAAAGGATAAGATCGTAAATGTGGTATATATAAGGGGTATTTTTGTCATTTTTCCCTAAAAAATACAACTTTTCGAAATCTGATTTTGGTCGAAAAACATACTGAATATATAAAGTTCTGTTATTTTGACCAATAGTGAAACGTTTGGTAAAAATGACAATTTAGGTAAATGTTGTGATTTTTCTGAGAATTAACTCTTAAATTTATCATATCATGTAAACACAGTTCAATCAATCAATTCAAACATAATGTAATGTAACTTTTATTTAATTAGAAGTGAGATCGAGGGATGGACCTTAAAATAACTTTTGCAAACGCATAACATCTTCGAGTATTATCTTAAAAGTATAATTTTATATAGTTAGTGACAATGTCTCTATTAATAATTCAAATATTATACTTGGCCCTTTTATTGATATAAGTAATGATCAATATTATTAATAGGCTTATCATGAAATCTCAACCCTAGCTAATGCATCAAGAAATCTTGATTTAGAAGTTAGATGCACCCTCTCATCTCACAAATATCTTGTATTGATTTCAACTCAACCTCTACATATAAATAAAATCTTTAATAAGGATATATTAGGCAATTCATATTTTGTAAGAAATATTCATACTTTTATATAGGTAATGTATATAACTATGAAAGTTGGTGGGAAACTCCGCACTCTTCCAACATGGAGAAAGATTTTGCAAATATCTTTCTGAATTAATATGAATCCTAGCCACATATATAAAACACTCTTGTTATCACTTGTTATCACATAAGACTGAGTCTTTAACTATCACGTTTTCCACACACAAAAAAAAAAACTCACTCATCACACTTATTTATATCTAAGTTCTAACATATAAATAAAAGAGTTGCAAAACAAAAAAAAAAAAAAAAGTGAGCAAAGTTGAGTAGAAATTATCAATGGCAACCCTGTCTCCAATTCCAAGCTTGCAAGACCTCAAAATCACCTTCCAACACAGCTCCCTGGTTTTCCCATCACAAGAAACACCGAAAAAATCCATTTTCTTATCCAACATAGACCAGATTTTGAACTTCAATTTCCCAACTGTTAGTTTCTTCAAAGCCAATGCAGATTTCCCACCTGCAACCGTGGCCAATAGGCTCAAATCAGCGCTGGAAAAAGTGCTCGTGCCATATGATTTCGTTGCTGGCAGGTTGAAACTGAACCAGAAGACGGGGCGCCTGGAGATCGATTGCAATGCAGATGGGGCCGGCTTCGTTGTAGCTTCGTCCGAGTTTTCGCTTCATGAGATGCTCGACCATTTGAGTTGTCCTAACTTGGGATATAGCCAGTTAGCTGTCCAGAAGATCGACACCTTGCCACCTCATCAAGTTGATCACCCACTCTGTGTTTTTCAGGTTTGTGAGTTTGAAGGGAAATTTTTGATACATTCATTATCATTTTTCTTTCCATTTTAATTTCATTTGCTATATTTTGATAGAAGCAGAGATCTAAATCTCAGTAAACTAATGAGTTTGCTAATATTTTCAGATAACATCTTTCAAGTGTGGTGGTTTCTCAATTGGCATGTCAATCAACCACATAGTATTCGATGGCGTAGCCGCCAAGACATTCACTGAAAACCTTGCTTCTCAAGCTTTCCACAACAAACCCTTGGCTATCATCCCCTGCAACAACCGTCGGCTTCTCGCCGCCAGATCTCTGCCGCAAGTGGTGTTCCAACACCCCGAGTACCTCGACCTCAACCTCCCCGTCGGAGAAGGCTCAAGTCCACCAGCGTTCGACTGCATCAAGGAGGAACTGGAGTTCAGAATCTTCAAATTCAGCCCAACTGAAATCGCAACCCTGAAGACCAAGGCCAAAGCCAATGCAGAAACTACAAGGATCAGTAGCTTTAAGGTGGTGGCAGCGCTTATATGGCGGTGCAAAGCCTTTTCCGTCGACATAGAGCGCCGGAAAAACACCTTCTCAACTTTGCTTACGCCTATCAATATTAGGCCAAGGGTGAGCCCACCGTTGCCACCTTCATTCAGTGGCAACGGTATGCTGCCCATTAGGGTTTCAGCGTCCTTCGAGGAGCTGGAATCCGGGCCGTTTTCAAAGTTGGTGGAGATTTTTTCCAAAGGGATTGATGAAATGACAAATGACTACGTAAAGTCTGCCTTCGATTGGTTGGAGGTGCATAGAGGGGTCCCACATGCGGACTATGTAGTTACGTCGTGGTTGGGATTAGGGTTAGATCAGGTCGAGTTTCCGTGGGGCAAGCCAATGTATAGCTGCCCTGTGGTGAACCATAGGAAGGATATATGTTGGGTGTTTCCTGATGCTATTGATGGTGGAGTTGGTGCTATGGTGGCTTTGCCTCCTATGGAGATGGAAAGATTTGAGGCACTTTTTCTCAACTTCTTTCAATGAATTGGAAGTGCAAGTTCATGCATCATTTCATTGTAATTCTTTACTAGTAGTGTACCCGTGCGTTGCACAGTGTGTTATATATATATAATTATTAAAAAAATATAATAACATATAAAATGTAATGATTATTATTTTAACAAAAATATATTGATACTTTTTAAATTTGCATTAGTATAAACCTAGGTATTTTAACTTTAAATTTATGCCATTATAAATAATTATATTCGAAAATATTAGAAATTTGAAATATATAAAGTAATATATTAATCTATGGATTAAACAAACAAATAAAACAAATTTGTATCAGAACATTACATGAGTAGTGAAATTTTTAAAAATAAATTTAATATCTAAAAATAAGTTATATTATTAGAAACGTTATGATTTAAGTATTGAGATAAATAAATTTATATTTTATTGGCATTTATAACTATAAATACACACGTATTTTAATATTTTTTTTGGTTCAACGCCACATATAACTCATTTAATTTAAATCAAATAAAAAATTATATCAGTTTATCAAATACATGAAAATCTCTCTTGCTATCTATTTAAATGAAACAATTCAAAATTGGACTTAATCTACACATTTTGAATAAAAAAATATGAATAATAATTATAAGATTCATAAGTCAATATATCAGGGACTAAGAATGATGAAATTTTAATTTGTGAAAAAAAACCAGAAAAAATACCTTTATCCAATCTCTTATACCACCTCAATTAATTAGAATATAATATAACTAAAATTTGACAACAAATAAATATAAAATAAGAAAGATAAAATAAAATATTTGTATATTTCAAATGAATAAGTTGGTTAACTTGCAATAATAATTTTAATCTATTTTTTTCTATTTGATATGTTTTATATGTGTAATCTATTAGGTATACCTATAATATTTTTTTATTTCTACATTTTAATATCAATTTACAATAAATTAATACTATATATCGTTAAAAATGAAAAATCATTGAAGCCCACACACATGCATTTCCATATTTCAGTTTGATAAATTTTATTTGAATATTAAATTTAAGATCATTAAATAATGATTGCTTTTATATATTATATATTTAAAATTGATTTAAAATAGGATAAATTACAAAAAAACAACCCCAGCTATCGACTTTTTTAAAATTGCAACCTAATATGTTTTTTTTTAAGATTGCCACCCAATCTTTCTGTGGTTTTGCCGATTGCAAAATTTCCGGTCATTTTTCCGGCAAATGAATTAATTTTTTTTTACTTTGCAACCCAAACTTTAATTTTTTTGTCCAATTACAAATCAGGATTTTTTTTTCGCTTCACACTGATACCTTTATGTTATATATATGAGTGTAACAATTATGTTATATAAGTGTGATCAATATTCATAAAATAAATATCAACGAAATATTGGTCAAAATTGGTGAAATATATGTAACATCGGTAAAAAATCGATGGAATATCAATAAATATCGAGAAAATATCGGAATATATTGGTAAATATAGCAAAAATAACAATAAATATATATACTCATATTTCCATCGATATCGATATTTTCACGATATTTCTGTGAATTTAAGTTACCTATATTTCCACCAGAATCGAAATTTTCATTCTTGATTGCAATATGATAAAAACACAAAGTTCAGGTTGCAATTAGATAAAAAAAAATTTAGGTTGCAAAGTGAACAAATTAATCTCCATTTCGCGGGAAAATTTGCAATCTACAAACCACAAAAAGACAATCTGAAAAAAAAAAAAAAAGATTAGGTTGCAATTTGAAAAAGGTCGATAGGTGGTGTTGTTTTTTGTAATTTACCTTTTAAAATAAGTACTTAAAAATAAGATGAGAGATAATAAATATATAATCTCTTATTTCATCTTATTTATCTATTTATTTATTTTATTTGAAATTTCTATACAATAAATACTAAATTGAGTATTATAACTGATTTCTTAAATTAAATATTTATTTATTTGTATTGAATTACTTAAAATATAATAAATAGGTTTATTTATTTTTATTTGTATTGAGTTTCTTAAAATACAATAAATATGTTTATTTGTATTTATTTATTTGTATTAAGTTTCTTACAATAAATACAAAATGAAAGCAATTGATAGGTTTCTTAAAATAATAATTATTTAATAGGTAGATAATTTATTGCAATTATTTTTGACAGAATATCCTGCTTTTATATATATATATATATATATAGATTTATGTTGTTCCATGTGATAAATGTTGGATATTTGGGATATTTTCCAATTTTAGTATTTTTTTTTAAATTATGAAATATCAATTTTAGTCTAGTAACTCAAACGTTGTTCAATTTTAGTGCACTAACTTTGTCATTTCCAATTTTGGTCCTTTAACTATTGAATTTTTCCAATTTCAGTCCTTCTTGATCGAAACAACCAAAATTGTTGACATGACAATTAGCAAATTTGATACGCCGGTCGAAATGACTAAAATTGGAAAAAAATCGTTAGTTAATGAGCTAAAATCGGAAATGAAAAAAATTATACACTAAAATTTGCGTAAGGGACTTTTTACCCACTAACTCATTTCCACAAAGAGTGACCCTTATGTGTCCTAAAGATATGGTTCTTCCAAATTAATCATTATATGGTGTTAAATATATATTCTACAAATATCATGTCTATACTATTATATATATATGACACTATATTTATAACACCAACAAACATTCGACCAAGAGAGAAAGCGGGAGAAATGGGAGAGGAAGTGATGATGAATAATAAGCAGGTGATACTGAACAACTATGTGAAGGGCTCTGTTAAGGAATCTGATTTGTCGCTGAAAACCTCCACCATCAAGCTGAAAATCCCAGATGGCTGCGACGGCGCCGTTTTGGTGAAGAATCTCTACTTGTCTGTGACCCTTACATGCTTTTCCGTATGCAAAAAATCAAAGGATACTACTTTGATCCCTTCATAATTGGCTCTGTAAGTTGCTTCTTTCTGTTATGCTTTGTGGGTTTTTCTTTTCTTGTTTAATTCATTGTGTGTTTAGGAAATTGAGTGTCTAATGTAGTAATTATTGTTGTTCTTGTTTAATTTATCTGAATGAATAGCTACGTTATCACAATTCAAAAGGAAATATTTCATCTTTTCCATCAATGGCTTTGAACAATTAGTGTTGGCCAGTTGGGTTTTTTTACTACCAACCCTTATAGCTTCTCTTGTTCCAAGACTCTCATGGTAGTGTATATTGATGATATGTATAATGTGATAGAGGATTTCTGTGAAAATTGGCTAAACTTTGCAGTGTTTATTACTTAATTTCTCTTAATTTCCCTTAATGGCAGCCTATTGTTGGACGTGGAGTATGCAAAGTATTGGATTCTTCTGATCCCAATTACGAAAAGGGCGATCTTGTTTGGGGTTTTACTAGCTGGGAGGAGTACAGCATTATTACGGATACGAGCAAGTTAATTAAAATTCGAGAAAGAGATGTGCCTCCATCCTACTATGTAGGAGTTCTTGGTAAAATACTCTAGTCTGTAGATGATCATCAATGTACGTAGTAGCTGAGTATTTATGTCTGTTGCACCATAATCGAACATAAGGAATGATAATCAAGCATGTATCCTGAAAACTCTGTTCCTCTAGGTAAGTTATGTGTGAAGTTAAAAGAAATGTGTGATCAATGAATTCTACTTTTTGTCTTAGTTTTTTCAATTTTCATAAATGCGAGGGGGAAATATTGAGATTAAGTTAAGTAAACCTTCAAGCTGAATTCTTGTTTTCCCTTTTTTCTGTAGGTATGACTGGATTGACGGCTTATGTTGGTTTTTATGAACTTTGCTCTCCCAAAAACGGTGAAACTGTTTTTCTTTCTGCTGCATCTGGGGCAGTTGGTCAGCTTGTCGGTCAGTTTGCAAAGCTGACGGGGTGTTATGTCGTTGGAAGTGCTGGGAGCAAAGAGAAGGTTAGTGTTTTCCATCAAAATTGTCAAGAAATAATGTTGCAACAGCTAACATCATTGATGAATAATGATATCAGCCATGTGGTAGTCCATATATTGATTGACTCAAAGGACTCTTCAGATAATTGACTTAATTGGCAATGCATTTTATAAATGAAGTTCCGTTTTCTTGTTTTGGACTTGCGAAGAAGCTTTTGATTTTATTCAAGACATTGGATAAACAATCTAGTCTATTAGCTGTTACTTTGGATCAGGTGGCCCCTCAACTGACGTTTTCATTGTGCGTTTTTTTCAAGGTTGACCTCTTGAAGAACAAATTTGGGTTTGATGATGCGATGCGTTTAATTATAAAGAGGAGCAAGATTATAATGTAGCTCTGAAAAAGTACGAGTTTTCACCTTCCATTTGTATAATTTAAGTGTGTATACATTGCTGCATGGTCTTACCAAGCATCGGTAGTATCATTGTATAATCTTGTCAACAGTTTGCTTCATCTATTCCCTAAAATGTTCCACTCGAGTGGCTATAATCTTTCTGTATTTGCTATTACTAGGTATTTCCCCAATGGGATCGACATATTTATTACCTTACAAAATATGGATTTCCTAATATATCCTTATAAAAGATTTTATTTAAGGTTATAATAGTAATTTGTGATTTTTATATTTAAATAATTTTAAATTAGAATTCTAAACCAAAATCATATAAAATTCTATTATAAGTAGGACTCTATTATATAATGACTTTAATTTATTAGATTTTTTAAAATTTAATATAGATTGTATATCCTTATAAAAAATTATTATTTAAGTCGATTAATAGTAATATAGTATTTTTAATTTAAAAAATTCATCTTCCACATGTAAAACATGTGCTGATACTCGTACTTTGAAAACGTGGGAGGAAAAATGCTCGATGCAGTGCTTCTCAACATGAAAGTCCATCCCAGTGTGTGGGATGATCTCCCAATACGGGCTGGAGCAGCCTGAACCCGTACACAACTTGTTTACGCTTATATCAAAAAGGATTTGTATGCAAGGATTTCTTGTAGGTGACTACTATCATCTCTACTCGAAGTTTCTTGAGATGGTTCTGCCTTTAATCAAAGAAGGCAAAATCACTTACATCGAAGACATGGCTGAAGGCCTTGAAAACGCGGCTAGTGCTCTCGTAGGGCTCTTCTCGGGTTGCAGTGTCGGGAAGCAGATTGTTATGGTTGCCTGTGACTAGGTCTAGGTGTATAATGTGTGTCTATTAGGACATATTCATGGAGTGGAACTGCAAGATGCTTTAAAGGATGTGCAAATATGTAACATCAAGAACTCAGAATTTGAAGTACTCTTGTGGTTATTACATTGAATGGATGCTAAAATGTGTAGTATTAAACTATGCATATAGATATGATTGCATGTGTATTTGGGTATAATAACACTTTATTCTACAAATTTAAATAAATTAATTTTTCTACCACAATATATAATTTTGTTATTTTTCTACCATAACTAGTACTTGCACCCGCACGATGAGCGTTTTGTGATATAATGTTGGTAAATATTAATTATTTCATAATATAGTGTAAGTAGTTTTAGTATATAAAAGACAATATAATATTTAATAACTAAGAAAGTATAAATTTGCTTAAGATAATTCAATTCACAACAATATATCGATGTTATACACATCAAATTCACTAATCTATGACTAATACTAAAAACAAAAGTATCAATATCATGATCTTCAAATCAAAATTGGAAATTCTACCTGTAAAGTTTGTAAGTTTTTTAAAAACTTCTTTATACGCAACAATTATAGTCGAAACATTTTTTTTAATAATCTGTGTTACAAACTAATATTTTCAGTCACTTAAATTGAATATACTAACAAAACTAAAAAAAATATGAATTATTTAAATTAAATACATGTGCGTGTGAGTATGTATATATAGAAACATTACACAATGAAATTAGAAATTTTATGTAGGAACTTGATACAAACACTGTCAATTATGTATCTTCAACCTTTATTTCAAAATAAATTGAATTAATTTTTTTTATTAATATCGCTTAACATCGAAGATAAATGCAGATAATTATTCTTTTATAAGTATCACATAAATAAATTGATATAGGACGACATTGATCATTACAGTTTATGCTCAACACATAATCAAAATGTAGTAGTAGTCTATGATCATAATGATGACAATATAATTAGAAACTAAACATATAATTTAAATAACCAGGTGAGTCATATAAATTCAAAATGTGCACTCTCATATAAAAATATACGAAGTCCTAAGTGTAAAGTAAAAAGTTAAAATTTTATTTGATTATGAGATATTTATAATTTAAAAAAATATTTAAGATGACATATAATTCAGACTAAATACATATTATATATACATATATGTATATACACACATCTTTAATAGTGTTTTATTTATTAATTAATTTATATTATTATGGTATAAATTAACCCCATACAAATTAATATTTATTATTGAAATTATTGTTTGTATATCTTTGTTGATTTTTAATAAATTCTTCAATAAAAATTAATTTAATTGAGATCGATAAAATGAGAATAAATTAATACAATATTTATATTATTAGATCAAATGGATTAAATAGTAAAAAATGTAAAATAAAAATTTTGTTGATGGGACACTTACAAATATTAATTTAAAAAATACTTAAAATGACATATAATTTCACACTAAATACATTATATATACATATATGTATATACACATCTCGAATAGTGTTACACTTATTTATAAATTATATTTATATTAAATATGATACAATTACCCCCAAACAGATTAATATTTATATTAAAATTATTGTTTGAACATTATCTATTGTTGGTGTATGAGAAATTATTCAATAAAAAATAACTTAATTAGTATAAGAATAAACTAATACAATATATATTATGAATTGAATGGATTAAATAATAAAAAATGTAAAATAAAAATATTGTTGATGTGACACCTTTTTTGTTGAGAAAATAGTATTTCTGTAAATATCTCAAACTTTTCCTCTATTATTATAATAGAAATATATAGATAAATTTATCTATTTACTTTGTCTTTTGAGTTTCTATACAATAAATATAAAACTAAATGTATTAAATATTAATATTTATATATTTGTTTATTAATAAATTTAAAATAAAAGTTATTAATGATTTCTTAAAATGGAAATATTTAATAATGAGACATTTATTGTAGTTATTTTTGGCAGAATATTCTACTTTTATATATATATATAGATTTGAGTGAAAAGTGTAAAATAACTGTAACGCCCCGTTTCTTAAAAACATAAAATCTTGCTTTGGCGTTACTTAGATTAAAATTAGACCTTTTTAGTAATAATAAAGAAAACTAAATTCTGGAAAATAGCTGTAAAATATTATTCCATGAAGCATTGGTATGAAATACGAATTTTTGGAAAATGCAGCGGAAACGTTTACCTTGAAATTCCTTTCTTTACAAACACAGTTTTAGTTTCATAAACGGAGTTATAGAAATAAATCATTTACATAAGTAAATATATTTGGAATTTATAAAATAAAACTCTTTATTTAAAATCTTCTTTGGCCTTGATAATATCGGCTACTGGCATTCCACGTCCGCGTACCCTGTCCTAAAATATTTAAATATATAGGGGTGAGTGTGAGAAAGAAACACTCAGTGGAGGTAAAGGCACATACATCAAACATTTAGACATTTAACATCGGAAAACATAACGTCTGGAATACATTGCATTTCCCCGGGACTTTCAGCCCGGTGTACTTCGGAGTTTTACATCCGACGTAAACTTTCTTCGGAAATTTCCACATAGACTTTAAGAGGCCATAATTGAAACCTCGAACATTAAGAGGCCATAATTGAAACCTCGAACATTAAGAGGCCATATTTGAAACCTCGAACATTAAGAGGCCATATTTGAAACCTCGAACATTAAGAGGCCATATTTGAAACTTCGAACATAGCGGGGCCACGTCTGAAACCCCTACATACGCATACGCATACACACATAATTGATTGAAGAGGAACGCTGAACGTCAACGTCCAATTCAATCACAAGTAAGTACAATCAACTTGACCACATTTGGTACATAATTAATTGCGCACATTTTAACAGATAATAAAACACATAATTTACCCCCACCTTGAATATTCAAAAGTTCGATTGCGGTTCGTCGTCCCCTTCCTTACACTGGCCTTTCTTTCGTATTTCCTACATAATGTAGAAGCTCATCTTAATACTTAACTTGATCATCTATAAATGAAATAATCTATCAAATTAACTTTATCTTAAATATCTATAGGATACTTAAAATATTAAATTCCTCTAATATACGATATTAATCGAAGATTCGTAATTAAGGGTATAACTTGAACGAATTTGGGTATTTCTCTATTTTGGAGGTTTAATTCGTAATTTGTATCAACCGTGGATTAAATCAATGTTTATAACATACTTCAATAATCTAAATACATTTATCGTTTAAGTTTTGGTTTCGTAATATAATTTCGGTGTAGTTCTAAAGTTCAATTATAATTTAATCATAATACAATAATTAAAATGCAAGATTTCATAAAATTTATGGCTGAAAATACATAAATCCAATATTTAGAATAACATTTGCAAAATAGCCCTTGGAAGAACTCAAATTGCATAACAATCCCTCCCCCTTCCCTTCCCTTTTCCCCTCCCCTGCTTCCCCCTGCCACCTCTCTGCCGCCACTGCCCACTGCCGGCGACGGGCCCGTCACCGGCTCAGCCCCTGCACGGCGCCACCACTCACGGCGGCGCCTTCCCCCGACACAACAACAACAACAACAATACCAAGCACACACTCACACTCACATCACACACACACACACAACCACTCACACACACACGCAGCGCCGCCGCCGGCGGCGCTGGCCCCATCACCTGCACGGCGCCGCCCCCTTGAACTGTGGCAGCCGAGAGTGGAACGAGAAAGTGAGAAAGAGAGAGAGAAACATGGAGAGATAAATACATACATATATATACATACAACAATATAGATACAACTTCAAGAACAAAATTTTTGTAAATATCATTACCCCTTTTTCTCAAGATTTTCCCAGCAAAGTCGAAGCAGAAGAATGAAAAGAGAAGAAGAAGAAGATGGAATTGGGAAGAGAAGATATTTTGTCAAAAGCTTTATCTCCAAAAATATATAAACGTGTACTATATATATATGTGTGTATTAGTGAATAAGAGAAGATCACTTTTCCTTCTCAATATTTTAATTAAAAGATGGGCCATGGATTGGGCTTACAAAAATATGATTTGGATCCAAAAATTAAGAATTTTGGGCTTAAGAATTGATTTGGATCCATACTAAAATTAAGAGTTTTGGGCTTAAATATTAAGCAATTAATATGAAATTGATCTTGCTATAATCTCACATATATATATATATATAATTAAATTTATTTTGGGTGTTATAATAACTATTACCTTTACATGTGTATAGTGAAAAAGGTTGTTGACATATATATATATATGAGTTACATGCCCAGAATACCCAAAACTTTAAAATATTATCCCCAAATAACCAAAAAAATATTTGTACTGGAATGTCAGAATTAAAAGTACTAAATCATCTATATTCTAATATATATTGATTGGAATAACGTTCTAAATCTCATTAACGAATATGACGAAAAAAAAATCACAAGCTAATGAAATTAAGAATTAACTAATTAATTAAATAAATTTAACGAATTAACAAAGTTAAAAAGCATGCTAGCTCAATGAATTAACGAATTAATGAAATAGATTGATATAAAAATATTTGAAGAGTTAACGAAATAAATTAAAAGAAAAAAAGCATTAATGAAATAAATAGACTTAACGAAAGTAACAAAAATGATGAATTTTGAAAAAGTTTACTACTTAACGAAATAGCATAAATTAATTAAAAAAAGTTTTAAAAATTAACAAAATAATTAAATAAAGGCACAACATTTAACGAAATATTTTTTAAAAAAAAAAACATTAATGAAATAAATTAAAAAATTAAAATTCACCCCACCTACCCATTATTGCCACACTCCACCCACACAAACCCAATTTAATACTAGGGTTAACGAATTTCTCCCCTTTCTCCTCCTTTGCTCCAATCAGACTATAGATACTAGAGTAACACCCGTGTATTACACGGATATTTTTATAATTAATTAAGAATTTGAAAATTATTATTAATAATTAAATTTAATTATTATCTATCATTAATTCTTAATTTAATTAATATGTAAATTAAATTTAATTGTTCAGAATAATTCGATTATCGTTAAATCTTAATTTAATTAGTATGTAAATTAAATTTAATTGTTCAGAATAATTTAATTATCATTTAATTAAATGTTTGCCAAAAGTTTTGATAAATTATTATTTTATTAACAATCATGATTATTAACAATTTGTTCCTCAATCATTATTATGTCAATAAATAATTAATTATAATAATTGATATAATAAGCATTATGCTTCAATTAATTCAATATTTCTGGAGTCAGAGCATCTTTTCTGCATTGCCCATTCACTTGGTTCCCGTGGTCAAGAGTCTTAAGTGAATTGAGCATTGCTTGGGTATATCCCAATTCATGTTGGGATCTTTTCGTGGTTGCTTTTGGGATGATTCATTGGTTGCTAAGGAAGGATTTTATGGAGATGAATTTTTTAAATCATATGTTGGTCTATATGGCTAGAGAGGCACTAGAGAACTTTTGAAGATTCTGAAAAGGAGAACTTTATCTTGGCTATGGGTCATAAGCTTCATTGCTTGGTGACTTTGGGGCAGAAAACTCACTGAGTACCTAAACATATCACTTGAATTTCCTGCAGTAGAACATCCCACCCCCCTGATAACATACAATTTAGTAAAATGCTGATGAATTGTGAAGTGTTTGGAGAACAACAATGCTTGCTTATATATATATTTATGGTTTCTGTTGTCTTTCTCAAGCTGCCAAAAGAAAAAAGAGTTGATAAGACATCTTAAATTTGTATGCGTGTTTGGATGATTAAACTTACTTTATAAAGTTTGATTTTGTTGCATCTGTTGCATGTGGACCTGGCTTTTTTATAGACTTTGATATGTTCTATGTTTTCTCATCAAATTTAACATGGGACCTTGTAATGACATCCTTATTGTTGTATTTCAGTCAAATAGAGTAACATTTAACCTGACACCAGAAATCATTCATCAGGTATATTTTCTTATTTATTCTTTTCCCTCTATGTATTTTGCGACATGGCTTGATCCTGGATATCTTTTACTATGAGATAACTTAGTTACTTAACTTGGAAACCTATTAATGCATTCATGCCATTGCTACTCTTGAATTTCGGACAGAAACCCTTCTGATAGTGTACGATTGGACACAGATAAGAAGCAGAAGAATCCAGGAAAACTTAAACCTTTAAATTGATCCTTCGCTTGAATCATTTAAACGTTTAGCAAAGAGATGGAACAACAGTTCATTTTTATAATTAATCTTTGGAAGGAAAGAAACATCCTTCAATAGTTGGTCAACTTTATTTTCTTGGTTAATGTCAGTTATTTGGCATGTATTAATTTCCTTTCAGCTACTTTCCGAGGGTTTTTTTCCCTCTTGAAAGTAACTCCTAATGGCAAGCTTTGGAATTCTCGGTGAAATATTGGAGAATGTCACAAATCACACACATCAGGCATGAAAAATAGTTTTTGTTCTAATTGCAACTTCTATTGGATGAATGCTTATTATATGTTATTTTGTTGCACAACTTTTAAAATTAATCACTCTTGGTTATTCCTTTAGTATAGATATAGATAGATAGATACTTGTGACACATGTCACTCTTTGGTTAGTCATATTTAATTACATTTTAATTTTAAATCAATTCATTTAATATTTATAATTTATTGTAATAGTGCATTTAATGAAATAATAATAATTAAATACCAAAATACTAATAATTATGATTGATTGTAAATTATGAAATTTTAGACAAACATATTAATTAAAGTTGATATTTACAATTACAATAAATAATAATTAAAATTTTCGTACAATTAAATTTAAATTACATACTAAATAAATTAAAAATATCTATATCTATATATATCTATATCTATATCTATACTAATGGAATAACCAAGAGTGACATATGTCACTCTCTGGTTAATCCTATTTAATTACATTTTAATTTTAAATCAATTCATTTAATATTTATAATTTATTGTAATAGTGCATGCATTTATGAGATAATAATAATTAAATACCAAAATCTATACTAAAGGAATAACCAAGAGTGACATATGTCACTCTCTGGGTAATCCTATTTAATTACATTTTAATTTTAAATCAATTCATTTAATATTTATAATTTATTGTAATAGTGCATGCATTTAATGAGATAATAATAATTAAATACCAAAATGCTAATAATTATGATTGATTGTAAATTATGAAATTTTCGTACAATTAAATTTAAATTACATACTAAATAAATTAAAAATATCTATATCTATATCTATCTATCTATACTTATACTAAAGGAATAACCAAGTATGACACGTGTCACTCTCTGGTTAATCTTATTTCTCAATTAAGAATTTAATTTAAGCTTAATTTCATCATCAATTAATACATTAATTTTATATTTCTAATTTATTATAATTAATCATTTATTGACATAATAATGATTGAGGAACAAATTGTTAATAATCATGATTGTTAATAAAATAATAATTTATCAAAACTTTTGGCAAACATTTAATTAAATGTTAATTAAATTATTCTGAACAATTAAATTTAATTCACATACTAATTAAATTAAGAATTAACGATAATTGAATTATTCTGAACAATTAAATTTAATTACATATTAATTAATAAGAATTAATGATAGATAATAATTAAATTTAATTATTAATAATAATTTTCAAATTCTTAATTAATTATAAAAATATCCGTGTAATACACGGGTGTTACTCTAGTATCTATAGTCTGATTGGAGCAAAGGAGGAGAAAGGGGAGAAATTCGTTAACCCTAGTATTAAATTGGGTTTGTGTGGGTGGGGTGTGGCAATAATGGGTAGGTGGGGGTGAATTTTAATTTTTTAATTTATTTCGTTAATGTTTTTTAAAAAAAATTATTTCGTTAAATGTTGTGCCTTTATTTAATTATTTCGTTAATTCTTAAAACTTTTTTAATTAATTTATGCTATTTCGTTAAGTAGTAAACTTTTTCAAAATTCATCATTTTTGTTACTTTCGTTAAGTCTATTTATTTCATTAATGCTTTTTTTCTTTTAATTTATTTCGTTAACTCTTCAAATATTTTTATATCAAACTATTTCATTAATTCGTTAATTCATTGAGCATGCTTTTTAACTTTGTTAATTCGTTAAATTTATTTAATTAATTAGTTAATTCTTAATTTCGTTAGCTTGTGATTTTTTTTCGTCATATTCGTTAATGAGATTTAGAACGTTATTCCAATCAATATATATTAGAATATAGATGATTTAGTACTTTTAATTCTGACATTCCAGTACAAATGTTTTTTTGGGTATTTAGGGATAATATTTTAAAGTTTTGGGTATATAGGGTACAAATATTATAATGTTGGGTATAATTGTGCTCCCTTATATGAAATTGGGTATTCTATGCATGTAACTCATATATATACATATAGTTATTTTACACTTTTCACTCAAATCTATATATATATATATATAAGCATAATATTCTGTCAAAAAATAACTACAATAAATGTCTAATTTATTAAATATTTCCATTTTAAGAAATCATTAATAACTTTTATTTTAAATTTATTAATAAAAAATACATAAATATTAATATTTAATACATTTAATTTTATATTTATTGTATAGAAACTCAAAAGACAAAGTAAATAGATAAATTTATCTATATATTTCTACTATAACAATAGAGGAAAAGTTTGAGATATTTACAGAAATACTATTTTCTCAACAAAAAAGGTGTCAAATCAACAATATTTTTATTTTACATTTTTTATTATTTAATCCATTCAATTCATAATATATATTGTATTAGTTTATTCTTATACTAATTAAGTTATTTTTTATTGAATAATTTCTCATACACCAACAATAGATAATGTTCAAACAATAATTTTAATATAAATATTAATCTGTTTGGGGGTAATTGTATCATATTTAATATAAATATAATTTATAAATAAGTGTAACACTATTAGAGATGTGTATATATACATATATGTATATATAATGTATTTAGTGTGAAATTATATGTCATTTTAAGTATTTTTTAAATTAATATTTGTAAGTGTCTCATCAACAAAATTTTTTATTTTACATTTTTTACTATTTAATTCATTTGATCTAATAATATAAATATTGTATTAATTTATTATCGATCTCAATTAAATTAATTTTATTGATGAATTTATTAAAAATCAACAAAGATATACAAACAATAATTTCAATAATAAATATTAATTTATATGGGGTTAATTTATACCATAATAATATAAATTAATAAATAAATAAAACACTATTAAAGATGTGTGTATATACATATGTATATATAATATGTATTTAATCTGAATTATATGTCATCTTAAATATTTTTTTAAATTATAAATATCTCATAATCAAATAAAATTTTCGCTTTTTACTTTACACTTAGGACTTCATATATTTTTATATGAGAGTGCACGTTTTGAATTTATATGGCTCACCTGATTATTTAAATTATATGCTTAGTTTCTAATTATATTGTCATCATCATGATCATAGACTACTATTTCATTTTGATTATGTGTTGAGCTTAAACTGTAATGATCAATGTCATCCTATATCAATTTATTTATGTGATACTTATAAAAAAATAATTATCTGCATTCATCTTCGATATTAAGCGATATTAATAAAAAAAAATCAATTTATTTTGAAATAAAGGTTGAAAATACATAATTGACAGTGTTTGTATCAAGTTCCTACATAAAATTTCTAATTTCATTGTGTAATGTTTCTATATATACATACTCACACGCACATGTATTTAATTTAAATAATTCATATTTTTTTTAGTTTTGTTAGTATATTCAATTTAAGTGACTGAAGATATTAGTTTGTAACACAACTTATTAAAAAAAATGTTTCAACTATAATTGTTGCGTATAAAGAAGTTTTTAAAAAACTTACAAACTTTACAGGTAGAATTTCCAATTTTGATTTGAAGATCATGATATTGATACTTTTGTTTTTAGTATTAGTCATAGATTAGTGAATTGGATGTGTATAACATCGATATATTGTTGTGAATTGAATTATCTTAAGCAAATTTATACTTTCTTACTTATTAAGTATTATATTGTCTTTAATATTTACCAACATTATATCACAAAACGCGCATCGTGCGGGTGCAAGTACTAGTATATACTAAAGGAATAACCACTGGAGGATACATGTCACTATATGGTTATTCCAATTTTCACTCAATTTTTTAATTTATAATTTAATTCAATTAATTCATTTAATGATAATTGCCAACAATTAGTAACCTATGAAATTTTAATGATAATTAATAACAATTTGTAACATATGAAATTTAAGTCAAAATATTTTAATATATGAATTGATTGTTTTAATGAGGCAATACATTTTAATATGTATAACTAATTGCTAATAAATATAATCATTATAAATTGGGAAAAAAATTTAAATCAAGCATATCATGAATAATGTTATAAATTAAGAGATATGAATGGACATTAGTACTACTCAACCCTTTTATATTCTACTATGACCTCATATAATAATGTACTCATATATATATTGTATGTGTGGTTGGTGAATAAAAATTCTCCCTTCTCAATATTGTCTTCTTTATATTTTGTTACTTCTATCTTGTTGATTGTTTATTGTTCTATACAAGAAGACGCGTTGGACAATATATTTTACAACAAATAAGAATATTACTTCCGTATACTTTTTAGGTCATGTGAGTATATACATATACAATTTTAAGAACAACAAAATCAATAAATTCATAAAAAGAATATTATTGTTTGCTAATTAATATATGATAATATTAAAATTTTGAGGAATATATGTTAATACTAATATAGTAATATACATCAAATTGAATATTAATAGGAAATGATGTGTTAATTTATGTTAATACAAATTAATTAAAAAAATACTAAATATAATGTATTTTATGTATTTTAATTTTAATTTTAATTATATTTTTAAAATATGACTACAGTGTACATATTACCTACAAATTGACAATACAAATATTTTTTAAGTCATGTAAATATGAAAATAGTTTTCGATAAGTAAATTTTTTGATCTAGCATGTGTTTTCGATGCATTGTTATTTTTTACTCAATATGTATTACATTTTTATGTTTATTTTTTAATAATATTAAATTTAAAAACATACCTTGTAATACACGGGATATATACTAGTTTATACTAATACTTTGAATTACTAAAGTTAAATTAGTGTACTGTATAAAGTAGGATGGGGTTCTATAAATGCTACATTAAGTGAATCACAATGAACATGCTCAACTTATGTCTATTTTCTCATAATACATGCAAGTGTACATCATTATACATACATATCTATTATCAATAGTAAATTACAACATGCTTGTTAATTAGGTACAAGTACAAACGAGTCTATATAAAAGTATGTATATTTCTTACAAAATATGGATTGTCTAATATATCTTCATTAAATATTTTATTTAAGACTATATAGTTTGTGATTTTCATATCTAAATAATTTTATATTAGAATTCTAAACAATCGTATATAATTCTATTAGAAGTAAAACTCTATTATACTAGGACTTTAATTTACTAGATTTTTTTTGAATTTAATTTAATATAGATTGTATATCCTTATAAAAAATATTATTTAACATTAATAGTAATATAATATTTTGTATTTAAAAATTCATCCTCAAGCTGGTACTAGTATACATTTATATAAAACAATCAAACTATTTTGGTCAGATACACATTTTTTGTTAGAACTAAATCAAATATTAAGTATGAAAACTCCATAAATCCTTATCATGCTTAATCAACTCAACATAAAAAGTAAATACCTCCAATAATTGGTATAAAAATTCAATGATAATATTGACTCATTTGTTGAACAGTGCTTCCAAGTTCTTATTCTCTCTACTAGTTGATATATTAGACTTTATGTGAAGTAAATTTAAGTACATTTTCAAGGTAAAACTCTTTCTAAGTATACTATGAGGATTTATCGACCTCAATTTATTACTCAAAATATTATAAACATGTAGAACATCTCAGTCATCTTTATATTGATTTCTTACCATATGTGAACCAAACCAACAATTCTATAATTGATTTATTCAATTTAATGGAGATAATCCAACACTTTTTCATATTATTAACTTGTATTTTTCATTCTTTTTAGGGTAGGTCTTAAGTGAGACCGTCTCACGAATCTTCTTGTATGAGACGGGTCAACCCATAACCCACCCTTAACAATTCATATTGAAATTTGTGAAAATGGATTCAACACATGAGTAATAAGGATCCGTCCCACGAAAACTATCCATGAGATCGTCTCACATGAGTTATCATGTTCTTTTTATCCAAAAAAATGCATAGTAAGCATTCTAAAGGTGTATAACTGATAATATATATATATATATATATATATATGATCCATCATGCACGAAATTTATCTTGTATGTCAATATACTTTATGATGAATTAATGGTGATTAAGGAATATTTAACCAATAAAAAAAGAAGACGAGGAGTCAAGACGAGGAGTCAAGTAGTGTAGACAAATGAAAAGTCTCACGCTTTTTCTACCGAAAGTCTCTTCAATTTCCCACTTTTTTCCCTCTTTTTTAAAATGATGATTTTTATTTTGATGGAAATGATTTAACATTTTGGTGGGTTTGGTCCGTACAAAAGATTCCGAGGTTGATTGCCACATGTTTTCTTAATCTCAAAGAAAACCCCATTTGTCATTACATGATCGACATTCATGCAACTCTTTATGTGCTGATATTCATCTCTGTTTTTGCAGAATCTCTCATAAAAAAACAGTAGAATCTGAACAAGTTTTTGACGGAAATGGAGGAGAACAGTTCAGGCAGCAGATCATGGCGAAAAGATGAGTTCACTGAGTTGCTCTTTTCATGGTCCCTTCAAGATATTCTTGATGAAGATCTCTACAATTATCAGGTCCTTTTTTTTTTTCCTTCAATTTTTGTTCTTATGTATATTTCATGAAACTGTTTTTGTGCATTATAGAACAATTCATTTGTGCTTGTAGCCCTGTTTAGGTTTTTCAACTTTGTTTGTTTGGTCTTATGATCAGATTATTAGTTAGGGGTGGAGGATATTTCTACCCAATATACATAACATAAAATGAAAAATAGCCGCAACATAAGAAAACAAGTTTTCTATCCAAAATGGAGATGGAATTACTAAACTATCCTTGAAGCTAAGAAATTTGAATTTGAGAAATTTTATGAATTTAGAACACGATGGTAGATAAATCACGATGATAAAAATATCATCGTGATTTAAGTGCACCATCATGATCTGTTTAACTTAAACCATGATGGTAAATAGATAAAATACCATCTTGATCTATTTACCATCGTGATCTCAACAGATCACGATGATAAAATACCATATAAGTGTACCATCATGGTTTGTTCAACTTTTATCCTAATATAAGTACACCATCATGATCCGTTCATCTTAGATCACAATGGTAAATAGATCATGATCGTAAAATAACATCGTGATCTAAGTGTACCATCATGATCTGTTCAACTTAGATCACGATGGTAAATAGATCACGATGATATTTTACCATCATGATCTACGTCCACCATCATGATCTGTTCTTTGTTCAAATTTTCATCTTTTTGATTTTTTTTCTTCATTTTTTTTAGCTCAAACTTTCATCTAAAAACACATCTTAATTCACAACACTAAAAACTATATTTTACAACATTTTAAAATAATGAATATCTTACCTCTTTTGAGCAACAATCATGAGATGGATTAATTTTACTTAATTGATTGTATTTTAGAAATGAAATGTATGAAAGAGATCAAAATTGAGTTTCTATATATGTGATAGAGGGAATAGAGATGGTAAATGTGGTGGGTGAAATCATTAAAGGAGATGGGTAAGAGCATTTATGACATTTTATCTCAATTTTGGGTAAAAAAACTTGTTTTCTTATGAAGTGGGTAAAATTCATTTTTTGTTATACTTATTGAATAGAAATACATATTTGAACTTATGAGTTATTGCAAAAATGCTTCATCAAATGATTGTTTTGAGTTGATAGATAGTAGTGAATGAATGAGTTGTTATTGTAATGAACTAGATAATGTGGACTTTAATTGTGTAATGAACTGCATTTAGGTGGAGAAGATACCCGATTCATTCGAAAGTGTGGACCGTTATCTTGCTTCGTATGTGTTCCCGTTGTTAGAGGAGACACGGGCCGAGCTTGCTTCCTCGTTGGAAACTGCATACAAAGCACCTTTTGCTGAAGTGACATCTTTCAAGGTGTCTAAACATGAACAGCTGATTTATAATGTTAAGGTTGATCATTGGAGGAACAGGAAAAGTGATCGTGGCAAGGAGCCGTACAGAACATTGCCTGGTGATTTTTTTCTGCTTTCTGATTCGAAGCCTGAAGGTGTTTTGGACAAAGATCGTGTTGGTCGGACATTTACTTTTGCATCTGTAATAACTATCTCCGAGGATGAGAGTGGTGATGATGGAATATTCTGTGATTTCAAGCTCAAAACGGCTTGCAGTATTGAAGTTGAAGATCATGAAAGCAAGTCACTGTATGTGGTTTACTTGACCAACATGACAACTCAGAAAAGAATATGGAATGCATTGAGAATGCGTCGAAATCTTAACATCATTGAGAGAGTGTTGACCAAGAACAACATGGTATGCTAACATATTCTTAATTTTCTCAAGTTGTCGGGTTATTAACAAGTGTGTTTTTCGACAGGGTGAGGAAAACTGCGAAATTTGCTCTGTCAATGGCAGTAATGAATTGGAGAAATATGGTATGAATTTAATGTCTAAATTAAATGGATCACAACTTGAGGCTATTTTGGCTTGTATAAGCAAGACTGGATGCAGCCATCAGTCTTCAGTGGAGCTTGTTTGGGGCCCACCGGGGACTGGCAAGACGACTATGTTGAGCAGTCTTCTATATATCCTCTTAAGAATGAACGTTAGGACCCTTGTCTGTGCCCCAACGAATATTGCAATAACAGAATTGGCTTCTAGAGTGACAGCATTGGTGAGAAATTCAGTTACAAATGAAACTGAGAAGAGCTACTTGCCGTGTCCCTTAGGAGATATACTCATATTTGGTAATAAGGATCGTTTGGATGTTGGTTCAGACATTCAGGAAATCTTCTTGGATTATCGTTCGGACAGGCTTTTGGAGTACTTGGTACCACACACTGGTTGGAGGCACTGCATTGCCTCGATGCTAGACTTTCTTGAAGATTGCCTTTCTCAGTACCAAATCTTTGTGGATAATGAGAGGATCAAAGCAGAACAATGTCTTAATAATGATGAAGATGATGATGATCATCACTCTGAATCAAAATCGTTCTTGGAGTTTGCTAGAGATCGATTTAAAAACATAGCATCACCTCTAAGAAGATGCATTATGACACTCTACACTCATTTACCAACAAGTGCCATTAAAGAGCTGCACTGTCAAAGCATTGTGCAACTGATCTCTCTTCTTGACTCTATCGAGATGTCATTGTTTGAAGACACGACAATGACATCTGACAAGCTAGAGTCCATATTTCAACAAAAAGGAGTGTTTGGTTCTGAATCATTTGCTGACATGTCGTCCTTCACATATCTGAGAAGTCAGTGTTTCTCGAATCTAAGATCTCTTCAAGGTTGTCTTAACAAACTATCCCTTCCAATTGCCACCAGTAGAAATTTAACCGCAGAATTCTGTTTCCAAAAGGCTTCTTTGATATTTTGCACCATTTCATCCTCGTATAAGCTGCACACAGTTAATATGGAGCCGATTCAGTTATTGGTCATGGATGAAGCTGCTCAAGTTAAGGAGTGTGAAACAACGATAGCCCTTCAGATCCCGAATGTGAAGCATGCTATTCTGGTTGGTGACGAATGGCAATTGCCAGCAACAGTTAGCAGCAAGGTATCATTTAGTTACTAAACCTCAAATTTATTGTCTGCATCATGCTAACAATTCGTTCGTACACAGCTGTCTGAAGCAGCTGGATTTGGGAGAAGTTTGTTTGAAAGATTGAGCTCATTGGGTCATTTCAAGCATCTGCTTAATGAGCAATACAGGATGCATCCAGAGATAAGTCGGTTTCCAAATTCGAGTTTCTATCTTAACCAGATATCGGATGCACCTAACGTGCGGAGCAAAAGCTATGAGAGATGCTATCTTGAAGGGAGAATGTATGGTCCCTACTCGTTCATAAATATCAGAGGTGGAAGAGAAGAATTGGACGAGGTTGGACACAGTAGAAGAAACATGGTCGAGGTTGCAGTAGCAGTGAAGCTAGTTCAGAAGCTTTTCAAAGGTATGCTGTCTATCGCACAATTGTTTCAGACAAGTAGTATGTCATGTTCTTTTAGAGCAGCCATTCTTATGATGTTGTGATCGATATTTTGTGAGCAGCATGGAGATACTCGAAGCAGAAGCTCAGCATTGGTTTGATCTCACCATATGCTGCTCAAGTGGCTGCAATTCGAGATAAAGTTCAGCCTAAATATGATAACCTTAACAGTTTTACTCTCAAAGTTAAGTCAGTCGACGGGTTTCAAGGGGGAGAAGAGGACATTATTATCATATCAACTGTAAGGTCTCATAAAGGCGGATCCGTTGGGTTCTTGTCTAGTCCTCAAAGAACCAATGTAGCTTTGACAAGGGCTCGGTAAGAAATCACATGATCAATATATTTCATCATATCATTTGTGGTTCAATAAAATCATAACTATTATTCTGTTTGTTCTAGTCATTGTCTTTGGATATTAGGAAACGAAAGAACTTTGAGTAAAAGTGATTCCATTTGGGAAGCATTAGTCTCTGATGCTAAAGATCGTCAG
This sequence comes from Scutellaria baicalensis, assembly GCA_005771605.1. Classification (NCBI taxonomy): domain Eukaryota; kingdom Viridiplantae; phylum Streptophyta; class Magnoliopsida; order Lamiales; family Lamiaceae; genus Scutellaria; species Scutellaria baicalensis. The sequence continues at coordinate 12,594,495 of CM016729.1, forward strand.
TGTTTCTTCAATGCTGATGATGATTGTGAACTTGGAAAAACTATTATAGATGTTAAGAAAGAGCTCGAACAGCTTGATGATCTGCTTAGTGGGGACAGTGTGCTCTTCAAAAATTCAAGATGGCAGGTATTGTAGTATTTCAGACACAATACCTTAAATCATGTTTTTGTGTAATAAATACTGTTCTTACATATTTCACACATCTCCAGATTCTCTTCAGTGATAACTTCAGGAGATCATTTCATAAACTGAAATTCTCCAGTGTCAAGAAGTTGGTCATAAGTTTATTACTAAAACTTGCAAGTGGTTGGCGGCCTAGGAAGATAAATGTGGAATTGAAATGCGAGAACTCCTCGTATATTCTGAAACAGTTTAAGGTTGATACATACTATGTTGTTTGCTCCATTGATATTATCAAGGATTCCATCTACAAGCAAGTATTGAAAGTGTGGGACATATTGCCTATGACGGAGATGGCAAAATTGTTCAAACGACTCGACAGCATAGCTTCAATGTACTCTGATGATTTCATCAACCATTGCAATGACAAGTTATTTGAGGGGTATGTTATTTTCCTTTCTTTTGTTTTCTTCCAGTCATGATCTCAAAACATCTACTTATTTCAGCTTTTGTTTAGAAATTTGGAAGTTCCGAGGAGTTGGTCGGTTTCTTCTGATATAGTCCGGTTCAAAAATCTCACCACCAACAAATTAAACACTGGTTCAAGTGCTGTCCCGGTCGAATGCAAAAGCTATGTTGAAAATTCAAAAGTGAGTGAAAGCTTGTTGTTGATGAAATTTTACTCGTTATCAACTGGTTCTGTGAATCATTTGCTTTCGGACGAAGACGGTAGAGAAGTGGAATTACCATTTGAAGTTACGGATGAGGAGCGTGAGATAATAGTTTATCCGAGGAGCAGCTTTATACTTGGTAGATCGGGCACAGGGAAGACAACTATACTGACTATGAAGTTGTACCAGAAGCTTCAGCAGTTTTACATGGCTTCCCGTGATAATGTGGCAGATGATAGCAATGTGCAGGCTGACAATGAAGTTGATGTCGATCGGAACATAGGTGATTCTAGTCGGACTGTATTACACCAGCTTTTTGTCTCTGTTAGTCCTAAACTCTGTTATGCTGTCAAGAAACATGTCTCAGACCTAAAAAGGTAAGCTCTGTCTTTATTACTTTACCATTTTTGTCTACCAAGTTTTCTTTGCAATGAAACTTTTATATTATACTGTTTTGACATGATGATTGAGTGTTGAATTGAATCCTTATTAAAAGCTGCTACTATATTTGTTCCAACTTGAGAGATTCTGTTTACAATTTTCTTTACTTTAGGAGCTGATATTAGTAAATAAGTTGTGAGTGAATATATATTCCATGTTAACTTGTCTTTTATGCAACTTTCCAATGCATTATTCAGAAATATCAACCGATACAATTGCTACAGTCTTGTTACGTGAAAGATTGAAGTCTAAACACGTTACATTTTCACTTCTTTTTCTGATCTTTCTAGAACGTTAATCTACTTGTGAAGACTGTCTTAACTTTTCTTATATGACAGCTTTGCAACTGAAAACTTTTGCGCGAGTAACAGCTTCGCTGTTATGGATGATCTCGATGAGATGGCAGAATTTAAAGATATTCCAGACACGTTTGTTGGAATTCAACAGGAGAAGTACCCTTTAATCATCACATTTCGGAAGTTTCTAATGATGCTTGATGGCACTCTTGGCAATTCGTATTTTCAGAGGTTCCATGATGTAAGAGACGCCTCTCATTACGAAGGCAGGAAATCTGTTGCACTGCAGACGTTCATGAGGAAGAACGAGGTTAATTATGACCGATTTTGGTCCTTATACTGGCCTCATTTCAATACAAAACTGACGAAATGTCTTGATGCATCACGAGTTTTCACTGAAATCATGTCACATATCAAAGGAGGTCTGCAAGAAGGTGACTGCAAGAGAAGCAGACAGGACTACATATCATTGTCTGAGTGTAGGAATTCAACTTTAAGTGCGGATATGAGGAGTGTGGTTTATGACATCTTTGAAGACTATGAGAAAATGAAGTTGGGCTGTTGTGAGTTCGATCTTGCTGATTTAGTGATTGACATTCATCTCAGACTCAAGAATGACGAGCTTCTTGGGGACAAAATGGACTTTGTTTACATTGATGAAGTGCAAGACCTGACCATGAATCAAATTTCTCTTTTCAGACATATCTGCAAAAATGTTGATGAAGGATTCGTCTTTTGTGGTGATACAGCTCAGACCATTGCAAGAGGGATTGACTTCAGATTTGAAGATATTAGATCCTTGTTCTACAATGAGTTTCTTATGAAATCGAGAAATTCTGATCCTGAAAGAAGACGGGAGAAAGGATTAATATCAGACATGTTTAATTTGTCTCAGAATTTTCGTACTCATACTGGAGTGCTTAGATTAGCACAGAGTGTGATAGATCTTATTTGTTATTACTTTCCACATTCTATTGATTCATTGGCCCCTGAGACTAGTCTAATATACGGTGAGTCTCCTGTCGTACTCGAGCCTGGCAGTGATGAGAACTTAATTATGTCTATTTTCGGACATGGTGGAAAGGGTGTGAGGAAATGGGTCGGTTTTGGTGCTGATCAGGTTATTCTAGTACGCGATGATTCTGTGAAAAAGGAAATCTCTAGCTATATTGGTCATCAAGCTCTCATTCTGACAATAGTCGAGTGCAAGGGCCTCGAGTTTCAGGTCAGTAATTTCTCCTTTTGGATTTATATCATAGTCAACAACATGACATTTTAAATTGTTTTAGTTAGATTAAGTGACTATTTTGTTATGATCATTTGTTGTGATCTCCCACTGCATTGTAGGATGTTCTGTTGTACAACTTTTTTGGTTCTTCACCATTGAGTAATCAATGGAGAGTTGTGTACGAATTCTTGGAAGACAAAGATCTTCTTGATGGTGATTCTCCCAAGTCCTTTCCAAGTTTTACCCATTCGAGACACAACATATTATGCTCGGAGCTAAAACAGTTGTACGTGGCTATTACTCGGACAAGGCAAAGGTTATGGATCTGTGAGAACAATGTAGAACTATCCAAGCCTATGCTCGATTATTGGAGGAGGCTGTGCCTTGTCCAAGTGAGAAAGATCGATGATTCACTTGCACAAGCAATGCAAAGGGCTAGCAGTCCTGAGGAATGGAAATCACAGGGAATAAAGGTTTGTATTTTCTTTTCTTGTATGTTTTTTCTTTTTGATGTTTTTGAATGATGGTTTTAATGTGTTTTTTTGCAGCTCTTCTGGGAGAAAAACTATGAAATGGCAATAATGTGCTTTGAGAAAGCAGGCGAAGAAACGTGGGAGAAAAGGGCGAAAGCCTCCGGACTTAGAGCTGCAGCTGAGAGTCTGCGTGGTTCGAATTCTGAGGAGGCGAATGTAATACTTAGGGAGGCTGCAGAAATATTTGATTCCATTAATCGAGGTGAATCTGCTGCAGAATGTTTTTGTGATTTGGGGGATTACGAAAGAGCTGGTAAGTTGTATACCTATAGGCTATAGCATGAACATATTCAATGTCATTTATCGATTATTTGGTTGTTTTTCGAGCCATGCTTTGTACTATGAACTGAAAGCCGACTTTCTTCGACTGTGTGTGTAGGAAGGATTTATTTGGAGAAGTGTGGTATGTCAGAGCTCAGAAAAGCTGGTGAGTGTTTCTGCTTGGCTGGGAGCTATAAAACGGCTGCAGAAGTTTACGCTAAGGGAAACTTTTTCCGAGATTGTTTGTCAGCTTGCACAAAAGGCAACTGTTTTGATCTCGGTTTGCAATACATCGAGTTCTGGAAACAGCAAGCGACATTAAACAGCGTGATCATGGCTCAGTTTAAAGAGATCGATAAAATGGCCCAAGAATTCCTGGAAAACTGTGCTTTGGAATGTTACAAGGCAAAGGATAATGCATCATTGATGAAATATGTTAGAGCTTTTCAGTCAATGGAATCCAAACGCAGCTTCTTGAATTCGTTGGATTGCCTTGAAGAGCTTTCGATTCTAGAAGAAGAGTCTGGAAACTTCACTGAGGCTGCTGAGATTGCGAAGAGTGTAGGAGACATTCTTAGGGAGGTTGATATGTTAGAAAAGGCAAAACTGTTCGATAATGCCTCGTTGCTCATACTTTCTTATGTTCTTTCTAACTCTCTGTGGATGTCTGGAAATCGAGGCTGGCCACTGAAGTTGTTTCCTCAAAAGATGGAGCTTTTGAATAGAGCTGCGTCGAATGCTTTGAAGGTTTCTGAGTCCTTTCATGCATCATTCTTAATCGAGGCTAAGATTTTGATGTGTGAGGAAGGGAGTTTGTCGGAATTATTGCAGTGTTACAGAGATTCAAAGGAATGTGAAGCTCTAACCAGTGAAATTCTATCCATCAGGAAACTTCTAGATGCTCATTTTCAAGCGAATCCATCCAAGTATGAGCTGGATTGTGTATTGCACGTTGATTCAAGCTCGTTTGAAGAGAAGATGTCGAGGAACCAAGTCTCTGGTGTAACACTCGTTTATCTGTGGAACTTGTGGAAAGTACACAGTTCAAAGGTCTTAGAATGTCTCGGCAATCTTGAAAAAACTGAATTGGTAGTATCTGAAGGACTTGTCCGATTCTGTTTTAATTACTTTGGAGTGAGGTTGTCTGAAAATCGGAATGTCAGTTTCCATTTGCTGAACCCTGATGCTGCATGGATAAGAAACGTCGATAAGGGGTTCATGAGAATTAACAGAAAATCGGCTACTCTAGAAGCTTGTCATGTTGCATCAGCTGCTCGTAAATTCTGGCGCCAAGAGTTGGTTCTTGTTGGTCTGAAAGTATTAGAAGCTCTTCAGAAACTTTGTAAGAGTGCTTTCATGAAGCCATTATCCAATCTAAGTCACAGTATTTGCCTGCTTCACATATTCGACATTGCAAAGTTCTTCCTCGACTCAAAATCATTTAACATGACGAACTTTGAATCCAGGAAGCTGCATGATTGTTTGCATCAAAGTATTAAATACTTTGAGTTTGTTTTCCCTTTGGTCCCTTGTGAATCCTTGTCTGAAAATATGATTTCTCTGAGAGAGAGTGATCTTTCTAAGAATGTACTCGAAGAAATTGTTTCAAGAAATATTAGTGCGAGGAGAGTACTCACATATGGGCAGATTGGACAGACAATGATGATAATACTGGGATCATGCAAGCCTGAACTCGGCCTCTTCAATGGGATACGCGAAAGGCTTTTCAAGAATACGTTTTGGGAGCCGTTCATTTATAAGCTCAGTGGAACCACGGATTCAGACATGAGTTTTGAGTTATATCAAGCACTTGAAGAATCCTACGATGTTCACTGGAGAACATATGACTGTATATCTCCGAATTGCTTCTTTTATCTTGTCGAAAGGCTTTTGATCTTAGTACCTCATTCTCAAGGCCACTTTTTCGCAGCAAAATCCTCGTTTCTGGAGTACTTAATCTCTCTGCCATCTGATGCCAATCCAGGATCCGTTTTAGCCACAAACATGAAATCCAATTCCTCGATCATCTTTAACTTTGTTGTCAGAGTGATCAGGGAGTGTCTTTCGAACAATCAGGTTACAACTGGATGGATCCGAGGTTGTCGTTTGAATTACAATCACTATCATCCAGTGTTGCTTCTGAGATTGTTTGTGATTCTATGTTTAACATGTCTGAACTCGGGCTTCTCGTTCAATCTTATTTTTAACCTTCTGGATATATATCAAGTCAGGTCTCAACTGCCTAAAAGATTCTACGAAGCTCTTCTATCGAGTAGGCGTAATAAGGTTCCTTATACATCAGCAGTTGCTGGTGCATTCAAAGCCATTGGTGATCCTCTTGTCATTGTAGCTTTGAGTAATAATAATCGCAAGTTTGCTTATCCTGATGCCATTTTGCTCGACTTGAAATTGTTCACGTGCAAGAATGACATCATGAGAACATTGTTTCCGAGGAGCCCTGTAAGAAATGAGACCGACGTACTGAAATCTACAGAAACAGCTACGAAATGTGATTCAGACATAAGTGCGGAGACTGGGAAAGGAGACCTGGTAATAAACTGGGGTCTTATCCACGAAATGTCTGATGCATTCATGTCACTCATGAAAAGAAACGATCAAGATTTGATGAGTTTTGTCTTGAAAAAGAAGGTAATGTGAAAGTTTGTTTAATACGAAAACCTCTTGTCTGTTATGGATCAAGTAGATGATATACTTTCTGCTTTTCAGGTGGAAATGAAGGATCATATAAACATGTTCGTATCACGGTTAAGTGATCCGATCATGGTTGAGGAATTAAACAGACTTTCTTCGTTGTTACATACGAGGTTCGTCTCAAGAACTATCAATTTCATTAGATTAATTCTTGCATCACCATGATTACATTTAATGGGAAGGCATTGCTGGTCTGTTCATGTGAGAAATTCTACTGTTATGTATATACTTAGTGAAGTTTTTTGTTATAGTGACTTCAATTCTGGATCCTTGTCGGAGATTGGAGAGCTGGTCAAGAAATTGGAAGACAGACGGCCTCAACTAGACGCGTTGCTTGGTCAGGTTGCCATGGAGGTCAATCCAAATGTTGTTGTTTCTGAAGACACCGATGACAAGAAATTTTCCGATGATAGTTTTGAAGATAGGAAAGACGAGGATTCGTCTGTCGTTGAGACCAATCTCCACATGAACCATGATGGTGATTGTGGTCAAGGGAAAGTGAAGAAGAAGAAGAACAAAAAGAGAAAAGGAAAAGGTGGTAAAAAGAAGTGAATGCATTGTCTATTTGCATGCATATATGTAGTTGAGACAATGCTTTTTTCATCTTGAATTTGATGGAAAATATGTTGTTAGAATTGATGTGTAGTGTTCTGTTTCTTTTGTTACTTTCAGTGGTTCTTTGCTTTAGCTTTCCACATATATGAAATTGCTTATTGCATTTGCTACTTTATTTTGGACATTATATTTCAGAAAATAACATTTTTGGACTATATTGATGCAAAATGAAGGAGTGCATGGTTTAATAAAGGACAACAGTTTAATTTTGTGGGACTATGTATAGAACTAATTCTACTATTATTATTAGATTATCATTAGATTATTCTCAAATTCTACTACTTAAATTGAGTCAAAAAAATTATCTGTCAAATTTATCTCATACTTATTTTTAAATAAAAAGCATACTCCTGTTTCAAAGTAAATGTCGATTTAGTTAAAAAAGAATTCTTCCAATAAAGTGTGATTGAAAAATATCAAGAAACATTTGTCCAATTACATGAGATTGTTTGATAGTTTCACAAATCTTAATCTTTAAAATATAGTCTATTTTGACTTAATTATACTAAATTGAAATGAGAAAATTGTTGTGATTGTTATTTTTGTGGTTAATAAATATAAAAAAAAGTCTTTTTTTTAAAAAACCATTTTTACAAAATTGAAGATGAGTAGGTATACTTGATTTCCTTGATAAACTAAGAAGTGTTGTTCATTTGGTATACTTGCCATTCAATTTTGTTAATTATATAGATGGAGCCATATTTGGCAATTAAAGATAAAATGATGTATTTAATAAATGAAAATTGGAGTATAATCAGCAGAAGATTCCTTCAATTAAAAAGAAAGAGTATAGCACCCATGTTGCATGTTTAATTAATATTCTATTCAAGTGATTCCATTAAAAAAATTCTAATGTAAAATGAATTCACATTAAAATAAATTAAAAAGAAAGAGTATAGCACCCATGTTGCATGTTTAATTAATTATTCTATTCAAGTGATTCCATTAAAAAAATTCTAATGTAAAAAGAATTCACATTAAAATAAAAATCAATCCTAACTTTTATAACGTAAAAAGGAGAAAACAGGAAAAATACTTTTAATTCAATATTTCAATTCAAATCATAATTGTATCTAAATAATTTTAATAAGACTAAATATAAGGGGAAAAAAAGGCAAAATGAATAAAAAGGAAAAAAAAAACATAATATAGATGAAAAAGAACAAGAAAAGAAAAAAAAGGAATGGTGCAAGAGTTGACAAGTGGATAATTGTCACAGAAGTGAGGGTGTGGAAAAGTTGGAGCAAGGATTATGGGAGATGAAATGAAAATTCACTCTATGAATTGATATTGGAGATGACCTAATAGTATATCTAATGTGATCATTCAACTAGACACATGAATTCAATAGGAAAATAATATTGTGATGTGAATTTTATCGTAAAATGATTTTTCCCTTTCTAATATCAAAAAACTAGAAGTAAATTTTTGTTTTTTATAAAGATCATGTTTTTTTTAAATGGATTTGGCCGATTCAAACTTAAGATAAGCACAATTTAATCCATGTTTTAGATAATGATTTGCAGAAATCATACCTTACTTTTTCTTTTTTTTTTTTACTTTTTCTATCATACTTACTTTTTTTTTTTTAAACTTTTTCTACCATTCTCATTAATGTACTTAGAAATATTGTATTTGAGCAATATTCTTGTGCAGTGGTTGCACATGCAAATGGGTATACGCGGGCCGGCCGAGTCAAACTCAGCTAGAATTTGTGCCTGATATTTCTTTTTATTTAAAAAAATTATCCAATAACATTTGTGTTATACACGTATAACAATTATATTATTAAATTAGTATAATCTTTCTATACAAATATCATAACCTTTAAATTATACTTAAACTTCTTTAAGTATAAAATACAATATAATATAGTTGAAAACTTTTATATTATAATAATATTTAACATTCATGTTATATTGATATAACCCTTGTATACAAACATCAATCATAACCTTTATGTACTTAAACAATAACGAGTTATGTTAATATAACATAAAAGTTAAATTGTTACGTATAGAAGTTATATTATTACATTAAAAGGTATATATTATAACTTTTAAGTTACATACGTAGACCTTTTTCAGTCATGTTATTAGCTAAAATCTTTTATCTTACAATAACTTAACTTTTATGTTATATTAGTATAACCTTTATGTATAACTATCATAACCATTTGAAAAATATAAAAGGTTATGTTGTTATAACATAACAATTAAATCATTATAATGTAATTGTTATATTATCAATACATAAAAGTTTAAGTGTAATACATATGTAATATATATTAATTATTTTTTGTAGACGTAACTTAAAGATTATGCGAATGGAAACTAAAAGGTTAGACGAAATACCTAAAAGGTCAGGACGCGAAATTAGGGTTTGAACGCGGATATTGGGGCACGTGGAGTGCGTTTTGAGCGTGAAAATCACATCTTGGGTCATATAACCCGAATTGCATGGGTCATGATCCATGCAACTAATGCATATAAATATTTGTGATTATATTTAACTGTGTTGATCCACATTGATCTGATCAAACCAACCCGTTTTACAAATACAAAAACTCACGTGAGACGGTCTCACGTATGAGTTTACGTGGGATAGAGCTTTTTATAGTTTTATGTGAGAGTTGTTAGATTGACCACATTAGTTTAACTAGTTTTTCACCCGTACTATGCACGAGATTAATTTTTTTTCTAAAGATGTAATGATAATATATATAAAAAATATACAAGTCATATATATTTAAAATATTAAAGGTTATAATTTATAATTTTTTGATGCATAATAAATTGAAAAAAAAAAACATACATATAAAATAAAGAAAATAAAAAAATAATGTTATTTTTTCTATAATCTGAAATGTATATATAATTATACTTGACATGTATATAATAAAGGTAATTACACTTGAAATGTATATATAATTATACTTTTTTATTTTAATTTGACATGTTTACAAACAAAACTAATGTGCACTATTTAATAAAGGTAAATGCTTATCAAGATTAAAATCACATGAATCAATATTAATAAATCACATCCAAATGCATGTCTACTTAAAATAACTATAATATATATATATATATATATATATATATATTAAGAGTAAATATCCAATAATAACATAAAAATTTTAAAGAACTAACTTTTCTACTATCCAACATAACAAAAGTCATTTTCTAATACAAAATATAAGAAATGTACATTTTCTACTGCAAAGTTTTGAGCAAAGACTAAAATAACCTTATGCCACACTTTTTGTAATTAATGTTAATAATTGAAAATTGATATATCCAATCCTATTTTGCTACTTCCAATTTAGACATATTTCTCCAAGAGTTTCCAATATATCCCATCCATATAATTTTTAGATCCAAAGCATAAAATGGTATCAAAAGCAGTCGTTGATCGTCATGGAGACCTAGAAGAGTGTGGTCAAAACAAAAGACTCGGAGTTACAAATCAGGGCAAAGACCAGCACCAAGCAGGAGTAGAGTCTCTTCATCACGCTCAAATCAAGGAAGTTCTAGCAGGACCACAGGAAGGAGAACTTTCAGACGGGCTCACACCAGAGCTAATGAACGTTTTAAAGAGTGTAATTGCTAGACGTGTGGAGCAAAAGGACATATCTCAACGGATTGCCCGGAAAATCAAAGACGAGGAATAAGGCAGTTCGAGGCAACACCCGAACTCCAGGAAGCTGTCTATTATCAAGATCTTATAGAGGTGTATCAATTTGAGGATTTACCCTCAGATGAAGACATCTACGAAGAAGATATCTATTCTGATGATGGAAGTGAATCCAGTTCAGAATCAGAGTGAAGAAGAAATTCTTTAATCAACGGTGAAAGAGGATATGTCAGGATTCCTCTCCCACACTATGGTGTCTCATAAAACTCTAATGAGGATTATAAAAGAAGATCCAAAGCTACAGATATACGATTGTTTTACCATTGGAGCTATGGAAAAGACATTGGATAAGATTGGATTCCGTAATATAAAACACTCCATAGAGTAACTACCGGAGAATTTGTCATCCCAATGGAATTCACTGGTAATCTAATCGAGATGCAATTGGTCCCTTATCGAGAAGTTGCAAACACACTATCATGGATTCACATCGAAGGCATAAGAGTCATTATTAAAGCAACATTCAAAGAAGGAATTGATTTGCTACTCAATCTTGCAATTTTTTACAAGTGAATCTCAAATCTCAATGATTCATGTCTTGGAGCAGTTACAGGAAATTTGTATGTAGGAAAATTGGCATTTAATGTCTATCCTAGAATTGCATACAATCTGGGAGATCGAGACTTAGTGTTTGATCCCCGACAACAATCACATGTGATGAGTCACGAGGAAAAGCTGGTAAAGCACTAACTTAGTGGTTGATCCACTAAGGAAAAAAGACAACTGTCTAAACAAGATTTGAAATCCGGACTTCAAGTTCGGATTCATGCCTATAAATAAGAGAGCAAGAAGGAAGATGAGGACATCAAACATTTTCCTTAGTTTTTTTTTAGAATAAAAATCTTTGTAACATTTTGAGTGTTTTTAGCTTTAAGTTTATGTACTTACGAGTGATATCCTTCTCTATGAGAGGCTAATCTAGTATTCTCCTCCCAAAACAAGATTACATAGATGTAGTAAATATTTTTCAAGTTCTTAATAGAAGGAGGGTTTTCGCTCCAACATGTGTTAATGTATTATTGATTTATCCCTTGAGAGAATTATCTTGTACACCTGGTGTAGGAAACGAACCAAGTTTGTGTTGTGCAGTTTCTAAAGAAGCTGGATAACTTGTAGACTATCTTCCCTGAGGATTGAAGTTGAACATTGATGAGCTGTTCGTAAAACGGTCTAGGGGCAGTGATTGTCCAGCTGATGGCATTGCAAAGCACTTTGTTGGTCCCAAGTGGTAGTAGGCTTAGAGGGGGGGGGGGTGAATAAGCCTACTCAATATTTTCAAACTTTTTTCTAAGGACACTTTGGCAGTTTGCAAAAGTGCTAACGGTTTAGAGGGTTACTGCTTGAGCAGTTACCTTTGAAAATCTTTAAACAAAATGAGTTTTATGCACTGCGGAAATACTTTTCAAACAGAGCTTCTTTTCTGAAAACCAATAGAATGCTTATGATAAATATGCAAATGATGAAAACAAGTAAGCAATGATATTAACAAGATCAACAAAAAGCAATGCAGTAAAGAACACAACGATTTATAGAGGTTCAAGAGTGGAGTAATCCCTCTACGTCCTCTCTTCTCCTTCTCAAGGAGGTACTTTGTTAGATCAAAATGGTTGATTTACACAAGCCTCGCTTAGACAACCTAGACCTAACAAGAACTGTTAGTCTTTCCCACACAGGGTTACTGCACAGTGACCAAACTCCTCTAGACCACACAGAGCTTTTGTTCTTCTACAAAGAACTAATTCTCTAGCCCACACAGAGCTCTTGTTCTTCTACAAAGAACGTATATACTTGATCAGGAACAACCTCTGATCAAGCAACTCCTTGACAGTCTAAAAAGAAAGATTTATTTGACAACACATGCAACAAGCTTAAGAATGATGGGCTCTCAAAGCTGAAAATAGCTTGCTGCTAGACTGGACTTGAAACTTCTAATGATTTGAGAATATTTCGTTGGATAGCTTGAGCGTTTTGTTTGCTAGAGTTTCAGGTGCGTTTCAAGTGCCGGTCTTCTCATATTTATAGGTGATTTGAATTTTGTCCGTTGGAGAGAGAGCCTTCTTTGCAGCTTTCATAGAGTAACGTGACATCTTTTGATTTGTTCGTACACTGGTTTATTCAGAACGTACTCCTCTGTTGCTGCAATCGCCATCCCTAGTCTGTCACATCTTCAGACTTCATTTTTGCTTTTGATACGTGGCATCACTTGATTAGTTGACAATGCGGCTTGTGCCTAACGTAAACCTTGTGTACAACTTTCGAGATAACTGCTACTAATTCAGGCTGCTGATGCTTCCTGATGCTTCAGTTAGATTCAGCTTACTCTTTGTCCATCTAGCAGTTAGCAAATTTAGTATGCTTGGGCAGTGTGTGGCCAGTATCCTTTTTAAGCAGCCTGCTGCTTGTATGTATCTTTTTCGGTTTTCAGTGCAGCAGGGACTTCATTTTTAATTCTTTGATCTTTAAGCCTCCTGATCCTATACTTAGAGATTTTTACAAAGGAATCTAAGTACATAGGATCCTAGACCCTAGTCTATTACATGCTTTGTCATTCATCAAAATCTATTAACGAAAATTTCATGAAAATCAATGTAATACTATTTAGAATATCACCATAACTAATTTTAATGGTGTTTGTTACGCAAACAAATATATATTTAGAATATCATTGTAACCACTATTTGATCATAAAACATGAACATTTACAAATATCTCTTGTTTACATTCATCATGAGAATATATAACAAATATGATTAACATTTCTTCTAAATATATCACAAATTTACTTTAGAAATAATTGGTAAAATATGGATAATCCAATCTAGAGGAAACTAACAACATTAACATTCATATTTCTTAATATTCTAAAACAATACAGCTTTTTTGTTCATGCTAATTAAAATAATAAAATTCATAAACTTTAACTCATTAAGGTACCAACAATATTCAAAATTTCTTCACTTTCATGTATTTGTTGCCAACCTTGACCGATGTTCTCTCCCCTTGAAACAAATGAAACGATTAAACAACCTAAAATCATCACCAAAAGGCCTAAAATTGTTAGTGATGAAAAGGTAAAGAATTACAATTTTAATTGAAAGACACATGCTTTTCAATCATAATATGCATATTTATAGATGATGAATGTAATTTGAAGTTCTAAATTATTTGTTATGTTAATCAAATTTGTTAAATCATAATCAATTCTACCCTTAACTTCTGCTATTACATAAAGATTTGTTAGTATAATTTTGATATAAAGAATTGAATAAACATTTAATTGTTTAATTTTGGAAGAAAGATCAAATCAAAATTACAATCACATATATAGACATTTGAGAACTATATAAATATATCTATATCTATATCTATATCTATATCTATAACACTATATAAGTATGAATGTTTCGTCCATTTTTTGTAATGTCAAATTAACCCTCATGATTAAATTTAATTGATGTGAAATAGAGTCTTAATTAAATAAAACTCTTTATTAAGGATAGTAATGTAATTTAATTAATGTTTATTTATTTTTCTAGAGTCCTTTACATTTACAACTCTTCTAGAATATTTTGTTTTTTACATGAATTGATTATTTTTCTTCTATAACATTTTAAATTTGAGACTAAGATTAGTTTCATATTAATATATATTTAAAGAGTTTATCAATGATATATTAAAAGCTTTTGAAAAAAAAATACTATAAATTTAATATTTTTATTAAAGTATTGTACTATTAGAAGTTAGGGATAATTTCAATTTTGGTTTTATATGTAAGACAATTTCCATTAGACAAAAAAATGATTGAAATTGAAAAAAATTAAAACATAGAAGACCAAAATTGAAAAGTGTTGTCAAAAAAAATGGAAATTGTCTTACATATAAAACCAAAATGAAATTATCCCTAACTTCTAATATTACAATACTTTAATAAAAATATTAAATTTATAGTATAACTTTTTTTCATAAGCTTTTAATATATCATTGATAAACTCTTTAAATATATATTAATATGAAACTAATCTTAGTCTCAAATTTAAAATGTCATAGAAGAAAAATAATCAATTCATGTAAAAAAAAGTTGTTTAAATATATATTTATATGTAACTAATTTTAGTCTCAAATTTAAAATGTTGTAGATGAATAAAAAAAACTATAGAATTATTACTTCATTAGAGTATAGTATTATTAGAAATTATGTTTTTATGTTTTTTTTTTTCAAAATATACACCTAGCTTCTAGCTTTTAGTGCGTTAAACTTTCAATGTGCGATAGATATAACACTATATAAGTATGAATGTTTCGTCCACTTTTCATAATGTCTATCAAACTAAAATTAAGTATTATAGGTACCTGAACTTTGGAATTTTATAATACCATCACCAAATTTGAGACTAAAATTAGTTTCATATTACTATATATTTAAAGAGTTTTTCAATGATATATTAAAAGCTTATGAAAAAAAAGTTATACTATAAATTTAATATTTTTACGTGCGCTGCACGTGGAAGACTACAACTACATGATTTATTATTTAAATACCTTTTTTTGAAGATATTAAGTACTAATTTTTAGGATATAAGAATTCCATTAATACAATAAAATTTCTTCAAAGTTCATTCAATTATTAGTTAAAATTTATTTGTTGAATTGTTTACTCACGTTTTAGAATCATATTATTCCTATTGTATCATAAAACTAAGAAACATTATTTCTATTTATCAATTTTGGTCCTCTATGTTTTAATTTTTTTCAGTTTCAGTCATTTTTTGTCTAAATTTTAAAAAAACTGCTGACGTAGCTACCAAAATTGAAGACAAAATATAATTATCTTTATATAAGAATCAGTAAGTTTGAATTACCAATATCAAAAGGAAATAAAATGAAATACCATGGAGATTTATTTGGAAGACATAGAGAATTTGGTTCAAATAATACCAAGTTTTACAATACCATCACCCACCATTGCGAATGATACTAATAGACAACCAAATGTTGTTGACGGTGGAAAATTCCCTGAAGATATTTATTTCGAAGGGTATTTTTATCTTTTAAAAGTATTGGGGTTAAAACTGTAAGTTTGAAAAATTTATAGAAATCATAGTAGTTCTATTATATTTTAAATTCTCAAAATCATGTCTTCCATTCGAGAATAAACGAGAGAAATTGAGCCATTTGGTTACGATTTCGAGGAAATTTGGTTTTCAATTTGAGGGACAGTCGTGAAGTTTTTCGACGATATATATTTAAAGAGTTTTTCAATAATATATTGAAAGCTTATGAAAAAAAAGTTATACTATAAAACTTAATATTTTTATTAAAGTATTGTACTATTAGAAGTTAGAGATAATTTCAATTTTGGGTTTATATGTAAGATAATTTCCATTTTTTTTTTACAATTAAGTATTCGTTTTTCAATTTTGGTCCTCTATGTTTTAATTTTTTTCAATTTCAGTCATTTATTTGTCTAAATTTGCAACACTTCTGACGTAAATACCAAAATTGGATGCAAAATATAATTATTTTTTATATAAGAATCAGTAAGTTTGAATTACCAAAATCAAAAGGAAATAAAATTAAATAACCATGGAGATTAGACTTTGGTTCAAATAATCTATTAAACTAAAATTATTCTTCTATAACATTCTAAATTTGAGACTAAAATTAGTTTCATATTAATATATATTTAAAGAAGTTTTCAATGATATATTAAAAGCTTTAAAAAAAGTTATATTATAAATTTAATATTTTTATTAAAGTATTGTACTATTAGAAGTTAGGGATAATTTCAATTTTGGTTTTATATGTAAGAAAATTTCCATTTTTTTGACAGTTAAGTATTCGTTTTTAAATTTTGGTCCTCTATGTTTTAATTTTTTTTTTCAATTTTAGTCATCTTTATGTCTAAATTTCCAATACTGCTGACGTAGCTATCAAGATTGGAGGCAAAATATAATTATATTTATATAAGAATCAATAAGTTTGAATTACCAAAATGAAGAGGAAATAAAATTAAATAACCATGGAGATTTACTTGGAAGACATAGAGATTTTGGTTCAAATAATATATCAAACTAAAATTAAGTATTATAGGTACCTAAAACATTGGAATTTTATAATACCATCACCAACCATTGCGAATGATACTAATAGGGAACCAAATGTTGTCGACGGTGGAGAATTCCCCTGAAGATATTTATTTCAAATTGTATTTTTATCTTTTAAAAGTATTGGGGTGGAAATTGTAAGTTTGAAAAGTTTATAGAAATCATATTAGTTCTTATTATATTTTAAATTCTCAAAATCATGCCTTTAATTCGAGAATAAACTAGAGAAATTGAGCCATTTGGTTACGATTTAGAGGAAATTTGGTTTTCAACTTGAGGAACAGTCATGAAGTTTTTATACAATATATGTTTAAAGAGTTTTTCAATGATTTATTAAAAGCTTATGAAAAAAAAAGGTTATACTATAAATTTAATATTTTTATTGAAGTATTGTACTATTTGAAGTTAGGGATAATTTCAATTTTGGTTTTATATGTAAGGCAATTATTTTTTTTTTGACAATTAAGTATTCATTTTCAATTTTTGGTCCTCTATATTTTAATTTCTTACAATTTGAGTCATTTTTTTGTCTAAATTTTCAAAACTGCTGACTTAGCTACCAAAACTGGAGCAAAATATAATTATCTTTACATAAGAATCAGTAACTTTGAATTACCAAAATCAAAAGGAAATAAAATTAAATAACCATGGAGATTTATTTGTAAGACATTGAGATTTTTGTTCAAATAATCTATCAAACTAAACTTAAGTATTATAGGTACCTAAACTTTGAAATTTTATAATACCATGACCAACATTTGCGAATGATACTAATATATAGGCAACCAAATGTTGTCGACAATGGAAAAATCCAGTGAAGATATATATTTCGAAGGGTATTTTTATCTTTTAAAAGTATTTGGGTGGAGACTGTAAGTCTGTAAAATTTATTGAAATCACAATATTTCTTATTATATTTCAAATTTTAAAAATCATGCCTTCAATACAAGTATAAACGAGAGAAATTGAGTCATTTGGTTACGATTTGAAGAAATTTGGTTTTCAACTTGAGGGGCAGTCATGAAGTTTTTCGACGACTATGATGGGGATTATTTGATGGTATTGGTGTGCTTTTTGTCATATTTTATGAAAAGTTTATTAGAAATGATGTGCCGTTGAATTTGACCAAAAAACATAGGAATTGACATGAAAATGAGAGTTTTAAGGGGTTTTTTGTTAGCAATGATGTGGCAGTCATCAACGAGAACTAAATATAATTGAGAAATTAATTAATCAAAAGATAAAAATACCCTAAAAAATAAGCATCTTCGGGACAATATTTCACTGTATCGGTCTATAAGTATCATTCGCAAATGTTGGCAGTTGTAAAGTTCCAAAATTCTAATAATTTTGTGTAAAAAGTGTTATAGTTTGGCTTGATTTTTGTTATTTACTTAATTTTTAACAAATTATAAATTCACATGTATGAAAAGAGTTCAAGAAAAATGGTTAGATTTGAATTTTCATTCAATTTTTTGTTCTGATTCGAAAATTCATTAAAAATTAAAAAATTGAGTTGGAGCTTCGGTTGGGCTTGCAGGGAGAATCAATTTGATGTGAAATTTGTGCATTATGGTTAAGATTTGAAGGAAATCTGGTTTTTAATTTGAGAGACGGTCATGAAGTTTCTCATCGACTATGGTGGTGGTTATTTGATGGTATTGATTTGTTTTTTGTCATATTTTTATAAAAATTTAATGAAACATGGTGTTTAGTTGAATTTGACCAAAAACATTGGAATTGAGGTGAAAATTAGAGTTTTGAGAATTTTTCGGTAGGGTTGATGTTGCAGCCATCAGCAAGCTAATGGTTGGAGGAGGAAGATGCAACAAAAAATAAATGAAAAATTATTTAATTAATCAAAAGACAAAAATACCATAAGAAATGAGCATCTTGGAGACAATATTTCACTATATCGTGCTATAAGTCATTCGCTAAGGTTAGTAGTTGTATAGTAAAGTTTCAAACTTTGGATACATTTGTGCAAAAAAGCTGAACAATGATAAAATATAAATATCAAATTAGAAGTTTAGAGAAAAATAATAATTAAAATAAAATTATTATTTCTATAAACATTGTTGCACATGAATATAATATATGATATGTCACTTTAGTTATCATAAAGTTAATAGGTGATCAAAAGTTAATATTGTATCAAATATTTATAAATATTAATGATCTATAATTGATTATGTGGAAATTATCTAAAATTTTGCATTTATATTTAATATATTGATAGAAAGAAAATTAACAAGAGAAATGTTAATATTGTATCAAATATTTATAAATATTAATGATCTATAATCCATGATTATGTGGAAATTATTTAAGATTTCGCACCTATATTTAAATGTATTGATAGAAAGAGAAATGTGTCTCTTATACTTTATGAACATAATATATATAAATTAAAAGGAAAATTTAAATAATCATAAAACATGGTTTATAATATAATAGAATAATTGATAGTAAATATTAACATGACATAAAACTAAGAATCATAGAAATAAGAATTTTGAGATGGTGAATTCATACAATACATGAATTATGCTGATTAGTAAAACAATTGAATAACGTGGAAAAATTGAATGATATATTTAAAATGTTTTTATAAAATAACGTGGAAAAATTGAAAGTTATGTTTAAAATGTTCTTATAAGACCTCTTTTTTTTTTCAATGAGCTTGTGGGTGTGGAAAGGAGGGGACAACAAATAATAGAAACTTGCGTGATCAAGGTTCAAACTCTGATTGTCACACGATCTGCACCGTTGAAACCAGTTGAGCTTCAAGACTCTTGGTGTTCTTATCAGACCTTTAGATGCTCCTATAAGCTTAAATATAAGATAGAGGTAAAAGAGTTTGAAAAACTTCATAACATATCAAATTTGATATTATATATAAGAGCATATGAATATTTATATAAGAATAACAATGTCGATAGAAATTAAAATCGGAGATTTAACTCAAATTAATGTATTTAATAAGGAAATAAATAAATGTCTTAATTCCTTTTAGGAAAAAATTTCATATTTGGTCTCTAAAATAGTGTGCATTAAGAAATAAATGCGATCAAAGAAATTGAAATTAAATGAATACTTAATCAATTTAATAATTAATGAAGACTAACAAATGTAACGTCAATTGTTAACATATAGTTCATATTGGTATATTACATAATGACTTAAAAATATACGACACTGTGATAAGTATAGGTAGAAACATTGAACTAATGAGTTATACAATATTAATATGACGAAGAAAATATCTCAAAAGATTTATGCAAATTATAACTGAAATATTATAATCATTTCAATAAAATAACAAAGTAGAATACAAAAGATATCCAATTAATTAAAAAATTACTAAATAAACTTTAACTTGTATACTAAATTTTCAGTTATACTATTATACGTCAAATAATCAATATATTTTTATCTTTATTTCTTTCATTTCAAATTGTATTTTCTGTAAACTTTCTATCTTTACAACTATAAATATTACAAAATCATCATTAACGTTTAAAATTATCAAATTACCATTAAAAATTATAAACATAATTTCAGGTTTTTCTAATTAAATTATATTTTAATAAACATTAACATTGAACGAATTATATGAAAATCAAGATTTAAAATTTTAATTTATTTAATAATTCAAATTCTTAATTTTTATGTTATAGTCACCAAGATATAAAAGAGAAGTAAACAATCTTCAAAATGAAATAACAAATCTTCAAACAAAAGATTTAGAATTAGAAACCAAAATATCATTAATGAATTATAGAGAATCTAATACATCTTCACAAAATGATATTCCTGAAACTTCTAATCAAAATCAAGGTAATATATCTGAATCAAGGTAATTAATGTTATTAATGATCATTATATGATCTATTGAAGCTATTGAAAATATATCCTACCAAAAATGGTATTCTATTCTTACAATAGTAATTGAAGATTTTCAAATAAACGTTCCCTGTTTAATTGATAGTGGAGCAGATCAAAACTGTATCAAAGAAGGATTAATTCCTTCGAAATATTATGAAAAAACAAATGAAAGATTAATAGCAGCTAATGCTACACCCCTAAATATAAAATACAAATTAACAAAAGCCCATATTTGTAATAGTTAGTGCTTCAAAACACCTTTCATATTAGTAAAAAACCTTAACCAATAAGTGATTTTAGGAAATCATTTTCTTACTACAATATATCCTTTCCATGTTAATGGAGAAGGAATTACAACAAAAATTATGGGAAAACCAATCAAATTCAAATTTCTAAATCCTATAAAAAATAGAGAAATATTTATTCTTCAAAATCACTTTATATTCAAACAAGTAAATTCTATACAAAGTAAGAAATTACATATTGAAACTCTCAAAGAAGGGATATCTTATTTAAAAATAGAAGAAGACTTAACTAAAGAAATCATTAAAAATAAAATACAAGATATTGAAAAAAGAATCAAAACAGAGATATGTTCTGATCTTCCAAATGGATTTTGGGAAAGAAGAAAACATGTTGTTTCTCTTCCCTATATTCCTAACTTTAAAGAAAAATCTATACCAACAAAGGCTAGACCGATTCAAATGAATCAAGAACTATTAATGACTTGTAAAGAAGAAATAAATTCTCTTCTCAACAAAAAAAACTCATAAGGCCATCTAAGTCTCCTTGGAGTTGTGCTGCCTTTTATGTTAATAAGCAAGCTGAAAAGGAATGAGGAGTTCCTAGATTGGTTATTAACTATAAACCTTTAAATGAAGTTTTGGAATGGATTAGATATCCTATTCCAAATAAAAGAGATCTTATTAATAGACTTCAAAATGAAAAGGTATTTTCAAAATTTGATTTAAAATCAGGATTTTGACAAATTCAAATAAAAGAAGAAGATAAATACAAAACAGGCATTCACAGTTCCTTTCGGACATTACGAATGGAATGTTATGCCCTTCGGATTAAAAAATGCTCCTTCTGAATTCCAAAACATTATGAACGATATCTTTAATGATTATTCAGAATTTTCTATTGTTTATATATATGATGTTCTCCTATTCTCTCAAAACATTGATCAACATTTCAAACATTTGAATATATTTATTCAAATCATTAAAAAGAATGGGTTAGCCATTTCTGCTACAAAAGTCAAACTTTTTCAAACAAAAATAAGGTTCTTGGGTCATGATATTCATAAAGGAACTATCAAACCCATTATTAGAGCAATAGATTTTGCTGACAAATTCCCAGATATTATAAAAGATAAAAATCAATTACAAAGATTTTTAGGGTGTCTGAATTATATTTCTGACTTCTTCCCTAAACTCAGAATAATCTGCAAACCTCTATTTCAAAGATTAAAAAAGAATCCACCTATGTGGACTGATGAACATACTAATGTTATTGGGCAAATTAAACAACAAATTAAATCACTCCCTTGCTTAGGAATACCTAAACAAGACTCATTTATGATTGTTGAGACAGATGCCTCTGAACTAGGTTATGGAGGAATCTTAAAACAAAGAAATTCATCAAATTCAAAAGAACAGTTAGTTCGATTTCATTCCGGTTGTTGGTCTGGACCACAACAAAATTATTCAACTATAAAAAAGGAAATACTTTCAATTGTTTTATGCATATCAAAATTTCAAAGTGACATTTTTAACAAAAGATTTTTTCTTAGAGTTGACTGTAAATCAACTAAAGAAATTCTTCAAAAGGATGTAAAAAATATTGTTTCTAAACAAATATTTGCTAGATGGCAGACTATTTTGTCAAGCTTTGATTTCGATATTGAATTCATTAAAGGTGAAAATAATTGTTTACCTGATTTTTTTACCAAGGAATTTCTTCAAAAGAAACATGAACAAATCAAAGACTCAAAATCCTAGTCATTATATGACTACTCAAAACCAATTTCAAAGTCTAACCCCTTTATCATATGCCCAAACTATCAGGGCACCGGCTCCTCAGACGCCAATCAAATGTGAATCATCCTCATCCTCTCAAAAGGTTGTTTTATACAAAAACAACTATTTCTTAAAAGCAGAAATCGAGCATATTACTCCTACTGTTTTTACAGAAATGCAAAGTCTTTCAAAATTAAAACGGACATATGTTGATGATCTATATTGATGGACTTATATTGACGGACTATATTGACGGACCTGTATATATATATATATATATATCATGGATTTGTAAACTACAGAAGAGGTTATGTATTTTCTTTGATGTTAAATGTGGAATATGAAAATGTTTATATGCACCCCCCCCCCCCACTGAGTGTTTTTTGGCACTCACCCCTATGTGTAAAAATGTTTTCAGCTTAAAATATTCAGGACATGGTGTGCGAGCGATGATTGTTGGTAGCCGGTGACATCAAGGTTCAAGAAGATTTTCTTTAAAGGATTTTATTTATTTAATTTTACAACAGCATATCCATGAAAACGTCCATGTATTCCGTCTTTTAAAGTGTTTAAAGATGAATTGGAGAAAAGGGAATTTTAAGTAAATCGCTTTCGTTGCATTTCCCGAAAACTGTATTTTCGTAATTATTTTTCTCGAATTCATGTATCTTTATTTGATTGAAAGGGGTCAATTTCTAATGTAAAGTAACGCCAAGTGAGATTTTATTCTTTAAAGAAACGGGGCGTTACATAAGTGGTGACAAAGTTATTCTGAAAATTTTTGCAACCTCAATGTTGTTAAAACCTTCCTTTCCATAGGAGTTAAACCAAAATGGGAAAAACCCAAATCATCTCAACCCATTACTCATATCCTTTCTCTTTCTCAAACAGTCAAAACCTCTCCAAAACAGAAAAAGAAACATATTCAATCTATCACCAGCTCTTCTGATTCCGATATCTCTGAAAAAGAGATGAAAATTATTAGGAAAATGGATAATAAATTTTCCCAAAAGGAAAAAACCAAAATAGAGAAAATTCATTTAGCCCTTGAAAATTCATTCAGACACACCGATTTCAACTTAGAAATCTTCTCTCTTCTCTCTTCTCTCTCTCTCTCTGTCCCGTATTCAAGTTAGAAGTACGTTACGATTAGTCGTATTCATATGACGGTACTGTAAGACTTTTGTACTCATACTTTGTACTGTATTTCAGTATAGCTTATCTGTACTTGTATTCTGTATTCATACTGTGTATGTATATTTTGCATATTTAATCTCCAATTTTGATAATATAGTATAAATTTCTTATTATTATTATTTTTTTTTTCACAAATTGAAATTTATGTTTATTTTTATCATTATATAAAAACTCGTTGAAATACAAAGAATTTCGGAAAGGATTCAAACTTTTATCTTTGGCAAATGCTGTTGTGCACCAGGTGCACGGATCTGGATTGGTGCAACTGGGGCGACCCGACCCGGATCCACGCACCTGGATTTTTTTTTTTTCGCTTCAGGTTGTTACCTTTATGTTGTAAGGATGTGACCTTTGCGTTATATAAGTGTGACCTTTATATATAAATGTTATGACCTTTATGTTCAGTAACTTAGGAAAAAATGAAGATTTTCAGTTTTTTCGCTTCAGATTAAGACCTTTATGTTGTATTGTTGTAACCTTTGTGCACAATTCTTGTGACCTTTATGTACAAATATGATGACCTTTATAATCCATAACTTTGAAAAAAAATTGAAATTTTCAAAATTCAGTGCATTTTAAGGATGAATATATGTGCAGCTAATATTATATAAACGTAAATATGTACAAATTTTACTAAAATTCTTCATTTTTTTCTAAGTTAGAGTATATAAAGGTCATTACATTTATACATAAAGGTCACACTTATATAACATAAAGGTCACATGCATATAACATAAAGGTAACAACCTGAAGCGAAAAAATAAAATTCAAAAAAAATAAAATAAAAAAAAAGTGCGCGGATCCGGGTCGACCCGGACCCGACCCAAATTGTATGTGCACCAGTTGCAGAGGAGACTAACTCTTTATCTTTATATAAAAGATAAGAATATTTTAAAATGGGAATTGAATCAATGGGTATCATATTCTGAAAACAATAATATTAATAATAGTAAAATAAGATTCTTATTCTTAATTCCTATCAAATTGGTAGACTTGGGTATATATGGATAGTGTCAAATTCTCCAATTAGTAATATTCTTTATGTGGATGATTATTGTTTAATGTTTGAACTAATACTTGGTGTCTTGAATTTCAGTTTCTTTAAAATAACCCTCGTTTTAATAAGTGTAATTAATTTTAAAGCTATAATAAACAAAATAAAATCAATTTGAAGTTGAATTTATTATTTTGTAATGTCAAATTTAACCATCATGATTAAATTTAATTGATGTGAAATAGAGTCCTAATTAAATAAAACTCTTTATTAAGGATAGTAATGTAATTTAATTAATGTTTATTTATTTTTCAAGAGTCCTTTACATTTACAACTCTTCTAGAATTTTTTCTTTTACATGAATTGATTAATTTTCTTTTATAACATTTTAAATTTGAGACTAAGATTAGTTTCATATTAATATATACTTAAAGAGTTTATCAATGATATATTAAAAGCTTTTGAAAAAAAAAGTTATACTATAAATTTAATATTTTTATTAAAGTATTGTACTATTAGAAGTTAGGGATAATTTCAATTTTGGTTTTATATGTAAGACAATTTCCATTAGACAAAAAAATGATTGAAATTGAAAAAATTTAAAACATAGAAGACCAAAATTGAAAAGTGAATACTTAATTGTCAAAAAAAATGGAAATTGTCTTACATATAAAACCAAAATGAAATTATCCCTAACTTCTAATATTACAATACTTTAATAAAAATATTAAATTTATAGTATAACTTTTTTTCATAAGCTTTTAATATTGAAAAGTTGTTTAAATATATATTTATATGTAACTAATTTTAGTCTCAAATTTAAAATGTTGTAGATGAATAAAAAAAACTATAGAATTATTACTTCATTAGAGTATAGTATTATTAGAAATTATGTTTTTATGTTTTTTTTTTTCAAAATATACACTTAGCTTTTAGTGCGTTAAACTTTCAATGTGGGATAAGTGACTTTTCACAATCTCAAATATACTATATCATTTATTTCACTCAATATACTATATCATTTATTTCACTCAAGTGGTTAATTTCAACAAATAATTTGGAAATTTTATTTTATATATTTATGATTTGTTTTAAAATTATAAATTAAAAACTGTTGTATGATATATATGTATATATAACACTATATAAGTATGAATGTTTCGTCCACTTTTCATAATGTCTATCAAACTAAAATTAAGTATTATAGGTACCTGAACTTTGGAATTTTATAATACCATCACCAAATTTGAGACTGAAATTAGTTTCATATTACTATATATTTAAAGAGTTTTTCAATGATATATTAAAAGCTTATTAAAAAAAAGTTATACTATAAATTTAATATTTTTACGTGCGCTACACGTGGGATACTACAACTACATGATTTATTATTTAAATATCTTTTTTTGAAGATATTAAGTACTAATTTTCAGGATATAAGAATTCCATTAATACAATAAAATTTCTTCAAAGTTCATTCAATTATTAGTTAAAAATTATTTGTTGAATTGTTTACTCACGTTTTAGAATCACATTATTCTTATTGTATCATAAAACTAAGAAACATTATTTCTATTTATCGATTTTTGTCCTCTATGTTTTAATTTTTTTCAGTTTCAGTCATTTTTTGTCTAAATTTTAAAAAAAACTGCTGACGTAGCTACCAAAATTGAAGACAAAATATAATTATCTTTATATAAGAATCAGTAAGTTTGAATTACCAATATCAAAAGGAAATAAAATGAAATACCATGGAGATTTATTTGGAAGACATAGAGAATTTGGTTCAAATAATCTACTAAACTAAAATTAAGTAATATAGGTACCTAAACTTTGGAATTTATAATACCATCACCCACCATTGCGAATGATACTAATAGACAACCAAAGGTTGTTGACGTTGGAAAATTCCCCTGAAGATATTTATTTCGAAGGGTATTTTTATCTTTTAAAAGTATTGGGTTTAAAACTGTAAGTTTGAAAAGTTTATAGAAATCATATTAGTTCTATTATATTTTAAATTCTCAAAATCATGTCTTCCATTCGAGAATAAACGAGAGAAATTGAGCCATTTGGTTACGATTTCGAGGAAATTTGGTTTTTAATTTGAGGGACAGTCATGAAGTTTTTCGACGATATATATTTAAAGAGTTTTCAATAATATATTAAAAGCTTATGAAAAAAAAGTTATACTATAAAATTTAATATTTTTATTAAAGTATTGTACTATTAGAAGTTAGAGATAATTTCAATGTTGGTTTTATATGTAAGACAATTTCCATTTTTTTTGACAATTAAGTATTCGTTTTTCAATTTTGGTCCTCTATGTTTTAATTTTTTTCAATTTCAGTCATTTATTTCTCTAAATTGGCAACACTTCTGACGTAAATACCAAAATTGGATGCAAAATATAATTATTTTTTATATATGAATCAATAAGTTTGAATTACCAAAATCAAAAGGAAATAAAATTAAATAACCATGGAGATTAGACTTTGGTTCAAATAATCTATTAAACTAAAATTATTCTTCTATAACATTCTAAATTTGAGACTAAAATTAGTTTCATATTAATATATATTTAAAGAAGTTTTCAATGATATATTAAAAGCTTTAAAAAATAGACAACTGATATTATCTGTTGTCTAATTGGAAAAATATCTGATGTCTATGGCGGTGTTGTAAAAAGTCGCTAATAGACAACAGATATTATCTGTTGTTGTTTATAGAAACAACAACATATTTGCAACAAGTAAAATCTGTTGTGGTTTTCTATGAGGACAACTGATATTAATTGTTGTTATTTTGTCTGAGGTGTTGTAAATTTCCCGAATTATTAGGCCTTACTATCTGTTGCGGCTGTAATAGACAACATATTTTATCTGTTGTCGTTTCCAAAAACAACAACATATCCGCAACAGGTAATATCTGTTGTTGTTTGTAATTCGGACAACAGATATCCGCAACATGTAAAATCTGTTGTCGTAAGTATATTTAACAACATGTTTAATCTGTTCTCTTTTCCCAATACATTGATATCTAATTGCTGCATATTATTACAAAAAATCTATAATACTTGAAAATGTCAACAAGACAAAAAAATTATAGACATTTCAATTAATTTCCCAGCAAGTTAAACGTATATACACTGAATTATCTACTTAAAGTACGCAAAATGTAGGAAACTAAATGATTCAAAGCATCAAAGGTGAATACTAATATCATATACGTCAAAACTAGTTTTGCATACTAATTAGTTGATAGTTTAAACCTAGCATGTACATGTCACGCTAATCAAAATATACTTCATATCTACACATCAAAAAGAGTCAGCATCTGTTCAGTGTATTTACATGAAATCCTTCAATGAAATCTTGAAGACTCACACCTGCATTATTTAAAATATATAATTATAATAATCTCACAACTTGTCGTTCACAATGAATTCATTCTTATAAAAAACATATAAAGTTCTAACCGTATCCCTTATATATAATCTTGCACGCAATCCGCCCACTCAGATCACACTTCATCGATTTCTTCTTCAGTGTCTTCTTTTTGTGTGAACTGTGAATAACCACAAGCCAGTCTCACATACTCATGTAATCATTGCTAACAAAGAGATAATCAGAAGAAAATAAACTTGAAAATAAGGAAAAGGTTAGAAGAATACTATTGATCGTAGTGAAGCCTGATCAAATGTTTTAACATTTTCAATTATCTCTCTCATTGAGCGCATTACATAATAACCACAGTGCAGTGCATCAGGTTGGCGAGGACCCTATATTAGATATTAAATGTAATGAAAATAAGTTATCATTAAAGAAGTAGTCAATTACAAGTAGATTTACCTTTAGTAGTTCCATGCTATTCATACTTACATTTACAGACTCCCATATTAATTCCTTAATGTCATTGGGCACTTGCTTCCATGTTTTGTAATTGATGTTCACTTTCTCTCGAGTAAGAACTCCAAAATAAGAAAAGAGTCATGAAGCTTATGAACCAAGATATTATTTGGTACTTAACTGACTTCAATGTCCAGGTCAAGTGGTTGCAGCATAAAGCAAAAAAGATAAATCCATAGAAATCAAGTATTACAGCATAAGTTCGGAGATTGATTAGAGGTTTGATTCGGTTCTATCAAATTTCAGTGAAGTATTAGAATGGTCAGTACTATATAGGGGACACAGTATCTATACTTATGCTGAGACATTCTTAAGAACCTCTACGGTAGTGGTTGGAAACAAATTAAATTTGATAGTACTATTTCTTTTTACAAAAGTTGATAGTAAGAATTTAACAAAGCACAAAGTCCATCACAGCATAATAAACTTACGTTTCGCACATCTGCATCTCGGACATCAAGATTTGTAGTCACCATTATGAACTTCACCTTGGTATTTGTCAAGTAACCATACCTGAAAATATTAAATAATGAGCTGCATATACAGGAAAGCAAACTGATGTTCTTTTCACAACATAGTTAAAGACAGGTTCTTTGTACTTACACTTTGTAGTTCTCAGTTGGATACAGTAAACCAAGAAATGCCTCATTTATTGTTGGGCTAGACTTTTTCGGGTTGTTCACTGATGAAAAAGATATTACCAAAAGAAGAACTCATTCAACCATAATGACAAGAAAAAGGCCATGAAAACGAGCTGTATGGCCACAGTTTCCATCAAGCACACACAATAATGATAAAATCATTGATGACCATAGTACAAAGTTATATCCATTTTAACCAATCAGCAACATCATCAGCACTAAAGATACTTCACGCATATGCTTCTAAATCATGGCATGACATTCATATAATCGACAATTTCACGAAAACTAATGAAACACAATTCACCACTGAATCAGGGCAATTGACAAATTTTTAGGTTTTCAAAAGTTTCAATTTCTTCCACTAATCACTCTATCATTAACATTCATCTGCGAAATTCGCATCTAACGATCAAAACAGAAATCGGATCTAGCATTAAAAATCAATTCACCTCTTTCATCGACAACGTCGAGAGAACAATGGACTATATGATGAAGCTTGAGCGCATCATCTGATTCAGTAAAACTTTGAATGTACAACGGATTATTCTGCCATATATTATCATAATTTTAAGTTATACACATAAACTAAATAATCACTGATCTAATAACATACGAAAATGTAAATACAGCCACGGCGGCGGCGAACCTGGTGGCCGACGACGGCGAGGCAGACGATCATTTCTCTGTTTTCCGATGTTTTAGCTCAGAAGATTCGTCGCTCCAAGTGAGAGAATTATCGAAGGCGAATTGCATTTTTAAATTCTTTTTTTTTCTTTTTCATTTTTTTGATTAGTTTTATTAATTATATTCAAATTAATTTAATTTTCATTAGTTTTGGGTGAATCTTTTTTTCTCAACACTTATGTATATATTTTCATTAGTTCTATTAAATTATGTTTAGAAAACTCATATATTATAATGTGCATGATTAAGGGATTTAATTCCACATTTAGTCATATAATAAAGAT
Source organism: Scutellaria baicalensis (assembly GCA_005771605.1). NCBI lineage: Eukaryota > Viridiplantae > Streptophyta > Magnoliopsida > Lamiales > Lamiaceae > Scutellaria > Scutellaria baicalensis. Next base: position 12,624,792 of record CM016729.1, read on the forward strand.
TATATTATAAATTAAACCAAAATATATACATTTTGTAGTATGTTATATATATATATATTAATTATATAATTATATAAATTTATAGTCACAACACACTTTTAACAACAAATATTATCAGTTGTATATTACATAGTTAATATCTAAACCAACACACTTTTAACAACAGATATTATCAGTTGTATAGTTAATATATAAACAACACACTTTTAACAACAAATATTATCAGTTGTACATGAGTAAATTGCACGCTAATAGACAACAGATATGAAGTGTTGTTAAAGTTGTTGTCTATTCTCGAAAAAACATGACAATAGACAACAGAGCATAAAATCAGTTGTCTATTAGCGCAAAAACACGCTAAAAGACAACAGATTTCTTAATATCTGTTGTAAATATTAGTAACGACAACATTTTAGATAAAATCAGTTGTCTATTCAGTGTTGTCTATTGGCGAATTTCTTGTAGTGATGAATCAATAAGTTTGAATTACCAAAATCAAAAGGAAATAAAATTAAATAACCATGGAGATTAGACTTTGGTTCAAATAATCTATTAAACTAAAATTATTCTTCGATAACATTCTAAATTTGAGACTAAAATTAGTTTCATATTAATATATATTTAAAGAAGTTTTCAATGATATATTAAAAGCTTTAAAAAAAGTTATATTATAAATTTAATATTTTTATTAAAGTATTGTACTATTAGAAGTTAGGGATAATTCAATTTTGGTTTTATATGTAAGAAAATTTCCATTTTTTGACAATTAAGTATTCGTTTTTAAATTTTGGTCTTCTATGTTTTAATTTTTTTTCAATTTTAGTCATCTTTATGTCTAAATTTCCAATACTGCTTACGTAGCTATCAAGATTGGAGGCAAAATATAATTATATTTATATAAGAATCAATAAGTTTGAATTACCAAAATGAAGAGGAAATAAAATTAAATAACCATGGAGATTTACTTGGAAGACATAGAGATTTTGGTTCAAATAATCTATCAAACTAAAATTAAGTATTATAGGTACCTAAACTTTGGAATTTTATAATACCATCACCAACCATAGCGAATGATACTAATAGGCAACCAAATGTTGTCGACGGTGGAAAATTCCCCTGAAGATATTTATTTCAAATTGTATTTTTATCTTTTAAAAGTATTGGGGTGGAAATTGTAAGTTTGAAAAGTTTATAGAAATCATATTAGTTCTTCTTATATTTTAAATTCTCAAAATCATGCCTTTAATTCGAGAATAAACTAGAGAAATTGAGTCATTTGGTTACGATTTAGAGGATATTTGGTTTTCAACTTGAGGAACAGTCATGAAATTTTTCGACGATATATGTTTAAAGAGTTTTTCAATGATTTATTAAAAGCTTATGAAAAAAAAAAGGTTATACTATAAATTTAATATTTTTATTAAAGTATTGTACTATTTGAAATTAGGGATAATTTCAATTTTGGTTTTATATGTAAGACAATTAAAATTTTTTTGACAATTAAGTATTCGTTTTCAATTTTGGTCCTCTATATTTTAATTTCTTACAATTTGAGTCATTTTTTTGTCTAAATTTTCAAAACTGCTGACTTAGCTACCAAAATTGGAGACAAAATATAATTATCTTTACATAAGAATCAGTAACTTTTATTCATTCACTTTTCAATTATTTGAGTACAATATATATACAATAGTATGAACTCCAAAGGGCATGGAATATAAAGAGTCTATGGAAGTAATGTCCACATTATTATATCAATTTATAAAACTCCTCCTTGGACATTACGACTTATCTCGTTACAAACTCGCTAGAAAAACCCAGTGGGAAAAAAATAGACGAGAAAAGAGTACATGACATACAAGTTATGAACGTGTTACATTAGTTGTCTCGTTAAAAACCTTTAACTAAGAAAACCCCGTGGGAAAAAACTTAGTTAAGGAAAAAAGAGTACAACGGTTGTCTTCAGGACCTAAGCTTTAGTGTTAAAGGAGTAAAACTAATGGTTTTCAAGACCTAACATTCAGGATTATTTTGGAATTATCACCCCCTCTGAAGATGACAGTCTTCCAAGCCTACGCATTACAATACCATGAATATAATTTTCAAAAGTAGATGTAGGTAGGGACTTTAGTGAACAAATCTGGATGATTGTCACTTGAGCGTACTTTTTGTATAATTTCACTACTCTTCTGGAGTTCATGAGTTTTGTTGATATCCATTTTACATACCCACTACACATTTATGCAACACAAGTTGCAGTATCCTCATAAATGACTGAGAAATAAAATATATAATAGTACCACATGATTCACAAAGGAAAACAATCAATCATACATATTTTTCGTTAGACTTCATAAGAAATAATATTTTCAAAGTGATTTTAGGATGTGATAACTATAAATTGTTTAAGAGATTTTCATAAAAAGCAGTACCTCCGTTAATAATTGATTTTGTTGGAGGATCATTAAACCTTTACACATAGATTAACCATTAATATAATATCAAACCTAGTCCATTTTGAAGGATAAAGTACAATTGAGGAACTTCAGGTCCTACATATACTCATAATCTTCTTTACATTTAAAAATGTTCTTGCCTGCTTCACAAAAACATTCATTGGTTTACTTAGTGAATGAGACATCCATGTAAAATCTTTCCAAAACCTTCTTCAAGTAGGTTAATTGGTGTAAGAAATTTTTTTAGGGAGATGCTCGATCTGCAGGTCGAGACAATATTTGATCTTACCTAAAATATTCATTTCAAAATCGGTTTTTAAATTCAAACTAGCTTCTTCAATATCCTTATTATTCCAATAATATGCATATAATCAGCACATATAAAAATGATAAAAAAAAATATTCATCTAGTGATTTCTTTATAAAATACTCAATGAAATATAACATTATTTGTATATAATCCTTCTTTAGGAGAAATTCGATTATGCAACATCCTTCCCGTGTTTAAGGCCATATAAAGACTTATGCAATTCGATACTATACATGTTATGATTCTCATCTTTCCTCACCTGGAGAATTTGAAATCCATTAGGGATTTTCATATAAATATTGGCATCTAATGATCCATATAAATATACTGTAACGACGTCCATTAACTGTACGTATTTCTAAATTCATATTTGCTGCCAGAGATATTAAGTAATGAAACATTATATCAACAATAACAGGAGAATATTAACATCATTCATATTTGCTGAATGATGTTTTCCTCATTTCTTCTTTTAAATATAATATTCTATATGTGTCTCAATTAGCCCTGTCCATGTCATTGCGAGCTACATTTCTTCACACTCATTGGTAACTCATTGATTGTGCTACAGACAAAGTTCTTGCTACTAGTGTTCTTTCAGGCAAGCTTTAAACATCATGCACCCTTAGCCTTAATGAAAGATTCTCATGTTCCAGCTTTCCTTTAACCCTATTCCATTCTTACTGCTGCATTCATTATAAACAGATTACCTACAACTTTACTTCATTGGAGCTCCCCTTATGAAGTTTTGTTTGGTGATTACCCTCAGTATGACTCTATGAAGCCTTTTGGATGCTTGGCTTACATGACAAATGTATCACCACATAAAGATAAGTTTGCTGACAGGGCATGCAAGTGCATTATGATTGGATATCTTCCTGATTATAAAGGATACAGGCTGTTTAATCTTGAGACTCATCAAGTTTCTATTTCCAGAGATGTGGTTTTCCTTGAATCCATTTACCTTTATACTCAAGGGACTTTATCTCATTCAGATTATTTTCTTCCTATTCCCTTCTCAGAAGAAGATTCAGATCCACTCTCACCTACAGATTCTCTAAATCCTCCATCTTCTTCTTCTAATCAACCAGCTCCTACACTTAGAAGAAGTTCCATGTCTCATGCTCCTCCTTCTTATCTTAGGATTTTTTGGCTAATCAATCCTCCACTGCTGAAATATCACTCAATGCTTCTGTTATTTTTGAGTCTAAGTCTTATGCTCAAGCAAGATGTAACCCTCAGTGGGTAGAAGCTATGAATAAAGAGCTTCAGGCTCTAGAGGAGAATCATTCTTGGGAATTAACCTCTATCCCACCTAACAAGAAGTTAATTAGATGTAAGTGGGTTTACAAGGTTAAATTGAAGTCAGATGGCACTATTGAAAGACTAAAATCAAGGTTAGTGGCTAAAGGATATGATCAAGTTGAAGGAGAGGATTACATTGATAGTTTTGCACCAGTTTCTAAGCATGTTACTGTTAGAATGCTTATTGCATTAGCTACACTCGGGCAGTCGCCTTTGGCGCAAATTGATATTAATAATGCCTTATGTTAGTATTTATAGTAGTTTTGATGAGACAAACATTTTAGTAGAAGCAAGCTTCTGTAGAGAAGTAACCTTGTACGTAAGCTTTCAATATAATACTTTTCTAAGTACAAATGATCGCTACAGTAAGCAGTAGGGATGACAAAATTGACCCGACCCGCGGGTACCCGACCTGACCCGCGGTGTTTGGGTGGGGTGGGGCGGACCCGTCCCATGCATGAAATGGGGCGGGGTGGACCCGACCGGTGCTCGGGGCGGGACGGGTCTGGGTACCCATAGCGCCCCTCCCCGCCTCAACCCGCCCCGCCTAATACTAATATTAATAATATATATATATATATATTGTGATAATTAAGTTTATATATATATTACTCTCAATTAATGTATATATTGTAATAATTAAGTGTATATGTGTATATATAAAAGTAATTGAGGATCATATTTTAATTAATTAAGTAAAGACTAAAATGGTAACATTACATGTAAAATAATGTTTTTAATTTGTTTTTGAGTGTGTAAAATATTAAAATTAAATACCACTTCAAATTATTTAATCAAATAATTATTCAAATTATTTAGTTAATGATTTAATTAGGTGTTTTTCAAATTATTCATGTTAAAATTGCAATTTATTATTTATTTATTTTAATTTTTTTTTATAAAAATGGGGTGGGGCGGGCGGGGCACGGCCGCACGGGGCAACAATTTTCAACCCGTGGCGGGTCGCGGGGCGGGCCGGGGCGGGTCTGGGTAGTTAACTACCCACCTCGACCTGCCCCATTGCCATCCCTAGTAAGCAGGAAGTTCGCTACAGCAAGGACAGGACTTCGAAGAAGCAATATCGCTTCGACAGGAAGCATGGACTGCGAAGAAGCAAGGTTGCTTAGAAAGGAAGCAAGGACTTCGATGAAGTAAGAGCAACCACGTGAAGTAAGCTAGTCACCTGACTAGGTCACTTCCAGCAAAAGGAATTACAGTGGCCAAGGTAGGAGAAGTTACCCGATCTTGGAACATGCTTCATTACCAGTAGAGACATTCTCCCAAGGACCAATCAGTTTTTGACAAGCCACCTGACGGAAGACATACCTGCTCTGCAGCGCATTAAATGTGTGTACTATGAAGATCAACTTTGTAGTAGGAAGATCACCACATTAAATACTGGAACTACCACACTTCAACGAGCATATTTCCAAGCACTATAAAAGGAGATTGAGTGAGAACTGAACTAAGGCTTGCAGAACTGAAGATCTGAATTTCCAAACACTTACATTCACATTCAAAGCCATAAACTTCAGTCACCCAATCTAAGTGCAGCAAGCTCAGAAGCAAGCCCATAAAGCTCATATCTAGAGAAGCTAGTTGTAGATCCGTTGAAGAAATCTTATATATTTTTATCTTAGATTGTATAGGAGTACCTAGTGGAAGGTTAAGAATCTGCTAGTGTTTTCACTCTTGAAGAAAGAGTAAGAATCCTGTGTGGGCTAGTTCGATCATGTGTGGGTCTTGGTCGAAGATAGAGCAACAACATGTGTGAAGACTGTCTATCCTTTGTTAATTAAACTGTTTGTAATTGCTAGGCTGTGTAAACTAAGCAAGTTTAACGAAGTTTCTCCTTGTGAAGGAGTAAAGTGGATGTAGAGGGATTACTCCACCCCCGAACCACTCTATGTCATTTGTCTGTTTTATCCGCTTATTCATTTGCATATCTAAACTGTTGCATTTCTTATATCTGCCATATTGCATTCAAACCCTTTTTGAAGACATTGTTTTAAGGTTTTTCCGCTGCATTTAACTCTAAAAGTTCAAGCAAGCTGCTTCTATGAAGCAAGCTGTCAAGCTGAAAGCTCACTCTTGAACTTACCCTCTTTCGGAGTAAAAGCTTTCAAAGATTTGAGTCGATTATTCACCCCCCTCTAAACATACTTGTTGGGTCCCAAACTGGTGATATTAGGCTTTGGGGGGGGGGGGTGAATAGGCCTACTGTAATTCAAAACTTTTCTTTCTTCTATCGGCTTGGTTCCAGAATCAGTAACCTTTTGGGAGGTTACTGATCAGAGTGGTTGCGGAAGCTTTTCTCTCATTGAAGTGCCGAGTATAGAAAATGTGTAACTTAACATAGAGTATGCAAGTAAAGCAGTAAGCACATATAGACGCATGTATAAACAGAGGTTCGAAGGTGGAGTAATCCTTCTACATTCTCTCTGCCTCTTCTTAAGAGGGAACCTTTGTTAAGCTAGTTGATTTACATAGCCCTATCTATTACAACCCTCACTTAACAAGTAAGTAGCAAGCCTTCACACAGCTACTTGCCTACTTTCCTCACTGACCCACACAGGATCCTATTCTACCCACCCAGGGTCATCACTTTCTCTCCTAGAAAGTGGAAAGCTTAGTAGGACTTGGTTCCTCGCACTAAGCACTCCAAGACAGTCCTTAAGAAAATGGTTTGTCTTCTCATTCTTTAACTGGATGCAGCAAGCTTTGGCTTTGTATGTAGATTGATCTACTGAAGCTTGCTACTGGCTTGAATGACTAAGCTTGCGTCTTTTAGGGTGTGGGGTGTTGAGCTTCTCTTTTCTCTCTTCTTCTTTTGCTCCCCACTTAGCTCTCTTTTTCTTCCCCCTCTTTACCACGCTCTCTTGCGCTTTCTTCCGTTTGCGCGCTCTCTCTCTTTTTCTCAGTGTTCAATCTTCCTCTATTTATAGGTTAGGAAATCTGCCCGTTGAAGGTAGATAGATTTCCATCATTGATGCGCCACACTTCTTCTGACACACGCCAGCTTTTCGCTTTCCACGTGTCTTCTTCTGATTGGCTCATCTTCTCGTCTCTCTACCGGTAACCTTCTTCTTTTTACCGGTAACTTTTGACTTTCTTTCCATGCTTGCTTTGTAGCTTCCTCCTCGCGCTCACTCTGGTGCTTCCTTCTCTGGCTTACTCCTTAAGGTAGCTTGAGGTTTATGTAGCATGCTGCTTCTGCAGTATGCTTAGGCATGGTCTCTCAGGTAGCTTCCTGTCTAGTAGCTTGCTGCTCTGCAGTCTGCTTCAGCAAGTTTTCTTCCAGTAGCTTCCTACAATCACCAGTATCCTAATTAATTCACCCGATTCCTTTCACCATTCTCTGCAGTGTCCTTCATTTGACACTTTCTCTGTTATTTATTTTTCTGTAGTAACTCTATTGCAGTAACCTCTCGTAAGATTGGTTATGCTTGTTAGAGTTACTTTTCTTAAGGTTTTGTCTTCATCAAAACATACTTAAATGTTTCCAACAATTTTCCCCTTTTTGATGATGACAAAGCCTTTGCAGAAGATCAAAAGAACATAATCTCTCAAGCACATAAAGCAGTTTGTATGATAAACAAAGTTATAGCATGCTGTTTTCATCAAATCACATGTAAGTCTAAAAGATAGGGCACAAGGAATGAGCTTTTTAAAGAACAGAAAATTTTTATTTAGATTAGACATTTACAATACAACGTAGTAGGCAAATTAAAATAAACATCCTATCTAGATTCATTCTTCTTTCTTCTTGCTCTTTCCTTTCTTTCTTTTCCCTTTTTGCTTGCTGCTGGCTCATTTTTTCGTCAGCTTTTCCCTCTGAACTTGCTTCCCAAAGACTGTCCTCTTTGATTATGAAGATGAGCGGAAAAAGATGAAGAGGCTTACATCGGAGGAGAGAAGGAAAGCAGATGGGAGGGTCCTGAGGCAAGAGAGGGAGCCCTGGTGCAGTAGATTGCTGCAGCCTGGCTCTCTCGGTATAACCTCACCAACACCTCTTACTGTTTCTCCTTCACTATCTCTTCTTGCAGAATTCATCCAAACCCTTTATGGGTTGAACTATTCTCTTATTCACCTTTGGAAGACATTTGATCTTCCATGATCCTTCGCAGTTTATTCCCCCTTTTTGTCAAAATCAAACTGAGCTAAAGCTCTGGGGAAACTGGAGGGGGATCCTTCCGCTCTGTCTTCACTCTCTAGGAGGAGAGTATAGGTGCAAGCCCTTTGGAATTGTGGTGAGGGCAATAAGCTAGAAGATAGAATCTTCTGAGAAAGGCTTGCTTAGCTAGTGTCAAGCGTGAGAGGTGACTTTTGGTGATTTGAGAGATGTTTGGTTGATTATTTGTAGAGAATGTGTAGTGAGAAAAGAACAGAGAGAATGGTTTCCAACAATCGGGTGCCATGGTGTATCAAGGATAAGTGAAAAAGGATATGTGAATGAAGATGAAGAATAAGAAGTGCATGTATTTATAGAGTTTTAAGATACTCCCTGTTGCAGTTAGATCTTTAAAGATCTCATTAACTGCTTTGCCGGTTTCCAATAAAGGTGCTGACAGTTTCCATAAATTTTCCTCTTCGTGAAGTGATTGCTTGACTATGAGGTCAACAACTGGTTCTCCATCCTTGGATTCTTCTGATCACACGGCTAAAATTCTTGTAGGGTTCTGAAGTCTATTTCTGGAAAGGTGATCTACTTTTTATGCGTGCACGTTACCAAAAAGAAATTTTCAAGTAACTGCTCTAATTTGTGAGTTGTAACTTATAAGTGATCCCTTTATCCAGTGACCTGATGGTAAGTCCTGATGTCTAGTTACCTAGTATCCAGAGTAATGGTGTCTAGCGTCCTGGTACTCAGCGACCTGGTGTTCAGTGATCTAGTGTCCAACATCTTGGTGTTTAGCTTCCTGGTACACAGCGACCTAGTGTTCAGTGACCTAGTATCCAGCAACCTGGTATCTAGTTTCCTGATATCTAGCGTCCTATTATGTAGTGACCTAATATCCAGTTAGCTTGGTATCTAGCATCTAGCATCCTGATATCCAGTATCCTGTTATCCAGTGACCTAGTATCCAGTAGTCTGGTGTCTAGCGTCCTGTTGTCAGAACTTGTCATACTGTCCCATAAATTTGTTAATTCATTCCCCTTGAATTTAGTAACCTGTTGTCTGAGGTACCTGCATAACGAGTATCCTAGTATAGGTACTCATACTTAGTATGAGTCTTTCTGGGTTAGTTCTCTGACAGGGATCTAACTTACTGTACCTTTCTGGAGTTAAGACTCCTTTAGAAAAGACAAATTTTTGGTACTAGTAAGGTAGATGATTTCTTTTTCCCTTTCAGAGTTGCAGCTACTTGCTGAGTTACCTTGATCTGTACTAAAAGTTCCCCCTTACTCTTTGATTCTCTTTTCAGATGTAGGGTCACTTTTAGTACAAATTTAGGTATTTCCTGAGGTTTGTGAATGAGTGGGTGAAGCACTTCTTTAGAAGTTAACGTACAGGTTTCCCTTCCTCATTTTAGTCAAATGATCGACCCTTTTGAGTTGGCATGCATGATCTTTGGCATTCTCAGGAGAAAAAAGAAAAAAAATTAGTCAGGAAAAGTTAGAACGGGGTACCTGATTGTCATCATTCTCCTTCTGAGAGTTGGCTTCTTAAGCATGTTCCTCCTTCGTTCTTAGCTTCCTTCTGAAAGATGGTCTGGATGATGGAGTGAGCTTCTCTTCTTACTCATTTGCTTGACATCCTCATCATCTTTCTCCACGGTTGCTTGCTTGCTCGTTGCTGTAGACTTGAAGCTCCAGTATGGTCCATACTTCCTAGCTTCGCTTTGTATCATCTTCCTCTTCATGCTCACCAACATGTCTTTCTTGTTGATCTGCTCCGCGTTGGTCTACTTCGTGATAGGTAGAAGCTTGCTCCTCATGCACAGCTTCTTTCTTCGTTGTCTGATCCTCGAGTAGCTTGCTGTTCACCAGCATCCTTCTTCTGAACAGCTTTTCTTCACAACTCAGCTTGATTCTCTGTATCCTTTAGCTGCTCGTTGTCTTCACATCAATCATTATCTTTTTAACAAAGACAGTGAATTGATCTATGATGTGAGGGAGAGAGAGAGACATTTCACAGATGGAATCTAGATAGATCGATTAGATCTTTTGCATATCATCCAACCTGCTATGATACCACTTGTTGGTATCAGATAATACATGTTGGATGATTTATCCACCTGCTCTGATACCACTTGTTGGTATCAGACAGATCAGTTGGTGGATGTTTAGTCCAACTTGCTCTGATACCACTTGTTGGGTCCCAAACTGGTGATAGTAGGCTTAGAGGGGGGTGGGGGTGAATAAGCCTACTGTAATTCAAAACTTTTCTTCCTTCTATCGGCTTGGTTCCAGAATAAGCAACCTTTTGGGAGATTACTGATCAGAGTGGTTGCGGAAGTTTTTCTCTCATTGAAGTGCCGAGTATAGAAGATGTGTAACTTAACATAGAGTATGCAAGTAAAGCAGTAAGCACATATAGACGCATGTATATACAGAGGTTCGAAGGTGGAGTAATCCTTCTACATCCTCTCTGCCTCTTCTCAAGAGGGAACCTTTGTTAAGCTAGTTGATTTTCATAGCCCTGTCTATTACAACCCTCACTTAACAAGTAAGTAGCAAACCTTCACACAGCTGCTTGCCTACTTTCCTCACTGACCCACACAAGATCCTATTCTACCCACCCAGGGTCCTCACTTTCTCTCCTAGAAAGTGGAAAGCTTAGCAGGACTTGGTTCCTCGCACTAAGCACTCCAAGACAGTCCTTAAGAAAAGGGTTTGTCGTCTTTTTTTTCAATTGGATGCAGTAAGCTTTGGCTTCGTATGTAGATTGATCTACTGAAGCTTGCTGCTGGCTTGAATGACTAAGCTTGCGTCTTTTAGGGTGTGGGGTGTTGAGCTTCCCTTTTCTCTCTTCTTCTTTTGCTCCCCACTTAGCTCTCTTCTTCTTCCCCCTCTTTACAACGCTCTCTTGCACTCTCTTCCGTTTGCGTACTCTCTCTCTTTTTCTCAGTGTTCAATCTTTCTCTATTTATAGGTTAGGAAATCTGCCCGTTGAAGGTAGATAGATTTCCATCATTGATGCGCCACACTTCTTCTGACACACGCCATCGTTTTGCTTTCCACGTGTCTTCTTCTAATTGGCTCATCTTCTCTTCTCTCTACCGGTAACCTTCTTTTTTCTACCGGTAACTTTTGACTTTCTTCACATGCCTGTTTTATAGCTTCCTCCTCGCGCTCACTCTGGTGCTTCCTTCTCTAGCTTGCTCCTTCAGATGGCTTGAGGCTTCTGTAGCATGCTGCTTCTGCAGTATGCTTAGGCATAGTCTCTCAGGTAGCTTGCTGCTCTGTAGTCTGCTTTAGCAAGTTTTCTTCCAGTAGCTTCCTACAGTCATCGGTATCCTAATTAATTCACCCGATTCCTTCCACCATTCTCTGCAGTGTCCTTCCTTTGACATTTTCTCTGTTCTTTATCTTTCTGTAGTAACTCTATTGCAGTAACCTCTCATAAGATTGGTTATGCTTGTTAGAGTTACTTTTCTTAAGGTTTTGTCTTCATCAAAACATACTTAAATTTTTCCAACACTACTGCTACTTGGGACCAACACCTTCCTTCATGGCTATTTGGATGATGAAATTTATATGGACATCCCTCCTGGATATGATAAGGGACACCCTGGACAGGTATGCAAACTTACAAAAAGTCTTTATGTGCTCAAGTGAGCTTCTAGGCAATGGAATAATGAATTTTTCCTCAAGCTCCCATAGTTTGGTTTTGTGCAATCATTGCATGATCACTGCTTAATCACATTTCACAAGGATTCTGATTTTTTAGCACTTCTTGTTTATGTTGACGATGTGCTTATTACTGGAACTTCTTTGTCATTGATTAAGCAACTGAAAGATTTTCTTCATAAAGAATTCACCATCAAGGATTTAGATGAAGCTCAGTTCTTTCTTGGTATGGAGATCCAAATGACTACTTCAGGTACTTATATAAATCAAAGAAAATATATTTATGATATTCTTCATGACTCTGGAATTGGGGATTGCAAAGCTACTTCAACTCCTTTGCCACAAAGAATTAAGTTAGCTTTAAATGACAGTGTCTTGCTTGAGAGTTCTGATCAATATAGAAGACTTGTTGGTAAACTTTTGTATATCAATCTCACTAGACCTGATATTACTTATGCAGTGCAATAGTTGAGCTAATTTATTCACTCACAAACTATCAATCATTGGACTTCTGCCATTCATCTACTTAAATATCTTAAGGGTACAATCTCGTATAGTCTATTTTATCCCTGCTCTGATTCATTAACTGTTAAAGCTTATTGTGATGCTGATTGGGGTCTCATGTTCAGACACTAGAAAGTCATTAACATGTTACTGTGTTTATTTTGGTGATTGTTTGATATCCTGGAAAAATAAAAAACAATTTACAGTAAGTAGTTCACCTGAAGCTGAATACAGAACATTAGCTAGTACCACATGTGAATTGGTTTGGATAAACTATATGGCTTATGATCTTGGTCTTCTTATTCCAACTCCCATCCCACTCTATTGTGACAACAAAACAGCAATACATATTACTCAGAATCCAGTTTTTCATGAAAGAACGAAGCACTTAGACATTGATTGTCATTTTGTTAGGACACATTACAAGACAAGTTTCTTAAATCTTCACCATGTTTCTTCTAAATTGCAAATACCAGATCTTTTCACCAAATCTCTTGGAGCTAGCCAATTTGTCACTCTTTCTTCCAAGCTTGGGATGATCAAGCTTGAGAGGGGGATGAAGAATTATCAACAGCCAGCTCAAGTGTCCAGCTCATCAACTAATCCACCTCATCTATCTTAGCTTACTTTTAGCTCAATTGTATTAATGAGCTTCTTGAATCTTTGTAACTGAATTTGTTAGATTGTTAGCTGATATGTGGGTATACACATATAAATACATTATTGTACACATTCTTCTTGCTTAATGAATCATATGATTTTCTTTGCTTCTCTACTCGTTGTCCTTATTCAGAAAACCCTAGTATGCATGCACTCATATCTTCATGCATTAATGCTAAATTCTACAAATAATACAATATGTTATTTGAACAATAATAAAAAGCATGAATATTTAAATGTAGCATAAAAATTAAAACACTACACTACAAAACCCAACTGATATGGATATTAATCAACTGTATATCATTATATAGATATCATAACACATATGTAGATATTAGTATTAACTTCGATATTGCAATCAAATTGATATGAATGGATGTGATAATATTGGATATCGCAATCCAATCAATATAGATATCGATATTCAATAATACCGATTAGTTGTGGATTATTGTGTCATATACGGTATTGTAGGAAAAGGTAAAAACTTGTGTGGCCTGGGCCGATTAGTTATTTCCTTACACGTGTTGGCATCATGTCCTTTTGGGAGTTGAAGAGACGTGGCTTGGGTCGTGCGCCCAGGACAAGACGTGGGCAATGCCTATAAGTAAGGCTTAGTGTTCTACCGCAGTGCTTTCATCTTCCCGCAGTCGTCTTCAATCCTAAATTTCAGGTAACCTCTTTCTCCTCGCCTATAATGTCTTCTTCCGATTCTGATCGGGTTAGAAACTATGACGATACTGCACTATTTCTGTCGTCGTCGTTAGAGTTGGCCAGGTACTTGGAGTCTCCTGTCCTTTATTCGTTGGATGCGGCAGGCCCTTCAAATCGTGTTTCTTGTAGGGTTTCCCCCGCTAGGGTTTTGAATATTTCTGCTTCTAATTCTCCTTCCACCATTACCACCGCTGAGTTATCTCGGCTGTGCTGTGATTTTCCTTTTCCGGGAAACATTGTTCTTGTTGTTCCCCACCTAGATGATAGGATGAACAGACCTCCGGTGAGGGCTGTTGCAGTTAGTGCTAAGGATATCGAGGTTGGCCTTAGGTTCCTTTTGGCTCCTATTATTACAAGATTCTTTATTCAGTAGCAATTGGCTCCTGCCAAGATTGGTCTGCCCTGATTGGTCTGCTGGTCCTTTGTAAAACCTACGGTTTGCCCGAGCCGACCTTTCAGGAGGTGAATTGGTTGTTTGGCCTGAAGGGCTCTCCCGAGTCGGATAAGCTGTTCTACTATCTCTCCCATTGGAATAATAAAAAATCGATTGCATCAAAATAGATAAATGGAAATTGAACATATGAAATCAAGAAGAAGAATAAAAGGAAAAAGAGATTGCAGAGCCCAACAAACTTTGATGGAGAAGAAGAAATGATGCGCCTTAATGGAAAAGAAGAATGGAGAAGAAGGAACGGTGCGCAGAAAGGAGAAGAAGAACAAGAAGAAGAAAAAAAGAATTGCAGCACAAAATGAATGTGAAGAAGATGGAGAGGAAGAAGAGGCGTTATGGAAGAAGAGGAGTTGAATTAGGGTTTTGATTATATATAGTGGAACGGGTCGGGTTGGGAGCACTGATCCTAGTATGCGTGCCCCTAGGACACACATGTCCGTCTTATAGGAATATTATTGAATTGACAATAATATGAGTAACTCTCCGGTGAAACAGGTGCATGGAACTTAGATCCATGAACCCGAATCGGATCCGGGTCATCAAGTGCGCTTCTCTCTCTCTATCTCTTTCCCCATTTCCTTCCCTCTTCCTTTTGTGTTATGTTAGACCAAGGTACGTTTAACATAACGTAAAGGTAGGTCTAACAAAACGTAAAGTAGGTCACCTGAAGCCAATTTGGATGAGTTTGAGCGCGGATACCAGACTCGTGGAGGTGTGTTGACCTGGTCAACCCGGGTGCATGGATCCTAGATCCGTGTGTTTGACTCATATAAATTTTGTCCAATAATATATGGAATTTAGTGATATGTGAAAAATAAAAAAAAACAAAATGAAAAATATTAAATATAAAATATTATTTTGAGTGTGAAACAACTTATGTGAGACCGTCTCTTGTGCAACGGTCTTGCGCACGGTCGTGCCTTGGGACACAGTCGACCGTGTGCGACCATGTCCTAGGCATGATGTATAAGTATGTCTTTTACAACTATAAATATGTAATTTTTTACTATAAGTATGTATTTTTGTTAGGAAATTATCCCAAATCCCTCAAGAAACTCAAGAATCAACCCAACTTGATAAACCAAGAAGCACTTCAATGACAAACTTACAAGAATCATAAACTTCAAACCAAGAAAACACTCAAGCACACCAAGAATTATGTGGTTCGGCTTAATGTGCCCTACATACACGGGAAAAAAATGGGGAGGGGGGAATCTTATTCAAGCAAAGAAAACCGAGTACAAACTCTTTTACAAATCTGCAGATTACACACACAAGATGATGAACACTCTCACTTCTCTAAGCTATTTCTCTCTCTACAGAATATCTCAATCTTATCTAACACTAGCCCTTTTTAGCCACATATATAGGCTTTACAATGCAACAAGAATTAGATCGAACAGATAAGAATTGAATCCTGTGGAAGATCTCGAAGTTGGCCACTCCAACACTCTGTTTCGATCTTGAGCTAAAGAATACCAGAAATAATCGTTTCCCTTCCACGTGTCATTTTGTAATTGGTTCGCAAGATTTGAATTCCAACTTTAAATACAAATGCGCCTTTATTAGTTGAAGCACGACATGTCCAGGGGAGAGAAAAACGACTTCAGTACAAAATAGAAACGTGATTTTATAAGTGAAAATGCGCTTATACCCCCTTTAACAACACTTTGAACAGATCTGCCTTCCACAACGCTTTTATTCCAATTTAACAACGCTAGTTAAACCGTTGTCTTTCTGACTTAACCAAATTTTAACAAAATTCCATGCAAGCTTAGTGATAGCTTGCTACATGCGATTCAGCCATATACTTCACAATCTCCACTTTATTACTGAACCTCACATATACTCTTAATCCTCAGCTACTTGATAGAATTGGTTCCACCCTTTCTCCTCAAACCTACCAGCTCAAGACGCAATTCAAACTTTGCAATTGGCAATGCCTTTGTGAACACATCAGCTGGAGTTTCCTCAGATGGAATCTTGCAAACTTTAACCTCTCCTTGTTCCACTTTGTCTTTAATGAAGTACAACTTGACATCTTTGTATTTAGTTCTCTCATGATAGCTATGATGCTTTGTCAAATGTATAGCGCTGTTGTTATCATAGTGTATTGTAACACACCTTTGCTTTAAGCCAAACTCCTTCAGAATTACCTTAAGCCATATAACTTCCTTTACTGCCTCTGTGATTGCAATAAACTCAGATTCTATGGTTGAAAGGGCAACTATAGATTGATGCATAGCCTTCCAACTCACATTAGTACCAAAAAGAGTGAACACATATCCAGATAATGATTTCCTTATGTCCAAATTAGCTGCAAAATCTGCATCTACATAGCCTACTATTGGTACAGTCAACTCTGAACCTTTTCTGAAACTTAAACCATTATCCACTGAACCATTCAAATATCTCATTACACCTCTAACAGCTTCCCAATGCTCTTGGCCTGGATTTGACATGTACCTGCTAATCACACTCATTGCATGAGCAAGATCAGGCCTGCAACATACCATTGCATACATCAAGCTTCCAGCTGCACTAGCATATGGAATTTTGATCATCCTGTCCACTTCTTCCTGTGTTTAGGTTCCTGTTCTTTGGATAGCTTGATACCTTGACTGATAGGAACACTAGCAGCCTTAGCTTGATTCATCTGATATCTGATCAGAACTTTCTTCAGGTAATCAGCCAATTTCAGAAACAGTTCACCACTTTGCTCATCTCTGACTATGTCCATCCCAAGCATCCTTTTGGTTTTCCCAAGATCCTTCATCTCAAACTCTGTCTTCAATATAGACTTAACTTCAAGCAAGGATTCATTAGAAGTGCTACCAATTAACATATCATCAACATATAACAGAAGAAAAGTATGAGAGTTACTGTCATGCTTTAAATAAACACAGTGATCAAACTTGCTTCTAGTGAATCCAGTCTTAATCATAGAATGATCAAACCTTAAGTACCACTGCCTTGGTGATTGCTTGAGACCATATAAAGACTTCTTGAGAAGACATGCTTTATTCTCACTGTTATTGACATTAAGTCCTTCTGGAATAGTCATATAAATCCTCTCATTTAGCTGTCCATGAAGAAATGTTGTGGTGACATCCATCTGATGAAGACACATGTTGAATTGAGCTACCATAGCTAGCAATATCCTGATGGAACAATGTTTAACCACAGGTGAAAATATCTCTATGTAATCCACTCCTTCTTTTTGAGTGAAACCCTTTGCCACCAATCTGGCTTTGAACCTGATTTTATTACCCTTTGCTACCTCCAATTTCCTTCTGAATATCCACTTGCAGCCAACAAGCTTTTGCTTATGAGGTTTATCAACTACTTCCCATGTTTCATTCTTCTCTGGGGAGTTAAGTTCCTCTTGAATTGCTACAAGCCACTAATCTTTCTGGGATCCAGTAACAACTTCCTTATAAGTAGCTGGTTCTGCACTTTCAAGTTCTTGAGCAGTAAGAAGAGCAAAAGATACTGTATCAGCATAGCCAAATCTCTCAGGTGGTTTGATTGGCCTCCTTGATCTATCTCTTACCAGTTAGTAATTTGCTAGTTGATCTTCCATTTCATCCTGATCTGATTCAATTGTCTCATCTTCTTCTAAGTTTGAACCTTCTTTTGTGCTTTGATTCATGGTTAAGGGCTCCACCTCAACCCGAGATCCCTCAGAAGATGATGTAGTTCCTGTAGTAACTTGATCATCCTTTTTAAGTGGCATTCTGCTTTCATCAAATACAACATCCTTGCAGATCAAGCACTTCTGGAACTCCTCTTCAAAACACCACAATCTGTATCCCTTTACTCCTTTTGGATAGCCAAGGAACACACACTTGAGAGCTCTAGGCTCTAGCTTATCCTGAGTTACATGTGCATAGGCCATGCACCCAAAGATTCTAAGATTTTTGTAGTCTGCAGGAGATCCAATCCACCTTTCCTCTGGACTCTTGAAATCAATTGCTGATGAAGGATTTCTGTTAATCAAATAAACAGCAGTTGCTACTGTTTCACCCCAAAAACAATTAGCTAAGCCTGAACTTATAAGCATACATCTCACCTTGTTCAAAATAGTCTGGTTCATCCTCTCAGCAAGACCATTTTGCTGAGATGTCTCTGGAACTGTCTTGTGCCTCATTATTCCCATTTCTTTGCAGAAACCATTAAATTCTTCAGAGGTGAATTCCAAACCATTGTCAGTCCTGAGGTATTTGAGCTTCTTTCCTGATAGATTTTCCACCTCATTAAGCTAATCTCTGAAAGTGTTGAATGCTTGATCCTTTGATTTCAGAATGTAAACCCACACTTTCCTTGAGTAATCATCTATCAGTGACATGAAGTACCTACCTCCACTTCTGGTTTGGGTTCTTGAAGGCCACCAAAGATCTGAATGAACATATTCTAGAGGTCCTTTAGAGAAATGTTGTCATTTTTTAAATGGCAACTTCTTGTTCTTTCCAAGAACACATGAATCACAGAAATCCAGCTTGCTTATCTTGTCTCTGCCAAATACCTATTGTTTGGCTAGTTCCAGAAGTCCCTTCTCACTCATACGCCCTAGCCTTTTGTACCATAATTCAGTTATGTCCATCTCTTGAGCTGAATTCAAGTTTCCAGTGCAGACTTCACCTTGGAGGAAATACAACTCATTTCTCTTGACACCTTGCATCACCTTCCTATCACCTTTGGACACTGTGAGGACTCCAGCTTTTGAATGAAATTTATAGCCTTGAGTGTCCAGCATTCCTAGAGATATAAGATTCCTCTTTAACTCAGGTACATATCTCACATTCTGGAGAACTCTAACGACTCCATCAAACATTCTAAGGGCTACAGAACCATTACCCTTCACCTTGCAGTTGTAATCATTCCCTAGCATGACAATCCCTCCATCTGCTAAATTAAGTTTTTGGATGGAATTCTTGATAGGAGTCATGTGAAAGGAACATCCTGAATCTAAGATCCATTCAAAGTTTACTTTGGTGGATATAATGACTAGTACTTCAGCAGATTCATAGCCTGAGTTAGAAGTTGAAGCTTCTGTTGTCAGATTAGCCTGACTTGATGGAGTCTTTCCTTTGTTCTTCAGAAACTGCTTATACTTGAGACAATCCTTCTTGTGATGTCCTGGTTTGTGGCAGTGAAAGCATTTGTTTTGCTCCACATCTTCATTTGAGGTTTGGTTGGAATCAGTCTTCCTTTCTTGATTTTGTTTAGGTGGCTTCTTCTGAAACTTCTTCTTGCCTTGCTTGATGGCTAGTCCCTCAGCTACTGCCTTTAGTTTGCTTTCTGAGTTCTTCGAGAGCTCCTTGGTTTTTAGAGCAGCAATAACTTTTTCAAGAGTGATTTCATGCTGCCTCCCATAGAGTATAGAGTTTATGAAGTGTTCATAACTCCTTGGAAGATCACTTAGTAGCATGAGTGCCTTGTCCTCCTCCATCAGATTGATCTCTATGTCCTCCAAGTCATCTATCACTTTGTTGATTAATTCCTCAAGCTGATCCAAGATGGGCTTATCATCCATCATCTTGAAGGCATATAATCTCTTCTTCATGTAGAGTCTGTTGGCAATGGTCTTAACCATATATAGACTCTCCAGTTTCTGCCATATAGCTATGGCAGTGGTTTCCATGGCTACCTCCCTTAACACTTTGTCTACAAGGCTCAAAATGAGAGTGCTATGAGCCTTTTCCAGGATCAATAACTTTTCTTCCACCCTCATAGCCTCTGGAAATGCACCCTCTCCCTGTAGTGCTAGAGTCAATCTCTGCTGCACAAGAAGAGCCTTGACTTTGATCCTCCATAAGCCAAAGTCCCCTTTCATTGAATCTTTCAATATCAAATCTGGTGGTTGACATCTTTCTCCGGCGTGGTAGTTTCCCACAGACGGCGCCACAGCTGTTAGGAAATTATCCCAAATCCCTCAAGAAACTCAAGAATCAACCCAACTTGATAAACCAAGAAGCACTTCAATGACAAACTTGCAAGAATCATAAACTTCAAACCAAGAAAACACTCAAGCACACCAAGAATTACGTGGTTCGGCTTAATGCGCCCTACATACACGGGAAAAAAATGGGGAGGGGGAAATCTTATTCAAGCAAAGAAAACCGAGTACAAACTCTTCTACAAATCTGTAGATTACACACACAAGATGATAAACACTCTCACTTCTCAAAGATATTTCTCTTTCTACAGAATATCTCAATCTTATCTAACACTAGCCCTTTTTAGCCACATATATAGGCTTTACAATGCAACAAGAATTAGATCGAACAAATAAGAATTAAATCCTGTGGAAGATCTCGAAGTTGGCCACTCCAACACTCTGTTTCGATCTTGAGCTAAAGAATACCAGAAATAATCGTTTCCCTTCCACGTGTCATTTTGTAATTGGTTCGCAAGATTTGAATTCCAACTTTAAATACAAATGCGCCTTTATTAGTTGAAGCACGACTTGCCCAGGGGAGAAAGAAAAACGACTTAAGTACAAAATTTGAATTCCAAGTGTCATTTTGTAATTGGTTCGCAAGATTTGAATTCCA
Organism: Scutellaria baicalensis; assembly: GCA_005771605.1. Lineage (NCBI taxonomy): Eukaryota > Viridiplantae > Streptophyta > Magnoliopsida > Lamiales > Lamiaceae > Scutellaria > Scutellaria baicalensis. Next base: position 12,645,546 of record CM016729.1, read on the forward strand.
ACTTTAAATACAAATGCGCCTTTATTAGTTGAAGCACGACTTGCCCAGGGGAGAGAGAAAAACGACTTCAGTACAACATAGAAACGCGATTTTATAAGTGAAAATGCGCTTATACCCTTTAACAACGCTTTGAACAGATCTACCTTCCACAATGCTTTTATTCCATTTTAACAACGCTAGTTAAACCGTTGTCTTTCTGACTTAACCAAATTTTAACAAAATTCCATGCAAGCTTAGTGATAGCTTGCTGCATGCGATTCAGCCATATACTTCACAATTTTTTTCCTAGGGCACGATCGTGCCTTTTGGACATGGTTGTGCCTTGCATGAAAAACAATAATGGTTTGTGGTGTATGGTCATGTCCCAAGACACAATCAATATAAATATATGATTATTATCTATAAGCATATCTTTTAGAGCTATAAATGTTTTTGCACATGGACAGATGACCGTGTCCAGAGGACAATCGTATTTCAAGACATACCGCACATGTCGAGAACGTCTCCCTTTTGAGCGAAAAGAATGCAAAGTGATGGAGGTAACGAATTTTACATTAAAATAGTGTGCATGCGGCATATGTTCTAAAATAGGATGTAATTTTTGGCACTTTAATGTAGTAAATTATTAATTCAAAGTTTGTAAAAAAGTTATCAATTTCAAATCTAAAAGATAAAATTATCAAATAAAAGGTTTTATTTGACATTTTTGATTCCTAATTATTCTAACATATTTTGAAAATGATAATAAGAAAATACAATAAATGAACTTGATATATATGAAAAACATAATAGAAATCACTAAAAATTCCAACATGATCTTACTTTTGTATGTGTTTAAATAATTGTTTTCATTTTTCAAGCTGGTCTCAAACCCATAATTATTATTTTCAATAATAACCTATCTAGTCCTACTAATCTGCCCACCGTTGACGTGACGAAAATCTAACATATCAATTAATTTGATTTTCTATATAATTAGGGGATGAGATCTTTACACGTTAGCGGTTGACATATTAAAAGTTATCCACCGTGGGTATTATAACAATTGTCCCTATCTTTCATATATATATATATATATATATATATATATACACACACACACTAAAGGAATAACCACTAGAGGACACATGTCACTATATGGTTATTCAATTTTCACTCAATTTTTTAACTTATAATTTAATTTGATTAGTTCATTTAATGATAATTGCCAACAATTAGTAACATATGAAATTTTAATGATAATTAATAACAATTTGTAACATATGAAATTTAAGTCAAAATATTTTAATATATGAATTGATTGTTTTAATGAGGCAATACATTTTAATATGTATAACTAATTGTTAATAAATATAATCATTATAAATTGGGAAAAAAATTTAAATCAAGCATATCATGAATAAGAATATTACTTCCGTACACTTTTTAGGTCATGTGAGTATATACATATACAATTTTAAGAACAACAAAAATCAATAAATTCATAATTTTTTTTTATTGTTTGCTAATTAATATATGATAATATTAAAATTTTGATGAATATATGTTAATAATAATATAGTAATATACATCAAATTGAATATTAATAGGAAATGATGTGTTAATTTATGTTAATACAAATTTAAATAAAAAAATACTCCCTCCGTCCCACTATTTTCAGCCTACTTGCCATTTTCGTTTGTCCCAGTTAAATCTGCCAGCCCCAAAATGGTAAAGAAAATTTTACTCTCTTACCCCTCCATTTCTTTCATTTTACAACTTTTGCACTCAAAAAGTTGGTTTAAATTACAAAATTGCCACTCAAAAATATTAAAATAACACATCCAATCAAAATCAACAACTTTTTCTTAATATTTGTGCCGGTCAAACTAGGCTAAAAATCATGGGACGGAGGTAGTACTAAATATAATGTATTTTATGTATTGTAGTTTTACTTTAATTATATCTGGTGCACAACAGCATTTGCCTTTTTTGTTGGAACTAAATCAAATATTAAGTATGAAAACTCCATAAATCCTTATCATGCTTAATCAACTCAACATAAAAAGTAAATACCTCCAATAATTGGTATAAAAATTCAATGATAATATTGACTCATTTGTTGAACAGTGCTTCCAAGTTCTTATTTTCTCTACTAGTTGATATATTAGACTTTATGTGAAGTAAATTTAAGTACATTTTCAAGGTAAAACTCTTTCTAATTATACTATGAGGATTTATCGACCTCAATTTATTACTCAAAAGATTATAAACATGTAGAACATCTCAGTCATCTTTATATTGATTTCTTACCATATGTGAACCAAACCAACAATTCTATATACTTTATCATGAATTAATGATGCATATGATCCATCATGCACAAAAAACTTATCTTGTATCTCAATATACTTTATCATTAAGGAATATTTAACCAATAAGAAAAGTAGTGTAGACAAATGAAAAGTCTCACGCTTTTTCTACCGAAGGTCTCTTCAATTTCCCACTTTTTTTCCCTTTTTTTAAAATGATGTTTTTTTGTTTTGATGGAAATGATTTAACATTTTGGTGGGGTTTGGTCCGTACAAAAGATTCCGAGGTTGATTGCATTTTCCACACTTTTTCTTAATCACAAAGAAAACCCCCCAAAAGATTCCGAGGTTGATTGCATTTTCCACACTTTTTATTAATCTCAAAGAAAACCCCATTTGTCATTACATGATCGACATTCATGCATGCAACTCTTTATGTGCTGATATTCATCTCTGTTTTTGCAGAATCTCTCATAAAAAAACAGTAGAATCTGAACAAGTTTTTGACGGAAATGGAGGAGAACAGTTCAGGCAGCAGATCATGGCGAAAAGATGAGTTCACTGAGTTGCTCTTTTCATGGTCCCTTCAAGATATTCTTGATGAAGATCTCTACAATTATCAGGTCCTTTTTTTTTTCTTTCAATTTTTGTTCTTATGTATATTTCATGAAACTGTTTTTGTGTAGAATATAGAACAATTCATTTGTGCTTGTAGCCCTGTTTAGGTTTTTCAACTTTGTTTGTTTGGTCTTATGATCAGATTATTAGTTACTGCAAAAATGCTTCATCAAATGATTGTTTTGAGTTGATAGATAGTAGTGAATGAATGAGTTGTTATTGTAATGAACTAGATAATGTGGACTTTAATTGTGTAATGAACTGCATTTAGGTGGAGAAGATACCCGATTCATTCGAAAGTGTGGAACGTTATCTTGCTTCGTATGTGTTCCCGTTGTTAGAGGAGACACGGGCCGAGCTTGCTTCCTCGTTGGAAACTGCATACAAAGCACCTTTTGCTGAAGTGACATCTTTCAAGGTGTCTAAACATGAACAGCTGATTTATGATGTTAAGGTTGATCATTGGAGGAACAGGAAAAGTGATCGTGGCAAGGAGCCGTACAAAACATTGCCTGGTGATTTTTTTCTGCTTTCGGATTCGAAGCCTGAAAGTGTTTTGGACCTAGATCGTGATGGTCGGACATTTACTTTTGCATCTGTAATAACTATCTCCGAGGATGAGAGTGGTGATGATGGAATATTCTGTGATTTCAAGCTCAAAACGTCTTGCAGTATTGAAGTTGAAGATCATGAAAGCAAGTCACTGTATGTGGTTTACTTGACCAATATGACAACTCAGAAAAGAATATGGAATGCATTGAGAATGCGTCGAAATCTTAACATCATTGAGAGAGTGTTGACCAAGAACAACATGGTATGCTAACATATTCTTAAGTTTCTCAAGTTGTCTGGTTATTAACAAGTGTGTTTTTCGACAGGGTGAGGAAAACTGCGAAATTTGCTCTGTCAATGGCAGTAATGAATTGGAGAAATATGGTATGAATTTAATGTCTAAATTGAATGGATCACAACTTGAGGCTATTTTGGCTTGTATAAGCAAGACTGGATGCAGCCATCAGTCTTCAGTGGAGCTCGTTTGGGGCCCACCGGGGACTGGCAAGACGACTATGTTGAGCAGTCTTCTATATATCCTCTTAAGAATGAACGTTAGGACCCTTGTCTGTGCCCCAACGAATATTGCAATAACAGAATTGGCTTCTAGAGTGACAGCATTGGTGAGAAATTCAGTTACAAATGAAACTGAGAAGAGCTACTTGCCGTGTCCCTTAGGAGATATACTCATATTTGGTAATAAGGATCGTTTGGATGTTGGTTCAGACATTCAGGAAATCTTCTTGGATTATCGTTCGGACAGGCTTTTGGAGTTGAGGCGCTGCATTGCCTCGATGCTAGACTTTCTTGAAGATTGCCTTTCTCAGTACCCAATCTTTGTGGATAATGAGAGGATCAAAGCAGAACAATGTCTTAATAATGATGAAGATGATGATGATCATCACTCTGAATCAAAATCGTTCTTGGAGTTTGCTAGAGATCGATTTAAAAACATAGCATCACCTCTAAGAAGATGCATTATGACACTCTACACTCATTTACCAACAAGTGCCATTAAAGAGCTGAACTGTCAAAGCATTGTGCAACTGATCTCTCTTCTTGACTCTATCGAGATGTCATTGTTTGAAGACACGACAATGACATCTGACAAGCTAGAGTCCATATTTCATCAAAAAGGAGTGTTTGGTTCTGAATCATTTGCTGACATGTCATCCTTCACATATCTGAGAAGTCAGTGTTTCTCGAATCTAAGATCTCTTCAAGGTTGTCTTAACAAACTATCCCTTCCAATTGCCACCAGTAGAAATTTAACCGCAGAATTCTGTTTCCAAAAGGCTTCTTTGATATTTTGCACCATTTCATCCTCGTATAAGCTGCACACAGTTAATATGGAGCCGATTCAGTTATTGGTCATGGATGAAGCTGCTCAAGTTAAGGAGTGTGAAACAACGATAGCCCTTCAGATCCCGAATGTGAAGCATGCTATTCTGGTTGGTGATGAATGGCAATTGTCAGCAACAGTTAGCAGCAAGGTATCATTTAGTTACTAAACCTCAAATTTATTGTCTGATGCATCATGCTAATAATTCGTTCGTACACAGCTGTCTGAAGCAGCTGGATTTGGGAGAAGTTTGTTTGAAAGATTGAGCTCATTGGGTCATTTCACGCATCTGCTTAATGAGCAATACAGGATGCATCCAGAGATAAGTCGGTTTCCAAATTCGAGTTTCTATCATAACCAGATATCGGATGCACCTAACGTGCGGAGCAAAAGCTATGAGAGATGCTATCTTGAAGGGAGAATGTATGGTCCCTACTCTTTCATAAATATCAGCGGTGGAAGAGAAGAATTGGACGAGGTTGGACACAGTAGAAGAAACATGGTCGAGGTTGCAGTAGCAGTGAAGCTAGTACAGAAGCTTTTCAAAGGTATGCTGTCTATCGCACAATTGTTTCAGACAAGTAGTATGTCATGTTCCTTTAGAGCAGCCATTCTTATGATGTTGTGATCGATATATTGTGAACAGCATGGAGTTGCTCGAAGGAGAAGCTCAGCATTGGTTTGATCTCACCATATGCTGCTCAAGTGGCTGCAATTCGAGATAAAGTTCAGCCTAAATATGATAACCTTGACAGGTTTACTCTCAAAGTTAAGTCAGTCGACGGGTTTCTTGGGGGAGAAGAAGACATTATTATCATATCAACTGTAAGGTCTCATAAAGGCGGATCCGTTGGGTTCTTGTCTAGTCCTAAAAGAACCAATGTAGCTTTGACAAGGGCTCGGTAAGAAATCACATGATCAATATATTTCATCATATCATTTTTGGTTCAATAAAATCATAACTATTATTCCGTTTGTTCTAGTCATTGTCTTTGGATATTAGGAAACGAAAGAACTTTGAGTAAAAGTGATTCCATTTGGGAAGCATTAGTCTCTGATGCTAAAGATCGTCAATGTTTCTTCAATGCTGACGATGATCGTGAACTTGGAAAAACTATTATAGATGTTAAGAAAGAGCTCGAACAGCTTGATGATCTGCTTAGTGGGGACAGTGTCTTCAAAAATTCAAGATGGCAGGTATTTTAGTATTTCAGACACAATACCTTAAATCATGTTTTTGTGTAATGAATACTGTTCTTACATATTTCACACATCTCCAGATTCTCTTCAGTGATAACTTCAGGAGATCATTTCATAAACTGAAATTCTCCAGTGTCAAGAAGTTGGTCATAAGTTTATTACTAAAACTTGCAAGTGGTTGGCGGCCTAGGAAGATAAATGTGGAATTGAAATGCGAGAACTCCTCGTATATTCTGAAACAGTTTAAGGTTGATACATACTATGTTGTTTGCTCCATTGATATTATCAAGGTCTCCATCTACAAGCAAGTATTGAAAGTGTGGGACATATTGCCTATGACGGAGACGGCAAAATTGTTCAAACGACTCGACAGCATAGCTTCAATGTACTCTGATGATTTCATCAACCATTGCAATGACAAGTTATTTGAGGGGTATGTTATTTTCCTTTCTTTTGTTTTCTTCCAATCATGATCTCAAAACATCTACTTATTTCAGCTTTTGTTTAGAAATTTGGAAGTTCCAAGGAGTTGGTCGTTTTCTTCTGATATAGTCCGGTTCAAAAATCTCACCACCAACAAATTAAACACTGGTTCAAGTGCTGTCCCGGTCGAATGCAAAAGCTATGTTGAAAATTCAAAAGTGAGTGAGAGCTTGTTGTTGATGAAATTTTACACGTTATCAACTGGTTCTGTGAATCATTTGCTTTCGGATGAAGACGGTAGAGAAGTGGAATTACCATTTGAAGTTACGGATGAGGAGCGTGAGATAATAGTTTATCCGAGGAGCAGCTTTATACTTGGTAGATCGGGCACAGGGAAGACAACTATACTGACTATGAAGTTGTACCAGAAGCTTCAGCAGTTTTGCATGGCTTCCCGTGATAATGTGGCAGATGATAGCAATGTGCAGGCTGACAATGAAGTTGATGTCGATCGGAACATAGGTGATTCTAGTCGGACTGTATTACACCAGCTTTTTGTCTCTGTTAGTCCTAAACTCTGTTATGCTGTCAAGAAACATGTCTCAGAGCTAAAAAGGTAAGCTCTGTCTTTATTACTTTATCCATTTTTGCATGTATTATTTAAGGATTAATTTGTCTACCAAGTTTTCTTTGCAATGAGACTTTTATATTATACTGCTGTTTTGACATGATGATTGAGTGTTGAATTGAATCCTTATTAAAAGCTGCTACTATATTTGTTCCAATTTGAGAGATTCTGTTTACAATTTTCTTTACTTTAGGAGCTGATATTAGTAAATAAGTTGTGAGTGAAAATATATATTCCATGCTAACCTTTCTATTGTTTACAGGTTTGCTACTGAAAACTCCTCTGGAAATTTCAATTTCTCTGGTATGGATGATGTAGATGAAATGGCAGAATTTAAAGATATTCCAGATACATTTGTTGGCATTCAACAAGAAAAGTACCCTCTGATCATCACATTTCACAAGTTCCTAATGATGCTTGATGGCACTCTGGGTAATTCGTATTTTCAGAGGTTTCATAATGTAAGAGATTCTTCATACTATGATGGTAGAAGATCAGTTGCATTGCGGACTTTCATGAGGAAGAATGAGGTTACTTATGATAGATTTCGGTCTTTATACTGGCCCCGTTTTAATGCAAAGCTGACGAAGAATCTTGATGCTTCAAGAGTTTTCACTGAAATTATGTCACACATTAAAGGAGGTCTACAAGAAGACAATACATGTGATCTCAAGCGGAGTAGGCAGGACTACATATCATTGTCTAAGAGTAGGACATCCACTTTAAGTGAGGAGAAGAGGGGTGTGATTTATGATATTTTTGAAAACTATGAGAAAATGAAGTTGAAGCGTGGTGATTTCGATCTTGCTGATTTTGTGAATGACATTCACCTCCGACTCATGAACAAAGATCTTCTTGGTGACAAGATGGACTTTGTGTACATTGATGAAGTACAAGACTTGAGCATGAGGCAAATCTCCCTTTTCAGATATATCTGCAAAAATGTTGATGAAGGATTTGTATTTTCTGGTGATACAGCACAAACTATCTCAAGGGGGATTGATTTTAGGTTTGAAGATATCAGATCCTTGTTCTATAATGAATTTCTTATGAAATCTAGAGACCGTAATGTTTCAGGAAAAATGGAGAAAGGGCTTATTTCAGATATGTTTATTTTGTATCAGAATTTCCGCACTCACACTGGAGTACTTAGATTAGCACAGAGTGTCATAGATCTTATTTGCCATTATTTCCCACAATCTATTGATTCATTGGCTCCAGAAACTAGTCTTATATATGGCGAGACTCCTGTTGTCCTCGAGCCTGGAAGTGATGAGAACTTGATTATGTCTATATTTGGACATAGTGGAAAGTGTGGTGGGAAATGGGTGGGTTTTGGTGCTGACCAGGTTATTCTAGTTCGTGATGATTCTGCAAGAAAGGAAATCTCCAGCTATATCGGTCAGCAGGCTCTTATTCTGACTATATTGGAGTGCAAGGGCCTTGAGTTTCAGGTCTGTAATATCTTCACCTTTGTTTTGTTGCTCTTTTTTTCTTCTGCATCACAGGCAATATGTTCATTACTATCATATGCTGCTTGGTATTATTTTTCGTCCTCTTCGAGGGTTAGCTGGGTTGGAGTGATCTTGATGGTTCTGGTGTATTGTTAAATTTTTTTAACGTAACTTAAATATGTTTGTAAGAGAGTAATCTTCAAATGTTATTATGTTTTCTTGTCAATTTCTTACAGTATTGTATGAATTTGTACGATAATATAATATCTTTATCTTTTGTTAATTAGGTGAAGAAACAATAAATGTTATCTAATTTGATTGATCTTTATACTTCTGTTGTAGTCTTTATAGGCAATCTAAAATGTTATTTGTTGCAACCTTGTTTTGATATTTGTTGCAACCTTGTTTTGATATCTCGATCTTGTATTACATATCATAGGATGTTCTGTTGTACAACTTTTTTGGTTCTTCACCTTTGAGTAATGAATGGAGAGTTGTATATGAGTTCTTGAACGAAAAAGATCTTCTTGATGGTGATTCTGCAAAGTCCTTTCCAAGTTTTAGCCAGTCAAGACACAACATCTTGTGCTCTGAGCTGAAACAATTATATGTTGCTATTACTCGAACAAGGCAAAGATTATGGATCTGCGAAAACAATGTGGAGTTCTCCAAGCCTATGCTTGATTACTGGAGGAGGTTGTGCCTCATCCAAGAGAGAAAAATAGACGATTTTCTTGCAAAAGCAATGCAAAGGACTAGCAGTCGTGAGGAGTGGAAATCTCAAGGCATCAAGGTTTGATTGTTCTTTCCTGTGTTCTTGTCCTCCCCCCCCCCCCCCTCCCCTCCTTATCATCATTGAAAATTGGTTTGAATATGTTTTTGCAGCTCTTTTGGGAGAACAATTTCGAGATGGCAATAATGTGCTTTGAGAAAGCTGGTGAAGAAAAGTGGGAGTTAAGGGCAAAAGCCTCTGGCCTTAGAGCTGCAGCTGATGGTCTACGTGGTACAAATTCTGAAGAGGCTAATATAATGTTGAGAGAGGCTGCGAAATATTTGATTCCATCGACATAGTTGAATCTGCTGTAGCATGTTTTTGCGACTTGGGGGAGTATAAAAGAGCGGGTAAGTTTTTGATATGATCCTTAAGACACACCGGCACTGGAACCTTCACCTTAAATCAAGCAAGAAGACTTCTTCATTTATATAATCAAATAGAGCATAAAGTTTGTAATAAACTTTGATGGTGTTAGAAGAAAATGAAATATTTAAAGTACCAAAATAAGGTAAATATAATTGAAAGTGGGCAATTATTGAATATTTGTGCAGGAAAGATTTATCTGGAGAAGTGTGGTATGTCAGAGCTAAGAAAAGCTGGAGAGTGTTTCTGTTTGGCTGGAAATTACAAAATTGCTGCTGAAGTATATTCCAAGGGAGACCTTTTCAGAGAGTGCTTATCAGCTTGCACCAAAGGGAAGTATTTTGACCTGGGTTTGCAATACATTGAGCACTGGAAAGAGCGAGCATCATTTAGTAGTGTAATTATGGCTCGATTCAAGGAGATTGACAAAATCGCGCAGGAGTTCCTGGAAAACTGTGCTTTGGAATGTCACAATGCAAAGGACAATGCATCTCTACTGAAGTTTGTTCGAGCTTTCCGTTCAATGGAGTCCAAACGCAACTTCTTGAAGTCCTTGGACTGCCTTGAGGATCTATTAGTTTTGGAGGAAGAGTCAGGTAATTTTAGTGTGGCTGCTGACATTGCAAAGAGTCTAGGAGATATTCTTCGTGAGATTGATCTGCTGGAAAAGGTGTCACAGTTTGAAAATGCTTGTTTGCTCATACTTTCTTATGTGCTTTCTAACTGTCTTTGGATATCTGGAAATCGAGGTTGGCCCTTGAAGTCATTTCCTCGAAAGGTGGGACTTTTGAATAGAGCAATGTCCATTGCACGAAAGGTTTCTGAACGTTTTCATGCATTAATCTGTGCTGAGGCCAAAGTTTTGTTATATGAGCAGAAGAGCCTGTCTGAATTGTTGCGGTGTTACAGAGCTTCAAAGACATGTAATACTCCTATTGGTGGTATTCTATCTGTTCGAAAACTTCTCGATGCACATTTTCAAGTCAATCCACTCATGTTTGAATGGGATTCTGAGTTGCACCTTGATTCAAGGTCATTTGATGAAAGAATTTTGAGGAATCAAGTTTCTGGTGGAACGCTCTTTTATCTTTGGAACATATGGAAGTTACTCTGTTTGAATATCCTAGAATGTCTTGATGATATTGAGAGATCAGATTTCATCAAATTTGAAGGTTCTGTCCGGTTCTGTCTTAGTTACTTTGGAGTGAGGTTGCAAGATAAATTCAGTGTCACCTTTCACTTGCTGAACCCTGATGCTGCATGGGTTCAAAATGTCGATAAGGGGTTCTTGCGGCAGATCAGAAAGATAACGACTCTTGAAGCTCGTCATTTTGCATCAGCTGGTCGAAAATACTGGCATCAAGAATTGGTTTCTGTTGGACTTAGAGTATTGGAAGCTCTTCAAGAACTTCATAAGAGTTCTATGGTAAACCGCTTGCCCAAGCACTGCCAAAGTGTGGTCTTGCTTTACATTTTTGACATAGCAAGGTTCTTCCTCGAGTCAAAATCAATTACTACAAAAAACTTCGAAGCCAAGAAGATGCAGGATTCTCTGAAACTATCGACCAACTACTTTGAGTTTGTTTTCCCATTGGATCCTCGAGAGTCCATATCTGAAAATATGATCTCTCTTAGAGGAACTGAACTTTCCAAGAATTTACTTGAAGAAATTGTTTCTAGAAATATTACCACAAAGGGAGAACTCACTTATGGTCAAATTGGACGATCAGTGATGATAATGCTGGGAACAGGCAAGCTCAAGAATGGCCTGTACGATAGAATTGCTGAAAGGTTATCTACGGACACATCTTGGAAGTCATTCGTTGAGAATCTCAAGGGAGTCTTGGAGTCGATTGAAGAAAGCACAGTATCAAAAGCTTCATCGGTTCTTTCCACTACTAATTTTGTTGATGGAGTTTCACATTCTGAATCTCAATTGAGATGCATCCTAGAAATTTTGAGTCAAGAGTTTCATAAAGCATTGCAAGAAACTTATGATGTCCACTGGAAAACCTTTTATCTTGACTATATATCTCCCCATTGTTTCTTTTATCTTGTGGAAAGACTTTTGATTTTGGCTCCTCACTCTCAGGGTTACTTCTTTACTGCAAAATCCTCGTTTGTAGAATATTTAATGTGCCTGCCATCCGATTCTGCTCCAGGAGCCAATTTAATCACAGACACGAAATCTTCTTCCACGGCCATCTTTAACTTTGTTGTCCGTGTGGTCCAGGAATGTCTTTCTAACAGTATGGTCACAGCAGAATGGACTAAAACTTGTAATATCGATTGCGAGTTCTATTTTCCAGTGCTCATGTTGAGGTTGTTTGTCATTCTGTGTGTATCATGTTTGAACTGTGGATTCTCCTTCAATCCACTTTTTGAGCTACTACGTTTACCTAGTATCAGCTCACACTTGCCAAGAAGATTTTATGAAGCTCTTCGATCTAGAAGGCGGAATGATAATTCTTATATTGCCACAATTGCTAGTGCCTTCAAAGTTATTGGTGATCCTCTTGTGATTGTAGCTTCAAGCGAGAATAATCGCAAGTTTGCATATCCTGATGCCGTTTTTCTTGACTTGAAATTGTTCTCGTGCAAAAATGAGATCATGAACTGGCTGCTTCCTAAGAGCCCTGAAGAGACATTGAAAACTGAAGACAGAAGTGACATTGAAAATGAGATCATTGAACTCGCTCCTGAGAGTACCATACTGAAATCAACAGAAGAGACATTGAAAACTGATTCAAACTTGATTTCAGTGATAAAGAACTGGGGTCTTGTTCGTGAAATGTCTGATGCCATCGGTTCCCTCATAAAAGGAAACAATCAAACTTAGATGAGCCTTGTCTTGATAAAGATGGTAATGTGAAATTTGCTTTAATCATTTTAATCATTATCAATGGTAGATGATATCTTTTCTGCTTTTCAGGTGGAATTGGAGGAGCATTGCGACATTTTAGTTGATATTATATCCCAGTCAAGTGACCAGAGTTCTCATCCTGGTGAAGCCACTGACATGGTTAATGAATTGACAACCCTCTCTTCTTTGTTAGATACAAGGTTAGTCTATCAAGTTTTATGACAAAAAATGGGCTTATTTGCCTGATCAAGTTAACATAAATTAGGAGGATAAGATTGATGAAGCATACAAGAAGTTATAGGGGCCTATTACTGACATATAAGATCATAATGTTATATTTATGTTTTGATTCTTTCTTTATTACAAACGAGCTTCGTCACTAGAAATATCGATTTCATGACAAAAATGGGCTTATTAGCCTGATCAAGTTGACATCAATTAGGAGGATAAGAGTGTTGAACCATATAACTTAGTACTAACAATATGTGCCTATTACAGACACATCAGATTATATGTTATATTTATGTTGGGATACTTTCTTCTGCATAATATACAGACATCAGATTCTCTAGTAACCTTTTATGGAGGATACACTTGATTTTCAAATATCCTAATAATTTCCATTTTTTCTGATTCATAATTTGGGAAGACTTTGCTTGTCTGTTTATTACACAAAGTTTAGTATTATATATACTCAACAAATGCCTCCTTCTTTACAACTGCAGTGACTTTAGTTTAAAAGCCTTATCTGAGATTGGAGAAGCACTCAAGAGTTTAGAAGCAAAGCGGCCTCAGCTAGACTCGTTGCTTAGTCTAACCACTGTGGAGAACGGTGCAAATAGTGCCATCGTCTCTGAAGAGTTCGATGATGATAAAATTTCTGAAGATATAAAAGTCGAAGATTCTGCTACTGCAGCTTCTGTAATCAATCTCAGCAACAAGGGTGGTGAATTCAATCAATAAAAGGAAAGAGCAATAAGAATAACAAGTCGAGAAAAGGAAAAGGAGGTCCAAGAAAGTAAGCAAACTCGAATGGAGGGAACTTTTCGAGTCAATCAGTTGCTATTTTGGTATGTAAGAATCTTACCACTTTCTACTTTCTATGCTACATTCATCTGTGGCTCAATGACTAATTATTGATTAAAAGGTATGAATGAATATATGGTTGAATGATATTGCTAAGTAGCAAGTCAATTTTACAAAGTAATATTACCTCTTGATGCAAATTTTAGTCCAGTCAAGAAGGTTTATATTAATTTATAAGTTTATTGCAATTAAGTTTTATCAAGACTTTATAAATTGTGTTTGATCATCAATTAAAGGTTAGTTGTCAGTAAATCAGTCATTTTCTGAGTTGCAATTTAAACCAAATTATTCAATACCAGTATAGTATCCGTGTAATATACGAGTTTTTTTTTTTTAAATATTGAACTTGGTAAAACGTGAACATTAGATATAAATTTGTATAACATGTATCATACAATTTAACGTTATATATACCATAATATGGTTAAATATTATAATTAGTTAATTGTTATAATATGAATTGCATTGGTAGAGGATACATAATTTCTATTTATTATTTTTAAAAATATATATATGAGTGACACTTGTGTGCCTCGGGGGCACGGTGCCCCCAAATTAATCATCATATTGGTGTTAAATACATACTCTACAGGTATCGTGTGTATACTCTTCAGACATCACATGTGCCCTACGGGTATATAAGTTTTTGCCACATATATATTGCTAGTCATTATATTATTCAAAACACACTATTTTTCTTTTCGATTGATTTTCATTTTTAATATCTCTAACAACCTTCAACTAATTTTATTTTCAATCAAATAATAAAAAAACAAAGTTAAAATGTTACAAATAAATTTCATAATTTAATTTAAAGCACAGAATCAAAAATATTATTCAATTTCATGATCAATTAATAAGTTTGAAAACTGTTAACAATCAATTTCCATCAAATTGACTTATGTAAAATTACATAAGTCAATTTATATTTTATTCTAAACCTTTTAAATTAACAAAATTTCTTATAAATCATTTTCGTAGTATGTGTTACTTTAACAAATCTATATATATAAAAGCAGGATATTCTGCTAAAAATAACTGCAATAAATGTATCATTTATTAAATATTTCCATTTTAAAAAATCATTAATAACTTTCATTCTATATTCATTAACCAAATTATAAATGAGTATTAATATTTAAGACATTTAATTTTACATTTATTGTATAGAAATTCAAAAGAAAAAATAATTAGATAAATCTATCTATATATTTCTAAGTGTCCTGTCAACAATTTTTTTTTATTTTGCATTTTTTACTATTTAATTTATTAGATTTAATAATATAAATATTGTATTAGTTTATTATCATTTTATTTATCTTAATTAAATTAATTTTTATTGAATAATTTTTTAAATACCAACAATAGATATCCATACAATAATTTCAATAATAAATATTAATTTACATGGGGATAATTTATATCATATTAACAAATAAAGATAACACTATTAAAGATGTGTGTATATACATATATGTATATATATAATATGTATGTAGTCTGAATAGTATGTCATCCTAAATATTTTTTAAATTATACATATCTCATAATCGAATAAAATTTTCACCTTTTACTTTACACTTAGGACTTCGTATATTTTTATATAATAGTGCACGTTTTGAATTTAGATGCCTCAACTAATTAATTATTTAAATTATATGCTTAGTTTCTAATTATATTGTCATAATCATGATCACTACTACAACATTTCGATTTTTGTTGAACTTAATTGTAATGATCAATGTCGGTCTATACCAATTAATTCACGTGATACTTATAATGAAATAATTATCTGTCATCTTCGATGTTAAACGATATTAATTAAAATATTTTTATAATTCAATTTATTTTAAAATAAAAGGTTGAAAATATATAATTGACAGTGTTTGCATTAAGTTCCTACATAAAATTTCTAATTTTATTGTTTGTTGTTTCTATATATACATACTCACACACATCTTTATATATATAAAAACACAAACATTTCCTCAAATAGTAATGTTAAAATTTTCCCGCCAAAAACACTCTGCCAAAATTGGAAATGATTTTTTTATTAAAATAAATGTTAAATGATAAATAATAAATCATGATTGATGATAATATATTTAAGGAAGTGATATGATATAATAAAATTATCATATTTGTCAATATGGTAAGTCAACTTTAATTATCAATTTCTATTCATATATTTATGATATCATTTAGCAATGTATGTATACATATATATATATATATATATATGATTTACATCATATAATATCATAATCATAATATCATATAAATAATAAAACAATTATTCATTCGATGTTAATATATATTTATATATAATTTAATATGCATGTAAATATATACATAAAATATATTTATTATATAATTCTTATCATTACAAAATAATATAATATATAAAAAGATAACCAAAATATAGATACAATTTTATGTAATTTTGTTGACGTATAAAACATAATTGTTATATAAAGGAGTAGATATATAAAAATTAATTTGCCACTTGATAACCAAATCTACATAAAACATAAAGTCAACAATTAAATAATTCTAAATATAAAAATTAAAAGATATATTGTAATAATATATCATATAGAAAGAAATTAAAGAATTCCACTTGATTTGATAATAAATCATATGTAATAATAAAATGAATATCATATTTAATTAATTATGATATTAATATTCTATAATGTGACATTATCTTTAAATAATTTTTCCACCCAAAGTTGTTTTGATATTTATGGAAAAGATATAATGTTTATCCATTAAATAAAAAAGTCAATTGCCTCATTAATCTTCTATATATAAGGATGAATATTATTACAAATTAGGGAAGAAAAAAATAAATTATTGTCATTAGCTATCCTTATTCTATTTATCACGTTTCAATTTAATAAAAATGTTAATTTAATATGTTTCAATTTAAAAAAATGTTAAATTATTTTATAGATGCAAATTAAATTAATGATTTTTCATCTAAGCATTCCATATGATTTTATATAAAAATTTCTTAATGACTTATACATCAAGTTATTTGACATCGATTACATAGAAATATTGGTTTGTTTCAAAATTAATATAATTTGAAATGTCATTTTAAAAATATAATAGATGTTGATGCTATCGTTTTCATCCATTAAAATACAAATAAGTCCCTACTAAATTTCACTATTAAAATTGAATATACAATAATATGAGCAAACAAATAAGATTGTGATATTATCTTGATCTTGATTTTATATACTATATATATTGAACAGGATTTTCTATTTTGTAAATAATAAAATTCAATAAAAATAATATTTAATGTATAACATATGTAATATAATAAAACGTTTTGATTTTATCAATAAACACATTGATTGTGAATGATGTGATTTGATTTCATGTATAGGAATTAAGTAGAAACTGAACATTTATTTGCAATCATTATAATTAATGGGAAAAAAATCTATAAATTAGGAAGCAACTAAATTTATGACATACAAAATGTCCTAATTTCATATCTAATGATCAAATTATGCACTATAAATATGAGAGAAAATACTTAGAATTGACTCACACTTTCTCTTTAATTTCTCAAATTCTGCTATACAAATCTTTTGATTTCATGGTGCTCATGGGATTGTGTTTTTTTTTTCTTTTCTTTTTTTGGTTTTTATTTTATTTGGTTATGATTTTTATTTGATCTACATCATATAGTTTAGATGGATGGTTAATAATTTTTTGACTTTATCAATCATTTCTTAACGATTAAAGTTCTTATCGTTATTCAAATTTGAAGATGAATGTTTTATTTATTGGTATTACATATGGATTATTATTAATGTAATTTTTGTTTTTTGTGTTTTTTTTACTTTAAGCAGGAATTTCGTGAAGAAACCTGAATGAAAACTTACATGGAAAAGTGATAAAGAAGACTATAAATTTACATTACAAGGTAGATTGTTTGTTTTTTTTTTTTTTGGTTAGAAATAATTGGAAATTAATCATATATTTTGTTTTTATATATCTTTTATGTTTTTGAGATTTTTATCATAGAATTTATTTGTTTTAAAGATAACATGCTTAAAAGTAGTTAGTTGAATTATTTCTTCCATCTTATATAGAACATAGCTTTCATGTTGTGATTTGTTTACGTAAACATTATTCCTTTATCTTGAATAGTGTACTTGAAATGTGATAATTTCTATAGAATTTATATCCATCTTATTTATATATAAACTAAGTTTAAAATTACAATATCTTATTTTATTACTGTACCTAGAGATTATCTCCAACAATTAAATATTTAAAATATATAATATATAGATTACTTAATTTCATTATATTACATTTGTATATACTTTTTTTTTTCCAAATCTCAAATAAAAATATTATAATTGTATTTTATAAAATTTTATCTCGTGCATCGCACGGGTACGAAACTAGTTTAGTTAATTTTTTATATTATTTAGTAATGCATATTATCAATATTAATCTTGATAGCATTTAATAGCAACAATAATTAGGTTTTAAATAGATTTAATTTCTAAAAAGAAAAATTAAAATGAGAAAATTTGTGGGATTGATAAGTTTTCTTTATGGTTATTTCTTTAGTATATATAAAGATAATTTGCGAAATAACAAGGTCTTGTATATATTTATATGTGCAATTTTGATATTTTTCAAATGTTTTTTGTGTGATTAAATTGTCATACTTCTAGAGACATCTTAAAAAAAAAAAATTGCTGTAACCACTGTATTAGAGTTTAGTTTCGAAGAAAAAACATTGAATTGAAAAACTGAAAAAATGTAAAATCTATACGAACACACAACTGATATTGAAAACTTTGGTTGAAAATTGAAATTTAGGAAAATGTTGTGATTTTTCCACCATTAATCTTAATTAAAAAATTAATATCAAAATGCAACATGTATTGAACAAATTTCATCTCCAGACTCCTACTTATGCCTCATGAAATCTTGCGATTAACACATTTTTGACCAAAAGTTGTAACATCCCCAATTTATTTAAATTTAAAATCAAGAAAACGCGTATAAATTAATTTTTCTTTGCAGTGGAAATTCATAAAAAAAAATTTGAAACAAAAATTTTAATAATTACTCAAAGGCAAATTAATGGGAATGTTATAGAAAATTCTTGACTAACATGCAAATTAAAAACGTCATAGATTTACAAGATGTAGTGAAGAAAATATAACGTTAAAACGAAATAATTTAAAGAAAAATATCCAAGCACATGTTATTTAAATAAAAGATAATAAGTTGTCTCTTGCCACCGCGAAGCCACCAACTCGCGTCCATGAAAATTACTCTGAAATGTTAGTTTTAATTGGGGTGAGCAAAACACGAGCTCAGTGGGGACATGCTTGTCTAAATTAAAGGCAACATGCAGAGCAAGACAAAAATCACAACATGGCAAGTAAATAATCTTTTCCTCCTGGCCAGTAAATTCTAAGCACGGCGGGCATACCCGAGGATCGAACTTTGGACCCTTGGACCTCTGAGGTCCCTGACTAGTTCTTATGTATAGATCATAGATCACAACAAGTCTCATGCATAGATCAAAGATCACAGCAAGTGATTTCATAAAACATTTTCTCATGACACATTGCATCAATTCATCAATCACTTCACATAAAGTATTTAATAAAGACAAACACGTAAAGAAATCCCACATTAACAGTTGAAAAACCTTGAATGTATGAGAATGAATGCAAGCTTATTCCTCGGGGTTTACACCTTCTTCGTCACCTAATCAGTCAAAATAAAAGGGAAAACACACTTAATATATATTATATATTTTAATAATCTTTATTATTTATTTTAGATTGAACTAAGGCTCTAAAGGGTCTTAAAATAAATCTGAACTAATCTGGAAATTAAATTACAGTCTTTTAGGCTTAATCTGAAATTCTAAAATATTACCTATATCTGATTTAGAGTAAAAACAGGTTATAACGGAATTAATTTCAGGTCTGTTAGACCACATTATAATTCGATTTCTCTCTCCTCAGTGGGCCCCACACCACTTTCTCTCTCCCTCTCTACGTCATTCTTCTCTCTCCCTACCTCCTCTCTCCTCTCTCCTCCTTTCTCTCTCTCCTCTGTGATCCTCTCTCTCATCCCTTCTCTCTTTCTCTCTCCTCTCTATGATGCTCTCTCTCCTCTCTTCTCTTGGTCAACACTTTTTCTCTCTCCCTAACTCTCTTTCTCTTCTCCCTCTCATTCCCTCTCGCACGTCTGCCTCTCCTCTCCCTCTCTTGATTTCTTTCTTCTTCTCCTTCATCATATATCTCATCTAAATATTAACATGTATAATATACTATTTTACAACGTGGTGAAAATATGTACCCTAAGAATTGAATTACTGCAGAATTTAAATATGAAGAAATTATTATCTTAATCTACTTGATTCTACTCCTAATCAATTCTATCATATATCCCTAATTAATTAACTAGAGATTAACCTATATTGATCCAAATTCTACTTTGAAAAGCTTGAAGAAAAGAAACTGGAAAAGAAAGAAAAGCACGTACCTTTCTGCCGTTTTTGGAAAACTGTGAGACCCTAGAATCCTATTCCTACTTATTTATAGATTGCTTTTACGGGCCCTCAATTCTTGTTGGGCCACACTTAATAATTATTTACTTATGAGATCACCACTAATACAACCCATCTTATTTTTATTATTTTAAATAATTTAATTTGCTATAAGGTACCAATAATTTATTAATTATAATACTAGAATGCTATTAAAATTTGGATTGCTACATCCTTATCCCCTTAAATTAATTTCATCCTCGAAATTTAGAATTTACCGAATGTTGGAAAATCTGGATATTTTGCTCGGAATTTGTCCTCTCGTTCCCATGTAGCCTCTTCTGCCGCATGATGACTCCATTGTACTTTAATTAGACTGACCTCTCGATTCCTTAGTTTGTGAACCTTGTGGTCCAAAATTTTCTCCGGATACTCCTCATAAGTTAAATTAGGGTTGATCTCCATAGTCGCATAGCTGATGATGTGCCTTGGATCATACACATACTTCCTCAACATGGATACATGGAAAACATTATGAACGACTGCAAACTCCGGTGGCAAAGCCAAACGATAGGCCAATTCTCCCACTCGCTCCAAAATCTCGAACGGTCCAACAAACCTCGGCCTCAACTTTCCTCTTTTCCCAAAACGAACGACTCCCTTGGTTGGTGCCACCTTGAGAAAGACATGATCCCCTATATCGAAACTTAGGTCCTTTCTTCGTATATCTGCATAGGACTTATGTCTGTCTGTCTTGAGCCGTCTTAATTCTCTCTCGTATCTCTTGTATCACTGTAACAGTCTGCTCCACTAGTTCAGGACCCAACATTTTCCTTTCTCCAACCTCGTCCCAATATAGCGGCGATCTACACTTCCTTCCATAGAGCGCTTCATATGGAGCAATTCCGATAGAAGATTGAAAACTATTATTGTAGGCGAATTCCATTAGAGGTAAATATTTCTCCCAATTGCTTCCCAATTCCAGTGTGGTTGCTCGCAGTATGTCTTCCAATGTCTGTATAGTCCTTTCTGACTGACCATCTGATTGTGGATGATAAGCGGTGCTGAAGTTCAACTTCGTACCCATAGCTTCCTGTAGGCTCCTCCAAAACTTTGATGTGAAACAAGAATCTCTATCGGATACGATAGAAACAGGTATCCCATGCAACTTGACAATCTCTCGAATGTAAACTTGCGCATATTGTTCCAAGGTGAAAGTCATTTTCACTGGTAGAAAATGTGCAGAATTTGTGAGTCGGTCCACCACTACCTATATTACATGATTTCCTTTACTTGTCCTTGGCAGGCCCACGACAAAGTCCATCGTAATATGTTCCCATTTCCACTGAGGAATCTCAAGTGGCTTAAGCAATCCTGACGGTCTCTGATGCTCGGCTTTCACTTGCTGGCAATAAAGACACTTTGCCACAAACTCCCCAATATCTCTTTTCATACCTCTCCACCAAAAAGCTCTCTTCAAGTCATTGTACATCTTTGTACCTCCAGGGTGCGCTGTGTACGGTGTGCAATGGACTTCTTCCAAAACCTCTTTCTTCAAACTTTCCTCTCCCGGTATACACCATCTCTCTTCAAAAGTTAGAAGGCCGTCGTCGGCAATAACGAACCCTTTTTCACCTCCGGCTGTCATTCGCTCTTTTATTTTACACAAGAAGACATCTCGGTCTTGTGCCTCTTTGACCCTTTTTCTCAATGTGGATTGTATAATTAAGGTTGCCAATACCGACCTTGTATCGCTTGGAGGTGTCATAACCTCGAGATTCAACTTTGCAAACTCTTTCACCAATAGTTCTTGTGTTGTGAGCATACTTGTTAATTCCCCTCTTGATTTCCGGCTTAATGCATCAGCTACCACATTAGCTTTGCCGGGATGGTAATGAATGGTACAGTCATAGTCCTTCATCAATTCCAGCCATCGTCTTTGTCTCATGTTTAGCTCCTTCTGTGTGAAAAAATACTTCAGACTTTTGTGGTCCGTATATATCTCGCACTTGCCTCCATACAGATAGTGACGCCAGATCTTCAATGCATGTACAACGGCTGCCAATTCCAAGTCATGTGTAGGATAGTTTATCTCATGTGATTTCAACTGTCTCGAAGCATATGCAATAACCTTGCCATGTTGCATTAGAACACATCCCAGCCCTTGTTTTGACGCGTCGCTGTAAATGACAAACTCCTCAGTAGGGTCAGGAATAGTCAAAACCGGCGCAGTAGTAAGTCTTCTCTTCAACTCTTGAAAGCACTCTTCACACTTATCAGTCCACACAAACTTCTCTCTTTTCGTTATCAACCGCGTCGTTGGGGCTGCTAACTTCGAGAACCCTTCTATGAATCTTCGATAGTACCCGGCTAAACCCAAGAAACTGCGTAGCTCATTCGCACTGGTTAGCGTTTTCCAACTATTAACCGCCTCAACCTTGCTAGGATCAACCTCGATTCCATGTGAAGTGACCACATGTCCGAGAAAAGCCACACGTTCCAACCAAAACTCATATTTCTTGAAGTTCGCATACAACTTTTCCTTCCGCAGTACTCCTAATACGGTCCTCAAATGCTCATCATGTTGCACCTTATCTCTCGAGTATATCAAGATGTCGTCTATGAAAACGATCACAAACTGATCCAAATAAGGGTGAAATACTCGGTTCATCAAATTCATGAAAACTACAGGAGCGTTGCTAAGTCCAAAAGGTATCACTACAAACTCGTAATGACCATATCGTGTTCTGAAAGCTGTCTTGGGTATATCCTCCTCCTTGATCTTTAGCTGATGATAGCCCGACCTCAAATCAATCTTCGAAAACACTCCAGCTCCTCTCAGTTGATCAAAAAGGTCTTCTATCCGAGGAAGTGGGTATTTGTTCTTTATTGTTAGTCGGTTGAGCTCTCTGTAGTCAATGCACATCCTCAAGGTCCCATCTTTCTTTTTCACAAATAAAACTGGTGCTCCCCACGGCGAAGCACTAGGTCTGATAAAGCCCATATCCAGCAACTCTTGTAGTTCCTTTGGTGCCATTCTGTAGGGTGCCTTCGATATTGGTGCTGCTCCATGAATCAAATCTATGACGAACTCTACTTGCCGATCTGGGGGAATTCCAGGCAGATCTTTCGGAAAAACGTCTGCAAACTCACGTACTATAGGAACGACATCAACAGTATGCTCAACGGACTCTAAACCTATCACATTCACTAGATACCCTTGACAACTCCCTTTGCTCAACATTCGCATTGCCTTCACTGCTGCTATGACACACGGAATAGATAGACATCTTGCCGCATAATACGCTACCTCACCAACCCCGGACAAAACCAAAGTCACGACCCTTTCTTGACACTTAATGTTAGCTTTATAACTTAGATAACCAATTCATGCCCAAAATCACATCAAAATCTTTCATACTCACCACATATAAATCGGCCTCTAAGTTCTTCCCACAAAAGGTAACATTTACCCCTTTTACCATCGAGCTAGCAGTTATAGGTTTTCCCGACGGTAAACTAATTTCAAGCGGCTCAAAAATGGTTACCCTTCTACCCTTAATTAGATCACAAAACTTGGAGGAAATGAAAGAGTGTGTGGCTCCGGTGTCAAATAACACATAAGCAGGCATGTTGGATATTGTTAACATACCTGACAAGGTCCCTTGCTCCTGATCATCGCTGCCCTCAACCATTGCAAATATATGCGATTTCCCTCCAGATGCTTGTCCTGTTCTCCCTCCAGTTGACTGCCCCTTTCCTGTCGACCCATTACGAATTACCCCTGGGCAATCCCTTGACACATGTCCTGGCTGATGACATCTATAACAATTCCCTTGTCCAAGCAAGCATTCCCCTCGGTGAGGCCTTCCACAAGTAGGGCACGGTGGTATGTATGATGTTGCATTAAGCGGTGCGGCTTGAGTACCTGAAGTGTTGCCTCCAACTCTGACTGGCCCTGGTTTCTGGTTTCTGTTCTGATTAGGACCCTCCCATTTCCTTTTCATGGATCCCTCGGGCTGCCTTCGATAACCTCCTTCCATGTCCATACTTGCAGCAATCACTTGAGCTCTCGCCACTGCTTGTGAGTAGTCCAGGTCCAGATGTGCAGATAGAATGTTATGGATATTCGGTCTCAACCCCTTGATGAACCTCTGTACCTTCTTCCGTTCAGTGTCAATCAGATGCGTAGCAAACCGGCTCAGCTGGTTGAACTTCCTTTCGTATTCGATCACTGAAAGTCCTCCTTGTTTGAGAGTTAGGAACTCGTTCTCCATCTGGTCACGGTACACCTGGGGGTAGTACTTATCCATTACAATATCCTTAAACTCGGTCCAGGTCAGTGCATCCCTTTCCTCTTGTGGCTTCAGTCTCCAATATGTCTCCCACCAATGGTCAGCATCCTCTATCAGTTGATATGCAGCACAGTCAATCCTCTGAGCATCAGTGCAGTCGATGAGTGCAAAAGTACACTCCAAGGATCGAAACCACTCTTCCACATAAGCAGGTCCCTGTCGTCCATTAAACTTTGGCGGTCCATGTCGACGAAATTGTTCTACCACTTGCACCCGATTGTTTGCAGTGTTGGGTGCATTCTGGAGAGCATTCATGAATTCGTTCAGCAGATCCTGCCCTGCATTAGGGGCTGGCGATCGCCCACGACCCCTAGCGGCTTGGTTTCTCTCAGCAGCTGGGTTCTCATGTGCAGCTTGATCTTGATTCACAATGTTACGTCTTGGAGGCATTTTCTATGTCATCACATAAATTCTTCTTAGTTGAATCCAAATTTGTTTAATAGGATAAATATGAAATAAATTAAATAACAACCCATAAAGAGAAATTATTTCAAAAAGTAAATATAATCATATAATAATAATATTAAAATTAAATAAATATATATATATATATAAAGCATAACGATGTTAATTACATCTACTTCGTCTTGAATAAAAAGATACTGCAAATGTAGAATGAAAATGTAAACTATCTCAAAATAGGAGTACCCCAAAATAAAATAGAAATTCATCTACTAAATACTATTATAATATATATGCATCTCAAACGAACTACTTTGAATCCTCCCTAAGTATCTATAACTGCACCAACAGTCGATCCTTCTCCTTCTTCTGGTTCCTCCTCAGGTTCCTCTTCGGGTTCTTCCTCGTCACCCTCATCAGGCTCTTCTTCCCAACGTGATGTGACGTCTTCACTTCGTATAGTCCATGTTGAATAAAGCACTCCTGAGAACCTTGCATAGCTTATAGTTGGCACATTGGATTGTGTGGTAAACCTTGCCATTTGAAAGAAAATGTGCCTAGCTCGTTCTTGCCAAACTCTGGGGTGGATCTCCATGAGTTTGCAACACGCCCAATAGTCAGAAATCCCCTCTCCAAAGTCTTTTACGTCCCTCCACTTTTTCAGTAAGGTATCGATATTGGTACCCAAACTAAGTTCACTATCGTACTTATAGTTCTTATACGACTCCACTCTAACCTTAGGAGGCCAAATGGGCATGGTCCTCTTAGCATACGAAAACCTACGCTCCATCTACTCACATACGTAAAGAATTTTATTATTATTAAATTATTGCTAAGGCATGAACTAACCATCTATTTAGAACATGCATAATGATATGTCATGAAAATTCCATAAACATGGGTTTGAAATTAAAATTTTTTTTTCATGATCATTGACCTCTTTGAAAAGAGTACATCATAATTCATTGTTTCATACCTCGACATTGTTGACGTGATGGAACTAGGCGGCAGTAGCTAGTGACTTATTTATTTATTTATTATCTTAATTAAAACACATTTTATTGAAAACCATTAATTAATTTCAATTTTTTAAACGAGTCTACAGAAACGTCGACCCGCTCTGATACCACTATGTAACACCCCCAATTTATTTAAATTTAAAATCAAGAAAACACGTATAAATTAATTTTTCTTTGCAGTGGAAATCATAAATAAAAATTTGAAACAAAATTTTTAATAATTACTCAAAGGCAAATTAATGGGAATGTTATAGAAAATTCTTGACTAACATGCAAATTAAAAACGTCATAGATTTACAAGATGTAGTGAAGAAAATATAACGTTAAAACGAAATGATTTAAAGAAAAATATCCAAGCACATGTTATTTAAATAAAAGATAATAAGTTGTCTCTTGCCACCGCGCAGCCACCAACTCGCATCGATGAAAATTACTCTGAAATGTTAGTTTTAATTGGGGTGAGCAAAACACGAGCTCAGTGGGGACATGCTTGTCTAAATTAAAGGCAACATGCAGAGCAAGACAAAAATCACAACATGGCAAGTAAATAATCTTTTCCTCCTGGCCAGTAAATTCTAAGCACGGCGGGCATACCCGAGGATCGAACTTTGGATCCTTGGACCTCTGAGGTCCCTGACTAGTTCTCATGTATAGATCATAGATCACAACAAGTCTCATGCATAGATCAAAGATCACAGCAAGTGATTTCATAAAACATTTTCTCATGACACATTGCATCAATTCATCAATCACTTCACGTAAAGTATTTAATAAAGACAAACACGTAAAGAAATCCCACATTAACAGTTGAAAAACCTTGAATGTATGAGAATGAATGCAAGCTTATTCCTCGTGGTTTACACCTTCTTCGTCACCTAATCACTCAAAATAAAAGAGAAAACACACTTAATATATATTCTATATTTTAATAATCTTTATTATTTATTTTAGATTGAACTAAGGCTCTAAAGGGTCTTAAAATAAATCTAAACTAATCTGGAAATTAAATTACAGTCTTTTAGGCTTAATCTGAAATTCTAAAATATTACCTATATCTGATTTAGAGTAAAAACAGGTTATAACGGAATTAATTTCAGGTCTGTTGGACCACATTATAATTCGATTTCTCTCTCCTCAGTGGGCCCCACACCACTTTCTCTCTCCCTCTCTACGTCATTCTTCTCTCTCCCTACCTCCTCTCTCCTCTCTCCTCCTTTCTCTCTCTCCTCTGTGATCCTCTCTCTCCTCTCTTCTCTTGGTCCTCTCTCTCCTCTCTTCTCTTGGTCAACACTTTTTCTCTCTCCCTAACTCTCTTTCTCTTCTCCCTCTCATTCCCTCTCGCACGTCTGCCTCTCCTCTCCCTCTCTTGATTTCTTTCTTCTTCTCCTTCATCATATATCTCATCTAAATATTAACATGTATAATATATTATTTTACAACGTGGTAAAAATCTGTACCCTAAGAATTGAATTACTACAGAATTTAAATATGAAGAAATTATTATCTTAATCTACTTGATTCTACTGCTAATCAATTCTATCATATATTCATAATTAATTAACTAGAGATTAACCTATATTGATCCAAATTCTACTTTGAAAAGCTTGAAGAAAAGAAACTGGAAAAGAAAGAAAAGCACGTACCTTTCTGCCGTTTTTGGAAAACTGTGAGACCCTAGAATCCTATTCATACTTATTTATAGATTGCTTTTACAGGCCCTCAATTCTTATTGGGCCACACTTAATAATTATTTACTTATGGGATCACCACTAATACAACCCATCTTATTTTTATTATTTTAAATAATTTAATTTGCTATAAGGTACTAATAATTTATTAATTATAATACTAGAATACTATTAAAATTTGGGTTGCTACAAAAGTGTATGATATGATTCATACCTCAAAACAATACTTTCCATACTAAATTTATAACTCTGAGTCAGTTTTTCGATTCTCCATAATTCTATCCCAATTTGAACAAATTTGTTTAAAACCCATGATTTTTGTAAAACTATCTAATGTATGTTATTATGTGGACCTAAGTAGTTCTTTAAATTCTTAAGAATTTAAGATCCGCTCACTCAAGCAGTGTTTAAAAGTGCACACTAAATTATCTTAACCGCCAACCTTGCATTGGATTCAACACAAGATTTATCTTGCATGCGTTAAATTTTTTCTTCAAATTTTCTTCTGTTTTTATGGAATATTACAACACAAGATAATTTTATGTGGGACTGGATAACAACAATCCACACTTCACAACAATACACATAAATTTGTGAAAAAACACTGGATTAGTGAGTAAAAAGAACTCGTCTCACAAAAAATCTTGATCCTTCAAGAGTTTTCACTGAAATAATGTATTAAAGGAGGTCATCGAGAAGGTAAACGAAGCAGAGAGGATTACATATCATCAATTTCTGAGAGGAGGGTATCCACTTTAAGTTCAAGAACGAGGGGTGTATGCTGGCAGTTTGCCCAATTTCTTTCTATTCTTTTTTTGCTATTATATCAAATTTTTCCACCATTCTTGTGTGCAGGAAGAATTTATTTGGAAAAACTTTTGATACATGAGAAGATGAACTTGTCTGAAATGATATATGCACTATATATTATTGTGCTTATGAAAGAAACTACAAGTGGTGAAATTCTCTCTGTTTCTGAAGTTGATCTATCCTGAATTGTGCTAAATACTTTTATTTGGTTTTCCAATTCGACCTTTATTTATCGAAAGATATATATGTCTGAGAGACACTCAACTTTCCAAGGAAGAAATTGTTTCTGAGCAGATTGGATTGGTTGTTATGATGATAATATTCTGGAAAGTGGCAACCCCAATCATGGCCTCTATCATAGAATTCTTCCAAATGTGTATGTAGTAGTTGCATGAAGGAGGAGGGAAATGTGCCAGAAAAAACTACTTACAGAATAATAGCAAACATCATAATCTCCTGCTCAATACAAATACATATCTCAACCTACTATTTATTAAATGAAACTAATTCTAATCAACAATATAACATAGAAAATGAAATCTATTGGATGTACATTCTTATGTCTGCTTGTGAAAATGCTGCATTAAACAATCATGCATAAGAGTGCACATTATTAAATGGCACCATTCATTTCTGTGAGCTACACTTTCAGTGTGATTGCCAAACTTCATAAATGTAAAGTTAGGACCCCTCCACTCCCCACCTAGTTTTATTTACTTTCCTTAATTCTATGCAACTATTTTATATATAATAATAAAAGAATAGTAGCTAGGGATTGCCGATATATATATATATATATATATAAACTTTACAAATTATTTATGAACTAAATATATTTTCCAACTATAAATATACATTTCATGGAGTCCAAATTTTGGATCTCCTCAACATTTTTTTATATTTCCTTGTCTCTATGATGAATAAATCAGTTATGAGATTTTCGTTGGCTCTTCTCACTGTTATAAATTGAAAGTACATATGTGGACATTACTCTTGGAGTCTCTTCATGTACATTGACCTTTGATATTCATTTAACTTTTTGTATTCAATTTCTCCTTATATAAATGATGTACTCAATGACATTGTTTAAGGTTGATGAATGAATAACATATTTCTACAATATTGTACTATTTCTCTATATCTTTGTATATGTTGATCACATATTGAAGTTGTTGGAGTGGACAACACGATTTGCAATACGTTATCAGCACGAGCCTCTACCGAAATCTGAGTTGTGCCCTAGGAAAGAATCGTGTCTTTCCTGCAAGTTTACTACATTATTGTAGTATTTCATTGATTTCTTTGGATATGGAGAATGAGAACACTATTTGCTTGGTAGATAGTGCTACAACTCACACTATCCTTAAGGACAGAAAATTCTTACAAACATTAACCGAGAAGAAAGGGAGTGTTACCACAATTTCAAATGATAATGTCTTAATAGTAGGCTCCGGTAGAGCTTCAATTGTTCTTCCTATGGGTACTGAATTAGTAATTCACAATGCGTTATTATATCCACAATCTAAACGTACCCTTCTCAGTTTTAAAGACATTCGATCAAATGGTTATCACATTGAAACTGACACCGAGAATAATGTAGAGTATCTTTTAATGACTCATTCTATAGAGTATCGAAAACAAGTTGTCGAAAAGCTCCCTTATCTCTCCTCAGGGCTGTATTATACATACATTCGCTCTTCTAATCTCCATATCTCGATGAGTATGAAATTTCATGATCCAAAATCATTCAAATTATGGCATGAACGGTTGGGTCATCCAGGACAAAATATGATCCACCGAATTTTGTCTAACTCTACTGGACATAGTATGTCAGACAGTAGAATTCCTTCTGTAAATGAATTTGTTTGTGAAGCTTGTGCAAAAGGAAAACTTATAGTACGACCTTCTCGTACTAAAGTTGGATTAGAATCTCCTATTTTCTTTGAACGGATTCATGGAGATATTTGTGGACCAATTCATCCAGCATCGGGACCATTTCGATATTTTATGGTTTTAATTGATGCCTCCACTAGGTGGACTCATGTGTGTCTATTATCCACCCGAAATAATGCCTTTTCAAAATTCATTGCAAAAATTATTGAAGTTCGGGCCCAATTCCCTGATTATCCAATTAAATCCATTAGAATGGATAATGTTGGCGAATCCACTTCGAAAGCATTTGATGACTTTTGTATGTCATTAGGAATTAAAGTGGAGCATTCCGTTCCATATGTCCACACTCAAAATGGTCTAGCTGAATCACTAATATTTCATCGATTTAGCATTTTACAAGGCTAGTTATTTCTCTAGTTAATTAACATCTATAGAAGCACAGGTATGAAAAAGATCAGTATTACAAGCCACACTATGACTACTTCAGAGATAAGGTAAAATTTAATTTCTGTTTTGATTATTGGTCGGGTAGACTCGAATTGAATTTAATCAAAAAAATTAGATAATAAAAGATTTGATCAACAAAAATTATAAATTGAAACTCAAATGAGATTAACAATTGAAAGTTCTTAGTTTTTCTCATCGCCAAACTCATATGAGACCATCTTATATGCAACGGTCCCGTGCATGGTCGTGTCCTGGGACACGGTCGATCGTGTGAGATCATGTTATAGGCACGATGTATAAGTATATCTTTTTTAAAAAAGATTTTTTAATTTTACAGTTCAATGTGATGGTTGGTGGACAAAGAATTGCAACAATGCTCATGTATTTGAGTGACAATGTTAAGGGTGGAGAAACATACTTCCCACAGGTTATTAAATAACATCAAATTTCATTCTTTTTCCCCAAGTAAAAATTCACAAATGTCGTACTAGATCCTCTATTTTAAGATGGTGTTTCATTTTATATTTCATTGTTTTCGATTCATTACATGTATAAATCGCTGATGTCATTTTTTATACTTTGCGGGTCGTGGTTATTTTGAAATACAAGATAAAACACCAATGTGGAATAGAGGAGCTTGTGGTGTGGAATAGAGGATCTTGTTTCACAAGCGTGAGCCTCTTACCTAGCTTTATTTATTTATTTTAATACTTACCTTCAATTATAATTGTGTTTTAGTTTATAATTTGTGATTTGTAATAGGCTGGATCTGGTGAGTGTAGCTGTGGGGGTGAAATGGTCACTGGATTATGTGTGAAGCCAGTCAAAGGCAATGCCATCCTTTTTTGGAGCATGGTTTGTTTTCTTTCCGTAACTTCTCCCACGGAAACTCATGTGGTACTGTTTTACGGATAATTTTCGTGAGATATATGGACACACTAATCAAATTTATTTTCACATATTTAATATAAATTATAAAGTGTGGTAATGATAAGTGCAACTTCAAGTGGGGTTTTTAGTTGTAATAACAAATTTAGTGTCTAGTGAAAAGAAACAAGGGAGTAAGTGTTAATTGAAATATTAATTGGACTTGAATAGAACAAATGTAATCTCTAGAATCACCTTATTTTTCTCCTTAAAAACTTCACTTGAATTTGAATTCTAGAGATCAATAACTTTAACTAGATCTTTCTTTCATAAATCTCTCCAATGACTTGTTTATAAAGTGGTTCAATATTCCAACTTCTAACAATATTGAATGATTTTTCAATTTTCTTTTTGGTTAATATTTCTCTAATTTTGATTTGATTTGTTTGTATTATGAAAAGGGGCTTGATGGAGAATCAGATCCAAATAGCTTGCATGGTGGATGTAAAGTATTAGAAGGAGAGAAATGGTCAGCAACAAAATGGATGAGACAACACAAATTTGGTTTTTCTTAACTCATTTGAAGAATACTTCATTTCTTCAATAAACCTAAGAATAATACAACATGCTTTTACAAATTAAATTACTAACAATGAGAAGTTCTTGTGACACCCATATAGTTTTCGGGTTAACTATATTTCATAAAAAGTAAATTATTATCTTAACATTTTTCTATAATTCAAATCAACGTCAATTTTTCACGAAAACTTATAGAAAAATTTAGGCAATTTTCGTGCGCATTAAGAACAATCATTTTATTGATCAACAAAATAAAATAGGTTAATAAAAGACGATCAAAATGACATTGTTTTATTAAAACTAATATAAACCCCCACGTGCTATCGAGATTTTTTCAAAATAATTTTTTTTAAGAAACTGATATAAAAATGTAATACATTTTAAGTAAGAATTATAATAATTTGGAGAATATGATAATAAAAAAAATTTTTATTTAATAATATTTTAACATTTTATTAATGATTTTTTGATCTTTTTAGCAAAGTTTGTAATAGTACATATATATATTATATTAACTATACGCAAAAACTCATATGAGACCGTCTCACGAATCCTCTTCCGTGAGACGGATCTTTTTGACCCGTTTAGGCCCAGCAAAGGATGAAAATATCGCGAAATATCGTGGATATATCGCGAATACGGATATTGCGATACGGATATTGGGTGTTAATGTTTTTTTTTCCTGGGTATCGCGGATATGTCGCAAAATATCGTAAAATATCGATATCGATTTCGATATCGGTTCAGTATAGTACAAAATTGGATGGAAATTGGGAAATATCGTGGATATATCGCAAAATATCGCATGTATATCAAAATGAGCGATTTTGATTCAAAAAATTGAACTATGTGATTTTTTTTTTTACTTTGTATAGTGTATTTTGTTTGATAGTGGAAGGAATATATTCTCTTCTCACATCAATCTTTCATATTCATATTTATAGCACACTTAGATGACAATGGAGGAAACCCTGATCCAAAAGTAGCTGCTATGGCTCGTGATATGGCATTGATGTTGATAAAGTGTTACAACAAGAAGTTGGCCATACATCTTCTACATCAAAATCAAATAGCTCTACTGATGGAGGAAATAGTGGAAATAGTGATGGTGGAAATGATGACAATGATGATGGCAATGATGATGGTGGGAATGGTGAATATAATCAAGAGGGTTATGTTTCAAACTAAGTGTTATTGAGTTCATTCATTGGTGAGGCCGAGTTTAGTCATGCAACACAAGATATGAATCATGGAAGTAGAGAAGGAGGTCCAGGGATAAGGGCTATTGGAAAAGAATACACTGGAAGACGTGCTTGGAATCAAGATGAAAGTTCATCTATTGATATTGAACGAATTTCAGTCAGTTTTGATTCCATGAATATGGGTAGCAATGAACATAGTGATATGTCTCAAGATTCATATGTTGCTGACACATTTGAAAGTTCACAATTTGGTTGGAGTACTCAAGATGTTTTTCATCACCCACCTCAAATATCGTATGAAAATCAAATTAGTATTAACAATATGATTGGATTAGTGTACACTATCAAATTCATGGTGAAGCAGTTGGATGAGATAGAGCAACTTATGAATGATATGTGCATAACTATATTAATAAGTACTCTAATGTGATGAGTTGATATCAGTACTCCTTGGATCAAGATGACATTCCATCTACTATGTTTGAACCTCATATGTCATCCTTTTGGTACTAGTATATTGTGTGATGTAATTTTAGTAATTTTGTCTTGTATTATGTAATATATTATCAGTTTTCATTTGAAAAACAGTATTTATAATGCTTATTATCTATATGTTAGTTTTAAATATATTATTTTAATGTAATTTTGAGTGGAATATATGTGTAATGAAGTGTAAAAATAATCCCTAAAATTTCATATTAAATTTCCAGAATTTTAATAAGATTTCCGTTGTTTTTTCAAATTTTTTGCGATATCGATATGCGATATCGATATATCCATCGATATATCCCTAAAATCAAAGTTGCGATACGACATGCGATATCGATATTTTCATCCTTGGGCCCAGCCCAACACCCCAATTCCAGCCCATACAACACCCAACCCATTACTAATGTAGCCCACAAAACCCAACCTAAAAATAAATGAAGAGAAAAGAGAACTCCCATATCTCTAGAGTCGTCGCATCGTCGCACCCCAAACATAGAAGAGAAAAGCTTCAGACGGCAGTAGCCACCAATAACACCTCTCTCTCCCTCTAACCCAACGCCATTCCTTCTCGACGCAGCTCTTGAAATGGCTGTTACAACCAACGCACAAAGGAGAAGGAAGAATCAAGTTCGATGAACAATCTTCTTCCTCCAATTATCACTACTTCACTCGCAGATGGATTCTCTCCCTCCAGGTTCAATAATGATGTGTGGCTCAAGTAAAATCCTGCCTAATGAAGCGAATTGTGATGATTTATTTTGTACAGGAGGTGGAGAATCGTATATACGTTCGAAGCAGAAATTGTTGATAGCTATCGTTTCTGGATCCACAACGGTAGGAGTAATCATTTTGTTCATATTCTATGCTTATGCTTGCAAATACAAAGGCAAATTGCATCTTTTAGGCATCGAAATTGCTTTGAGATTGTTTGCAAAGCCAGAGCTGTGTATGTCTTGGCTGAACCTATTCCAGCTGCTTGTTCGAACCATGATATCACAATTTGTATCTAGTGATGGTATTGTCTATACCTTTGCTCAACCTACACATGACAATGGATGTGTAAGAGAATTAAATTGGATGTTAGTTTATCATATCTAATAAACTAATCAAGAATTCTGACAAGAAAATTAGGTGATGATGGTGAGTGTTGAAGAATGACCACAATCATTGATTCTTTTTCTGGAAAAAACAAACTTTTTAAATCTGATTTTGAAAGTTTGCTGTTTTGAATATCAAATGTCGCGGTTTTACTGTGTCAGCAATATCAGATTCATATCTATTTGTTGCCATACAATTTGATAACCTTTTGCTTTTGCCATTAAGATGTAATCTCTCAGTTATCAAATTGCTACATCCATCAATCTTTCAAGACTATTGCGCTTTTTTATTCGAAGAAATATAATTTGAAAGCTAGGATCTGTTATATAGTATTATTTGAGCAACCACTTACTTTTTTAGAAAGCAATGATATTATGTGGAATTGCAATTTGTCGTGAATTGATGTTATGCATGAAAATGCAGTTGAGTGTTTGCATTTCTTATTATGTAATACTTTATAGTGCCTTCAGAGTTTTCATGGAGTAGATCATTTCTACAAGAAATTATCACTCTAACTTATCTACACGTATGATCGACGCATGGACAAAGATTCTAAATGCTGCACATCGCCTGGAAAGTCGACATAAATGCTTCTACTTTGGTACTAGACACTCTCTAAGTGTTATGACTTTCTCAAATTTTCGTATAAGTTTGTCTTTTAAGCACATAAGTACGTCTTTTTGGCATATAAGTATTGATTCTGAACATGATTATGTATTCTGACTTCTCTCATATTTTTGGTCAAAGTATGTCTTTTAAGCATATAAGTATTGATTCTGAACATGAGTATGTATTCTGAATTTCTCTCATATTGTTGGTCCAAGTATGCCTTTTAAACACATAAGTATGTATTTTTAGCACATAAGTATTGATTCTGAACATGAGTATGTATTCTGACTTTCTCTCATATTTTTGGTTCAAGTATGTCTTTTAAGCACATAAGTATTGATTCTGAACATGAGTATGAATTCTATATTTCTCTCATATTTTTGGTCCAAATATGTCTTTTAATCACATAAGTATGTCTTTTAAGCACATAAGTATTGATTCTCACTTTACTGTTTTTAATTTGTTTGCATAAGTTTTTTTTAGTCCAAGTATGCCTTTTGAGCACATAAATATGTTTTTAATTTGGTTGCATAAGTTTTTTTGGTCCAAGTATGCCTTTTGAGCACATAAATATGTTTTTTAAGCACATAAGTATTGATTCTGAACATGAGCATGTATTCTAACTTTCTCTCATATTTTTGGTCCAAGTATGCCTTTTAAGCACATAAGTATTGATTCTAAACATGAGTATGAATTCTATATTTCTCTCATATTTTTGGTCCAAGCATGTCTTTTAATGACATAAGTATGCCTTTTAATCACATAAGTATTGATTCTCACTTTACTGTTTTTAATTTGTTTGCATAAGTTTTTTTTTGTCAAAGTATGTCTTTTGAGCACATAAATATGCTTTTTAAGTACATAAGTATTGATTCTGAACATGAGCATATATTCTGACTTTCTCTCATATTTTTGGTCCAAGTATGCCTCTGAAGCACATAAGTATTGATTCTGAACATGAGTATGTATTCTATATTTCTCTCATATTTTTTGTTCAAGTATGTCTTTTAATCACATAAGTATGTCTTTTAAGCACATAAGTATTGATTCTCACTTTACTGTTTTTAATTTGTTTGCATAAGTTCTTTTTGGGTCAAAGTATGTCTTTTGAGCACATAAATATGCTTTTTAAGCACATAAGTATTGATTCTGAACATGAGCATGTATTCTGACTTTCTCTCATATTTTTGGTCCAAGTATGCCTTTTAAGTATATAAGTATGCCTCTTAAGCACATAAGTATTGATTCTGAACATGAGTATGTATTCTATATTTCTCTCATATTTTTGGTTCAAGTATGTCTTTTAATCACATAAGTATGTCTTTTAAGCACATACGTATTGATTCTCACTTTACTATTTTTAATTTGTTTGCATAAGTTGTTTTTGGGTCCAAGTATGCATTTTGAGCACATAAATATGCTTTTTAAGTACATAAGTATTGATTCTGAACATGAGCATGTATTCTGACTTTCTCTCATATTTTTGGTCCAAGTATGTCTTTTAAGCACATTAGTATGCCTCTTAAGTACATAAATATTGATTCTGAACATGAGTATGTATTCTATATTTCTCTCATATTTTTGGTCCAAGTATGCCTTTTAAGCACATAAGTATGCCTTTTGAAGCATATAAGTATTAATTCTTACTTTACTGTTTTTTATTTCTCTCATATTTTTTACTTTATCTTGATAAATAGGAAGCATCTAGATCCAGAAGCATACACTAAGTGAATTCTCCCTGAAGAAACCGGAACTTGTAGAGATTTGTGAAAAAAAGAAGAACGATGAAGTGGTCCCTAAGAAGAAAATGGCTGAGATTTGTTGAGACAATGAATTCTCGACATTTTTTGTGTTTTCTTTGAATTCACGTAATGTTGATCATGGTTATTGTTGTGCTTGGTTGGACGGTGGTTTTTTTGAAAACAAGTTAGTACTTTAAAATTGTGGTTTTGATATAACTAATGGTGCTTTCTTTTTTATTATTGTTATTTAACTTGTGCAAACTTTAAGCTTAATGACAACTTCTATATTTATTTATTCAAAATAAATAAACTTGAAGCTTATTGTTATGCAAAATCGAAAGAAAGATTTCACTTGGCACATACGTTTTAACAGGCTTATTTGCAACTCATGAGACATAAAGAACTCAAAGAACTGAAAAATGCAATTAATGAGAACCAAACCAATTAGGACACATTCGAATTACAATACATGAGAACACCATAAACCTTCCACTCAATTTACTCATTCACCAATCATACTCAATAGCAACACTTGAAACAACACATTGGAAACAAGTAATTAACTACCAATCTGCAAGTTCAATCGAATATTTTTTCGATTCAACATTCAAACACAGCAGATAAGTACGAAAGATAAATACTTCAATTAGAATAACCAATAAAACCAACATATTCAAACATGAAAATTAGGAGCTTTGCAATGATTAATCGGAAATTGCAAAGCCAGTCACACAATAGGGCGTATGGATGGATGAGTGAGTGGTGGAGGTGGTTGTCGCAGCTGCTGCAGAGTCATGAACAACATCGGCGTCGGCTTCACTGACTGAGACGGAGGCGGCATTTGGTCCAGCTGTTGCTGCTCCATGGCTGACGCGCCACCACTGAACCCAGTAAAATCTAGCTGCCTCACTAGCTTCCTCCCTAATCAGTTTCATGTTGTTCTCGTTGCCCTTAGACTCTTCCTTCTGCTCAATCGAAGACATGATCCTCCTCGAAGCTCTACGTGCACCAATCACATTCTTGTACCTAACAGAAAGAAGGTTCCTTTCATCCACTGACAACTCAACATCTAGTCTTGCAACTTGTTTTATACATTCAACCATTCATGAGAAACAAATTGAATATGCAAATATGCACGTTTCAAACTCACGTGTAGATGAAATCTCAAAATACATTTTACATAATACTAAACCTGTTTATCTATCCATGTTTACATAATCAGGTAAATAATCATACACATTTAATAGGTAATATCAATGATGAATCCAACAACTAAAATTTGCTCATCTATTCATGATTACTCATTCATTACTTATTCAGGTAAATAATCAAACACATTGTATGCGTGTTTTCAGACATCAATGATCAATCAAACAAACTTCCTTGACATGCACATTAGTACTCCCGCCGTGGAAGGTGCCTCCGATTGCAGATGCGGCGGCGCCGACTGGCTTGGAGGGAAATCTCTTCCCTATCTTTGCTCCATTCAAAAACCAAAATCGAAGCCACAAAATGGAATCAAATAACAACTTTACCACCAAAGAAGAATCAAATAAACACCAATCGAATTTCACTCCTCTTCCACTCAATAAATCCCCTAAAAAATCCAAAAATTTCACTTGAAAAACATTTGGTCTCCTCTTTTATCAAAGTTTTTGCAGTAGAAATAGGAAAAGAATAATTCAGTAACTCACTTGAAAATTTTTTGGAGAGTGCGATGACGGTTTGAAGGAGACGCAATGCCAATGCGACGGCGGTGCGACGACGATGCGACGGTGTGCGACTGTTTTCTCTTCTTTTGGGATGCCATAGTGTTATCTTTTGGTTTGGGTTTGGACTAGTTTGAATGATTGTTTGGGCTTAAACTCTATAATATCATGGACTGGGTTGTATGGGTTGAAATTGGAATGATTGGGCTGGGCCATAGCGGGTCAAATAGATCCGTCTCATGGAAGAAGATCCGTGAGACGGTCTCACAAGAGTCCTACTCTTAACTATATACTATATTTAAGTTAAATTAGAATTGACATTCATATAATGATACAACATAAAATACAATATACTTAGAGTTTTCTTATAAGTATGTATTATCGTAAACTAATATACATTTATTTATTAATATTGTATTTATAAATTAATATTAGCAAATAACCATCTTTTTCTTGAATTACTAAGGTTAATTTCTCTTAAAAAATTATTTTTACAATCATATGGTTTAAAAAGTATTTGTACTATCAACTTTCATACATAATTTTCTTAATACATAAAAATTAATTTTACAATCACATGGTTTAAAAAGCATTTGTATTTGTCAACTTATTTTCGCTCCTAGTTTTTGAATTTTAGGCACCTACCATTACGTTATATTAAATCTACCTTTACATTATATTAGACCTACCTTTACGTTATATTAGACCTACCTTTCTGCTCAGACTTTCATACTGTTGGGTCCCAAACTAGTGGTAAGTAGGCTTAGAGGGGGGGGTGAATAAGTCTACTATATTTTCAAAACTTTTCTTTCTTCTATCGGCTTGGTTCCAGAATCAGTAACCTTTTGGGAGGTTACTGATCAGAGTGGTTGCGGAAGTTTTTCTCTCATTGAAGTGCCAAGTATAGAAGATGTGCAACTTAACATAGAGTATGCAAGTAAAGCAGTAAGCACATATAGACACATGGATATATAGAGGTTCAAAGGTGGAGTAATCCTTCTACATCCTCTCTACCTCTTCTCAAGAGGGAACCTTTGTTGAGCTAGTTGATTTATATAACCCTATCTATTACAACCCTCACTTAACAAGTAAGTAGCAAGCCTTCACACAGCTGCTTGCCTACTCTCCTCACTGACCCACACAGGATCCTACTCTACTAACCCAGGGTCCTCACTTTCTCTCCTAGAAAGTGGAAATCTTAGCAGGACTTGGTTCCTCGCCCTAAGCACTTCAAGACAGTCCTTAAGATAAGGGTTTGTCTTCTCCTTCTTCAACTGGGTGCAGCAAGCTTAGACTTATTTTGCAGGTTGAACTGTTGTAGCTTGCTGCCTCAACTGTTAGATTGAGTAGCGTCTATGGGGTTGAAGTGTTTGAGCTTTCTTCTCTTCTTTTGCTCGTCTGAACACTCTTTTCTTCTGTTTGGTTTTCTCCCTCTTTTTAAGCTTCTCTCTCGTGCTCTTTTGCGCTCGCTCTCTTGTGCTCTGCTCACTCTCTTTTTGCTCGGTCTTCAGTCTTCTTCGATTTATAGATTAGGAAATCTGCCTGTTGAAGGTAGACATATTTCCATCATTGATAGCGCCACACTTCTTCTGACACATGCCAGCTTTTTGCTTTCCACGTGTCTTCATCAGACTGGTCTTCATTCTTCTTCTCTCTACCAGTAACTTTTGACTTTCCTCTCATGTTTGCTTTGTAGCTTCCTCCTCGCGCTTCATTCTGGAGCTTCCTTCCCTGGCTTGCTCCTTCAGATAGCTTGAGGCTTCTGTAGCATGCTGCTCCTACAGTATGCTTTCGACATGGTCTCTCAGGTAGTTTTCCATCTGGTAGCTTGCTGCCTTGCAGTCCGCTTCAGCAAATTCTCTTCCAGTAGCTTTCGGCAGTCATCAGTATCCTAATTAATTTACCCGATTCCTTTCACCATTCTCTGCAGTGTTCTTCCTTTGATACTTTCTCTGATCTTTATTTTTCTGCAGTAACTTTATTGTAGTAACCTCTCCTAAGATTGATTATGCTTGTTAGAGTTACTTTCTTAAGGTTTTGTCTTCATCAAAATATACTTAAATGTTTCCAACACATACCTTTTCTTTTTTGCGCTAGGTTTTTGAATTTTAGTACCTACCACTATGTTATGTTAGACCTACCTTTACGTTATGTTAGACATACTTTTATGTTATGTTAAATCTACCATTCTACCCAAATTTCATACCTTAAACTCTTAAAAAAAAAAAAAAAACCTCAAGTTTGGCACATGTTTCATTACATTGTATTAGACATACCTTAATGTATAGTTAGACCTACATTTGTGTTATGTAGGTCAATGACAAAGGTAAGTCTAATTATACATAAAGATAGCATACAGGTGCGTGAAACGCATGTGGGAGCGCTTTTTTAAGCGCATTGACCAGGTCAACCCTGGTGTATGGATCTAAATTTGTATGTTGAACTCATATAAGTTTTTGCTTTATAATATGTATGAACATATATATTTCCAATCTTTAATAGTTATATACAAAAAACTTCTTATACCATAATATAACATAATTTCTTTTAAATTTACTATTATTATTAGAAATGTAATGACTGTGGGTTGGTCCGGTTGGATTTCATTAATTGATTTGACAATTCTTTTAAATTAATAAGGAATATGTTTCAAATATGTTTTCATTACATTCATTTTCTATGTATGTCAATGCATCTATATATATATTACTTATATGAGTGACTTTCCTGTGCACCAGGTGCAAGGACCTCACGCGGGCTCATGTTTCTTTACTTTTTCGCGTGTTTTATGTCGTGACTTTTATATTATGTTAGTGTTACATTCATGTTATGTTAGTGTTACCTTCGTGTTATGTTAGCATGACCTCATTTCCAGATTTCATACCCTTAGTTTAAAACCATTGAACTAAAATAACACGAAGGTAACATTAATATAACATGAAGGTAAAACTAACATAATATGAATGTAACACTAACATAACATGGAGGTAAAAAATAATGTTAATCATACTTTTATGTTATGTTAGACTGACATTCATGTTATGTTAGTATTACCTTCATGAAGGTAACACTAACATAACATGAATGTATGACTACCTGAAGCGAATCTTGGTGGGTTTGAGCGCACCCACCAAGCGTGGGAACGCGTGAAAACGCATGTGAGAGGCGCATGAGACGGGTCCACCCGAGTGCATGGATCTAGGATCCATGCACCAGTTGCCTAGATCCATGCACCAGTTGCCCAAAATATTTTGCCTACTTGTATATATATATATATATATATATATATATATAAATATATATAAAGTAGAATATCCTGTTAAAAATAGATATAATAAATTTCTCATTTATAAAATATTTCCATTTAAAAAAATCATTAATAACATTCATTTTGCATTTATTAATGAAAAATAAATAGATATTTAATGTAAGAAACTTATTTAAGATATTTAATACTATATTTATTGTATATAAACTCAAAACAAAGAATCAGTACATAAATAAGACAAAATAATGGATGATATATTATATTTCATCACTTTCTTTAGTATAAATAATTAGGGATGTAAACGAGTCAAACCGAGCTGAACAGTACTGGGCTCGAGTTCGGCTCGTTTGATAATATTCGGGCTCGAGTTCGGCTCGAGTTCGGCTCGAGTTCGGCTCGAGCCTTAGGAATGGAGCTTGAGCTCGGCTCGTTTGAAAAATATTGGGCTCGGTATTCGTTTGAGTTCGGCTCAGATAAGGCTCGTTAATAGGACAAACGAGCCCAATTCGAGTTCGGCTCGATAAAAGCTCGAAAGAGTTCGGTTACAAGCTCGAATTCGAGCTTGATTGTTCGAGCTCGAGCTCGAGCTCGAGCTCGAGCTCGAGTTCGGGCTCGAGTTCGTTAACACTAATTTTGGCCTCCATCTCAAGATTTAACTAGAAAATAAACATAGTAACACATACAAATTTCACAATTCAACAATGACATAGAAAAATAATTAAAATACTCAAATTTCAAGTCAACATAATATTCTAAACATTAAACTTCTCGATCTTTGGTCCTTGACGACAATACATATAAGACAGATCAGAAAAGTCAATTGTCACCTACAATATAAAAATGTAAAATGTATAATTATAACTCTAAAATTATTATTGATGATAAATATAAAAATGTAAAATATCTAATTATATATATGTTTTATGATTAAATTATAAATTTTAGATAATATGTTATATTTTTTAAGAAATATATAATTTATCTCATTCGCGAAATCATTACAAGACTCGTGATATATTAATATAAGAATGTAAAATGTATAATTGTAACACTAAAATTCTTACTGATGATAAATACAAAAATGTAAAATATATATGTTAAATAAAATTAACTTGCACGCCAATCGACTGAGTAGCATAAAGAACTTAAGCTCAATTAATAAATAATTATTGACTGTTTGGTGAATTGCAGGAATCTTATATATGGTACTCCATTATTATTATTATTACAAATAGATAAGTATTCCAAAACACTAAAGTTTTGTTAACCATTTTTTCTAAAAAAGTAATTTACGCATGTTCGTAACGCAAAAAAGATTATAATAGTCAATATTATAGATAACATAATTTTAACTACATATAAATTATTTTTTGCTGTTAATATAATTACTTAATTATATATGTTACTACAAACTTATTATGAGTATTTAAAATGATAACTTTAAAGTTGTTAGGTTAATAAATTTGCATTTACAGTTAAGGTTAACA
The DNA here is from genome assembly GCA_005771605.1 of Scutellaria baicalensis. Lineage (NCBI taxonomy): Eukaryota > Viridiplantae > Streptophyta > Magnoliopsida > Lamiales > Lamiaceae > Scutellaria > Scutellaria baicalensis. Next base: position 12,689,358 of record CM016729.1, read on the forward strand.
GTTTAATAATAATAATAATAATAATAATAATAATAATAATAATAATAATAATAATAATAATAAGAGATCTGTTTAGATAACAGATTAACATTTTTTACACTACTCTGTAAATAATGTTTAGTTTTGTAGTATATTTCCTGATTTCCTGATGGAGGAAGAAGAGAGGAAAAGAGCAAGAATGGGGAGAAAGACATTAATGAATCAAAAACGCAAAAAGAGTACTATCTACAGGTGATAATACTATTTCATTTCTATATCAAATTATTTGAATCCCTCCTATAGTTCTAATAACCTATGACATACAAATAGTGAAATTGTCTTATTAATAGCTTCTTTTATTCTATTTTTTTAAAGGTACATCAACATCTGAGGAGGTGCAGGGAACCCCAATCACACTTCACTCTAATTGTAAGTTTGTAAACATTTTTTAAAAGTATATATCACTTATTAATTAATTTTGAATTGATTATATATGTATTGGATTATGTTTTAAAGCTTTCTGAAGAATTTTCTTCTACTAATTAAAGAACATTTTTTCCTTTTGTATAAATGCATCTATATTAGATATTTTTCATTTAAAAATATTACTATTTTCTACTGTGGACATGGATGTAATGGTGATATTTAGATTGTTTCTTGCCATATTATATATTTTTATATTTAACAGTTATATTATTCTTCATATTGAAGATTTAATATAATTGTTTTTGATAAAATGTGCCATATACAAACCTCTCATTCGGTGAGTATGTTGTTTGATTATTTATAATACTATGTTAGGAATGATATTTTAAACTTTAGATTGACATAAATGTTCTAAAGTTAAATAATCTTTTACATAGAATGAAAATTTTCACATTGTAGGTATGATGAGTACTAATACGTTCCGAGCAAGAGTCCCTCTTGGTGATATCTCAAATGGTAAGAGTTAGAAATTTTTTTGTGAAAAAAATTTCTTATTGCCAAATAATTTAAATACCTATTAATATAATGTGCGATTTAAAATACTTTTTAGTTCATATCTATTACCTATATAAAAGTATGAATATTTCTTACAAAATATGGATTGTCTAATATATCCTTATTAAAGATTTATTTAAGGTTATAATAGTAATTTATGATTTTCATATTTAAATAATTTTACAAAAGAATTCCAAACCAAAATCATATAGAGTTCTATTATAAGTAGGACTCTAATTTACTTTTTTTTGAATTTAATTTAATTTAATATAGATTGTATATCCTTATAAAAAAAATATTATTTAAGGTTAATAGTATTATAATATTTTTTATTTAAATAATTTATCTTCTACATATGCGACGCATGTGCTGATACTCGTATAGTTATACATGCACATATATAAGTATTAACTACAATATTATTATGTGAAAGAACTAACAAATTATATGCATGTGTTATCGATCGTATTTACGTTTAGTATTTATATATGTGTGTGCAGAAATCTAAATATTACTTCAACATTTATCTATATTTGTATTAGTATTTTTCCTATCTATAATAATTGTTTACAGGTACGCTAAGGAGTACATATTCATAAAAAATGTCATATAGAAATCTCTCAACTGGTAAGTAATATGTAATTAATCTCATTATATTATTATATTATGTAGATAACGTTTTCTTAAGTTGTACTACATGATCTGAATTTAAATAATCTTTTCTATTAAAAAATTATTATTTTTTAATTTATTATGATGATTGAGTCTTATGTTCCAAACATTGAGAGTTTTTTAGTGACATTTTAAGTTGTATATTTGGATTGTGTATTGAATTAGAAAAATTGAACTGACCAATAATATTATTTGCATCAGAATACATGCTTATATATATTTAAGTTATATTCGTTATACATAGTTGTACACAATTTTTTTTACTTTTAGTTTAGAATTTAAGGTAATTGTGTTATCTTATATTGTTTAATGTTTAATAGAGAGACAGAGAGAGAGAGTATATTATGGATGCGCAAGAAAATCAGGCAACAAGCAGTAATGCAACACAAACAATAAACATATATATGCGATGGTGACTAATAATTAATCATCACTTTAGTCTCTACATTTCAATGATGAAATTTAATCCTACTTTTTTTTTTCCCAGATTACTTAGATATTGGAGATCCAACATATGTTTATGAATATTGTGGAGCACTTTTGTGGTATGATGAAAGAGTAAGAAAACAGAGAAACATTGCAAACCCCAAAGTTTTCTCTATGTTGTTTTCAAGGCAAAATCCAACTGCCTCTTTTGAGAAAACTCCCTACACTGTTAAACGAGTTATTGTCTGGTTATGGTTCCAGAAGTAAGAATTTCATTGATAATATTCGGGCGTACAACATGATGTTCAGTTTTACATCGATGGGAGGAAAAGTTGATACAACAATTAACAGAGGTGGAGGACCATATGTTTTCAAACTGCAAGGTGTAAATTACCATAAAATTGGGAGTTTGCTACCGGTGGAAGGATCATCTCCAAAATTTTCTCAACTTTATATCTACAACACTGAAAATGAGGTGGAAAACAGAATGAATGCTTTAAGGTGCGTCAATGTTTCAATCTAATTTAGTCTTTTAATCAGTAAGCTTATTTCCTACAAGTTTATATTAATACTGACATATTAACTTAATATAAACAGCAATGATAGAACATCAAGATCCTCATCATTAGATTCAAGTATAGTATGTGACTTGAAAAGAATGATCGATTAGTACAATCCATTGGCTAAATCATTTAGAGTTGCAAGAGATCGTTATCAAGAGAATGAATATTCAGGGATCAAGCTATACATAAAGGTACTATGTCTAATACAACGTATAATGGTACAAGTGTCAAACCTATGTTTTTTTTTAAATTTAAATTATAAAATTTGGGCAGAATGATAGGCTTAACATAACATAAATGTAGGTCTAACATAACATAAAAGTAGGTCTAACATAACATAGTGGTGGGTGCCAAAATTCAAAAACCAAGCGCAAAAAAGAAATTTATGAAATTTGGATAGAAATGTAGGTTTAACATAGTTTAAAGATATGTCTAACATAACGTTAAGGTAGGTCTAACATAACCTATTAGTAGATGCAAAATTTCAAAAACAATGCGCGGAAAAAAAAAAAAAAAAAGAAGAGAAGCGGGTCCTTTGACCCGAATCTGACCTAGGTGCATGAATCTGAGATTCATGTACCTGATTCATAGGAGACTTACTCATAATTGTGGCTATTGTAAGCTTCATCTATCATACTCTCCTCTCCATGTTAAGGTACATATATGTGTTTTTAAGTCAAAGATTTATGAGATCAATAACAAATGGAAATAAATAAGACTGGTTGGTTACTGACTAAATTAATGCTTATTAGAAACAAGGGACTTGGGAAGTTGGGATGGAGATTTCAGAACTATCTTTACAACATATTTGTGAACGTTTTATGCATAAGATTATTCCAAAATTTTAAGTGTTAAATAGTGAACTTGTTGTGAGACATAATTAGCTACAAAATTAATCAATTCGTCGCTAATTTTGCTATGAAAATTTTAAACTTTTGTGGCTAAAGAGTAATTTAGCAACAAACCTAAGCAGTTCGTCGCTAATTTTGCAAGGAAATTATACGAATTTGTTGCTAAGTTGTAGTTGAAGCCTGAAACTTATGATGCTATGTCTGCTATGAAATTTCAAGAATTCATCAATAAGTTGTAATTTTGCAAGAAATCAACCACTTTGTCATGAAGTTTGCGAAAATTTTAAATATTCGTAGTTAAAAAGTAATTTAGGAACAAAACAAGGCAATTTGGTGCTAATTTTGCAATGAAACTACATAGAGTTGTTGCTAAGTTGTTGTTTTGCAACAAAATCAAGCAATTTGTCATTATGTTCGATACAAATTGGCAAATTCGTGGCTGATTTTCTAATTTCAAGTGCAAAATTTTGTGTGCCTTCAAGTTTGTAACGACGCCAGAGGAGTCATTGCTAAGTTGTGGTTGTGCCCTACATTCAAGGATGAAAATATCGATATCGCATGTCGTATCGCAACTTTGATTTTAGGGATATATCGATGGATATATCGATATCGCATATCGATATCGTAAAAAATTTGAAAAAACAACGGAAATCTTATTAAAATTCTAGAAATTTAATATGAAATTTTAGGGATTATTTTTACACTTCATTACACATATATTTCACTCAAAATCACATTAAAATAATATATTTAAAACTAACATATAGATAATAAGCATTATAAATACTGTTTTCAAATGAAAACTGATAATATATTACATAATACAAGACAAAATTACTAAAATTACATCACACAATACACTAGTACCAAAAGGATGACATATGAGTTCAAACATAGTAGATGGAATGTCATCTTGATCCAAGGAGTACTGATATCAGCTCATCACATTAGAGTACTTATTAATATAGTTATGCACATATCATTCATAAGTTGCTCTATCTCGTCCAACTGTTTCACCATGAATTTGATAGTGTACACTAATCCAATCATATTGTTGATACTCATTTGATTTTCATACGACATTTGAGGAGGTGGGTGATGAAAAACATCTTGAGTACTCCAACCCAATTGTGAACTTTCAAATGTGTCAGCAACATATGAATCTTGAGACATATCACTATGTTCATTGCTACCCATATTCATGGAATCAAAACTGACTGAAATTCGTTCAATATCAATAGATGAACTTTCTTCTTGATTCCAAGCACGTCTTCTAGTGTATTCTTTTCCAATAGCCCCTATCCCTGGACCTCCTTCTCTACTTCCATGATTCGTATCTTGTGTTGCATGACTAAACTCGGCCTCACCAGTGAATGGACTCAATAACACTTGGTTTGAAACATAATCCTCTTGATTATATTCACCATTTCCACCATCACTATTTCCACTATTTCCTCCATCAGTAGAGCTATTTGATTTTGAAGTAGAAGATGTATGGCCAACTTCTTGTTGTAACACTTTATCAACATCAATGCCATAATCACGAGCCATAGCAGCTACTTTTGGATCAGGGTTTCCTCCATTGTCATCTAAGTGTGCTATAAATATGGATATGAAAGATTGATGTGAGAAGAGAATATATTCCTTCCACTATCAAACAAAATACACTATACAAAGTAAAAAAAAAAAAAATCACATAGTTCAATTTTTTGAATCAAAATCGCTCATTTTGATATACATGCAATATTTTGTGATACATCCACGATATTTCCCAATTTCCATCCAATTTTGTACTACACTGAACCGATATCGAAATCGATATAGATATTTTACTATATTTTGCGACATATCCGCGATACCCAGGAAAAAAAACATTAACACCCAATATCCGTATCGCAATATCCGTATTCGTGATATATCCGTGATATATCCACGATATTTCACGATATTTTCATCCTTGCCTACATTTGCTACGAAATTTAAAATTTAGCCGCTATTTTTGTGATGAAATCAACCACTATGTCGGGTCGGGTCATGAAGTTTGCGAAAATTTCACCATAAACATTTTTGGCAAAAACTTTTATGCATCATGTGCATGGATCTAGAATCCATGCACCTGACCCGACCCGAATGTGTACACGCCCACACGCCCATTCACGCGCTCCCACGCGCCTAGAACTAGCGCTGAAGCTCACCCAAGTTCGCTCAAATAGACTTACCTTTGTGTTATGTTAGACCTACCTATTGTAGGTAGGTCTAACATAACACAAGGTCTAACTATACATAAAAATATGTCTAATACATCGTAATGGTACATGTGGGCAATCTAGGTTTTTTTTTAAAAAAATTTAAAGTATGAAATTTGGGCAGAAAGATAGGCTTAACATAACATAAATGTAGGTCTAACATAATGTAAATGTATGTCTAACATAACGTAGTGGTAGGTGCCAAAATTCAAAAACCAAGCGCAAAAAAGAAAATGTATGAAATCTGGGCAGATAGGTAGGTTTAACATTGCGTAAATGTATGTCTAACATAACGTCAAGGTAGGTCTAACATAACCTATTGGTAGGTGTAAAATTTGAAAAATCATGAGAAAAAAAAAACAAAAAGCGCGCCCCTGACCCGGATCCCACCTGATTCATAGGAGACCTACTCAACATTTTTATGACAGTTATTTAGAAAAAGCGTAATTGCAAAAAAAAATCACCACTTTTTAAAGAATTGCAAATTTATCCTCACTTTTCAATAATTGCAAAAAAAAATCACAACATTTGTTCATTGTTGTAGTTTAGACCATTTTTTAATTTTCCGGCAACCGGAGTTCACATGTCCGGCAAACATGTCACGTCACATGTCACGTCATTTCCAACCAAAAAAGATTTAAAAATCAAATTGCAAAATAAAATCATCACCTTTCCTAAAGTTGCAATTTAATCTCAACCTTTCAAAGATTAGCAAAAAAAGCCACATACTTCATTTTGCAATTCGAATTTATTCTTTGGTTTTTAAATTCATCATGGTGACGTCACATAAGCTATGCAACCATGAAATTGTTTATCTATATCAAAATAATATCGTTTCTAGTATATTAATTTAAATATTTTTTGGTTAATTTGAAGATAATTAAATCACAACTCTCATTTATAACCTTTTAGAACAAAAAATACTATTTTATAAATCAACATAAAGATCTTCATTTCTTTAATTTCTTGAATTTGATCGAGCCATATTAATAATGTCCTTTTCTTTTAATTAGCTAGATCAAATATGAATATAATGATTCATCTCTAGATCAAATATCAAATATATACGCATGCATTTGGAAATTTGTATTATTATATGCATTTTTTAAATGTGTGGAAAATTAATTATATGTTAAATAGTAGGAAATTTAATTTGGACAATTGACATATATGTGTGTGTAGATAGATAATTCTTCTATTGTTTTATTCATCATGTTGATACAAATTTTCTCAGCTCTAAATCATGATTTAATCAAAGTTGCTTCAAAACTTTTTCATATCTCATCGACTTTTTCATATTTTATTCGATACATTATTGTTTATCAATGTGCTTAATATCATGAATATTTATAATTTATTTCATGTAATTATGTTTTACTATCTTTTTTAAAACAAGAATACAATTTTCTAAAATGTTGTAAATGAGAGTTGTCATTTAATTATCTTCAAATTAAAGAAAAAATATTTAAATTAATATACTAAAGACAACATTATTTTGATATAGATAAACAATTTTATGATTGTGTAGTTTATGTGACGTCTCCATCATGAATTTAAACACCAATGAATAAATTCGAATTGCAAAATGAAGTATGTTGCTTTTTTTGCTAATTTTTGAAAGGTTGAGATTAAATTGCAACTTTAGGAAAGGTGATGCTTTTATTTTGCAATTTGCTTTTTAAATCTTTTTTGGTTGGAAATGACGTAACATCCAATGTGGCATGTGACGTGGCATGTTTGCCGGACATGTGGACTCCGCGGTTGACGGAAAATTAAAAAATGGTCTAAATTGCAACAATGAACAAAGGTTGTAATTTTTTATTTTTTTTTTGCAATTATTGAAAAGTGAGGATAAATTCACAATTTTTTAAAAAATGGTGATTTTTTTTGCAATTACGTCATCTATTTAGGTTGGTTAAAAAAATCTCAAACAAACCTAAACACACCCTTAGTTTGAGCAATAAAAGGACATGAGTTTTTATATGAATGTAATGTACGTTTAACACAAACTCCATCAGATTCTCCACCGAAACCCTAATTTCCTCAACACACACACACTCTCTCTCTCTCTCTCTCTCTCTCTCTCTTTCTCACAGATGGACTCTGAATCATCATCGTCGTCTCTCCCACCTCTACGAAAGGTGTGCGTTGTAGGTCTTTACTTTAAAATCTCTCTCAAAGCCTATCGTTTCAGCTTTTGCTCCTTCTCCTCCATACCCTACCTTTAGGTTGAAGATGTTCTTGATCGACCAGTCCAACAAAGCAGCAGTCAGTCTAATGGTTTTTAGAAATGAGAATTTGTATTCTATCAATTAACTCTTCTATATTGCTTGCTTTTTTAGGAAACAGTATTTGTAAATTGATTGATAATCAATTGATGTTTTTATTGACTTCATGTTCATCTCTTTCCATACAAGTTACAACTGAAGCCTTTTTATTAATTTTTTCTAATCATGCCAAAATTATAAATTTAGGACATTAACTTTTGAGCATTCATCATTCAAGGACATTATCTTTTCGGGCCTGGAAAATTAGGTACTATCTTTAAAAAACGAGCAATTTGAGGACAAAAAAGCCCGAATCAAAGAATTTCGGGCTAATTGGCACGAGAAAGTCACGTGACTCACTTAATTCGGGCTTCTTGCTGATGTGGCATACTATAAATAAATAAATTTAATTTCAAATTGCCATGTCACTAAACAAAATGCTCCCTCATTAAAAAATCTGGAAAAAAATATAGTTTTAATATAATTTTAATTTCCAAAAATCTGAAAGATTATCTTATACTAAAAAATCTAAAATAATTTTTGAAATCTTAAATAGTATTTTTTTAATATTATTATTTTAAAATAATTTTAAAAATTATGTCTACAATCATGACAAATAGTTTTAAAATGTATTATTTAATTGTAGTAATAATATTTAAATTAACTATATTAAATCTAAATAAATTTAAATATGTTTTTTAAAATCTTAAATAATTTTATGAATGTTATTAGTTTTTTCAATCTCAATAAAATTATTTGTTAAATCTTGCAATAATATTTTAACTTGTTATTATTAACTAATAACAATAGAGATTATAAAAATTATAAATATAATTTTGAAAATTTGAAATACTTTCAAAAAATCTGAAATTTTAATTTTTACATTTTGACAAATTTCTTCTTATTTGTTATGTTGATGGACTAGGTGAACTAAAAAAAAAAAGGGTATATGCCCGAAACCCCCTCGTGTTATCAAAATTCTGCGTCGGTCCCCCCTGTATAAAAGAAAATGCACGATTTACACATGTGATTTCATAAAATCGACACACGTCCCACGTGAGCTAACATATGTTCACGCCGTCAATTTTATCCACACCACTTCCCGTTAGGCCCCTAATATACCCTAGATAGAATATTCTCAATAATTCCTTCAAATCTTCAAGGCTCCCAAGTCGAAGAAGGATGTCCACTACTCGTGGGTGACCAGCGCTTAGCGCCAGGATCTTGGATCAGCCAAAGATAAATCCGCATACATAACTCCAAAGGCCTTGGTGGGTCAGTCTCAAACTCTGTCTATCCCAGAGTCGCAGATCGCCGCCGCCCCGTGGATGAATCCAGAAATTCGTCTACAGGAAATGGTGGCTATGTTGTGTGGGTGTCGTCCGCTTTGTGGCCGACCTGGGGTTTCCATTTGTGGTGATGGGATTCATTTCAATCCCAGGAGATCTCAACATGGAACGCCTCTAGTTGGGATCTTATTCTCAGCCTTTGGAGTGCTTCTTCTTTCATGGTTGAGCTTTCAAGAGATCGTAGCGGCAGACAACTTCTTGTATTGCTTCCGAATGATATTAGAATTTCACAAGTTTAGGTTCTCTTTGGAGAATTTATGTTTGAAACTCCTTTTTAATCTAGTGATAATTGTGTTTTGTACCCAAAAAAAAAAAAACCTTAATCTCACATTATACCAGCTTAATTCGATCATGGTTGTAGCAATCATTTATATTTCTTCAATAATTAATCTCTTAGGAGCAACATCTTGTATTGTTTGTTCATTGTTTATGAAATGAAATCACTGTTTGCTTTTCTGATGACCAACTTGAGTGCTGCTTACGTTTTCATTGATTTAAGCTATATTGTTGAAACCGTGAAAATGTATTGTTGAAATGTTTTTAATATATATTGTTTTGGAGTGTTTGTTGCTACTTGCTATTGGTCAAAATGTTAAATAATCAACTGAAAATATGTGGTAAATTTAAAATCTTTTTTCTCTAAAATAAAGAAATTTTGATTAGTTTATTATGGGGTTAAAATTGCAACCAAGCCTGGGAATATAAATTAAATAATTAGGGGAAAAAAAAGGTATCAATTTGGGTGTGGAAGGGGAGAGGGTTTTCATGTTAGTACTCAATTTGAGCATGCACATACATATCTAAGCAAAAGACAAGACAATAATATTTTTACATGCAAATAACGGTCAAAAATAAGGAAAAATCGCAGATACGGCGCGTCCAACACACAGCCGTGAAGTTTAACAGAATTGAGGATTTCACATCGAATTTATGGAAATACAAGGGGGTTTCGCGCATTTTTCTTCATACAAGGGTAACCGATGTAAGATTTGTATAACACGAGGGATTATGCGCATTTAGCCCCTTTAAAAAATAAAAAAATCAAATCACTGTTCATCTTCTCTCCCTCTCAACACCTCTCACCACTCATATGCCACCATTGTTCCAATTCCTCAGTTATGATGACTACCGTAGCACCTCCTCCATCGAGCCGCCATCAATCTTTTATTCCATCGCTACAGTATTACCGTCCATCCTCCTGTTCTTCTTCTACCGCTGTGAGTTGTCGAGATCCTCTCACCGCCAACACCACCGCGTGAGCACCGTCGTGGGCAACCACAAGTCTCCCAACTCCATCTCCAGATCTCCATCTTCAGCTCCCCTCTTCCTCGACCACCATCTTCTTCGATCCCTTTTTATTATTACTATTATTACATATTTTATTCCAATTTTTCAAATTTTCTTTCAGAAAATGAATTTGGAAATAAATAAATATTAATTATAATTATTTAATGACATGGCATTTAAGAATTAGATTAATTTATTAGGAGAGTGCTACATCAGCAAAAAGTCCAATCAGTGACACTCTTGACTTTCTCGTGCCAATTAACCTGAAATTCATTGATTCGAGCTTTTTTGTCCTCAAATTGCTACAACTGCCTTATGTTCCGATAATGATTTCTTAACCTTGGGTGGTGGATCAGGTTTTTAAAAAGTTGTTGTAAATTCATTCTCTGTCCCTCTTCAGGCAGCTATCAGATTTGGTATGTTTCTTTTATTGTTTTTTTGTAGTTATTTGATAAACCATTATGGTTGCGTGGGTTGATAATTATCCGGGATCATGTAACACTGGTGAGTTTCTTCTTCTGCAGATCAAATCTATGATGGATGTTTATAGACTCTAGAATTCATCTATAGTGATTTGATTGAAGCCTTTCACTTATAAATAGAGCTAGAAAGCATAAGAAGGCCACTTATGCATATATAGATGCATGTTAGAATAGTTTTTGTGTCCTCATTCCAATGGGTGGGTCCAAGAATTGTTTGTCAACCTTATTGTTATAGGTGTGTGTTAGCCTATTTTAATTCTGATCGACCTTAACCTACTATGAGGGAATAAAGCAGCTAAAGATAAAATGAAATAGTACGTGGAAAATATTGTTAAAAGGTAATCTTCTGCAATTAAAAGGATTATGTTCGTTATTTTGTGCAGTTCATCATTTCTCAGCTACCCTCATATGAATCTAAAATTGATGTTAATTTTCTTCCTTCCACTTTTTAATAATTGCAAAAAACATCACAACTTTTGTTCATTGTTGCAATTTAGACAATTTTTTAATTTTCCGAAAATCGGAGTCCACATGTCTGGCAAACATGCCACGTCACATGCCACATTGGATACCACGTCATTTCCAACAAAAAAAATTTTAAAAAGCAAATTGCAAAATAAAATCATCACCTCTCGTAAAGTTGCAATTTAATCTCAACCTTTTAAAAATTAGCAAAAAAAGCAACATACTTCATTTTGCAATTTGAATTTATTCATTGGTGTTTAAATTCATGATGGAGACTGTCACATAAACTATACAATCATAAAATTGTTTATCTATATCAAAATAATGATGTCTCTAGCATATTAATTTAAATATTTTTTCTTTAATTTGAAAATAATTAAATCACAACTCTCATTCACAACATTTTAGAAAATTGTATTCTTGTTCTAAAAAAATAGTAAAACATAATTACATGAAATAAATTATAAATCTTCATGATATTAAGCACATTGATCAACAATAATGTATTGAATCGTTGTCGATCATGACCATAGAGTATAATAACCAAATCGATGAAATATGAAAAAGTTTTGAAACAACTTTGATTAAATCATGATTTAGAGTTGAGAAAATGTTGTATCAGCATGATGAATAAAACAATAGAAGAACTATCTATCTACACATATATGTCAAGTGTCCAAATTGAATTTCCTATTATCTATTTAACATATAATTAATTTTCCACACATTTAAAAATGCATAATAATAATAATACAAATTTTCAAATGCATGCGTATATATTTGATATTTGATCTAGAGATGAATCATTATATTCATATTTGATCTAGCTAATTAAAAGAAAAGGACATTATTAATATGGCTCGATCCATTTCAAGAAATTAAAGAAATTAAGATCTTTATGTTGATTTAGAAAATTGTATTATTGTTGTTCTAAAAAGTTATAAATGAAAGTTGTGATTTAGTTATCTTCAAATTAAAGAAAAAAATATTTAAATTAATATGCTAGAGATGACATTATTTTGATATAGATAAACAATTTCATGGCTGCGTAGTTTATGTGACATCTCCATGATGAATTTAAACATCAAAGAGTAAATTCGAATTGCAAAATGAAGTATGTGGTTTTTTTTTTGCTAATTTTTGAAAGGTTGTGATTAAATTGCAACTTTAAGAAAATTGATGATTTTATTTTGTAATTTGATTTTTAAATCTTTTTTGGAAATGATGTGGTATCCAATGTGGCATGTTTGTCGGACAAGTGGACTCCGGTTACCGGAAAATTCAAAATTGGTCTAAATTGCAACAGTGAATTACAAAGGTTGTGATTTTTTTTGCAATTATTGAAAAGTGAGGATAAATTTACAATTCATTAAAAATTGATAATTTTTTTTGCAATTACTCCTTTAGAAAATCACATTTTGAAACAAAATTATTTCATCACTAAGTTTGCGACATTCATGTACAGAAAAATGGCCACAAACTAGATTTGCCACGGCCATACAGCTACAACATTAGTGACAAAAAATTCATCACCAAATTGCTTTTACGACCAAAATTTAAATGTTTGCGACGAAAAACATTTAAATTTTCGTTGCTATTTTCAATTTTTTTGTACAGAATGCAATGTGTATATATATAGGGGTAATTCTACTATACACCAATTGTATTAATACACCAACATTTTTTATTGTGATAATTTTTACACAAGATAACTTTTATCTTTTAGGTTGTGACCATGTGTTAGATTGAGTCTGGTTACTTGGGTCACTTTCAATTAATTTTTTCATTTCATTATATTTGGCCATTGTTGAGACCATAAATTTTAAATAATGTAATTATAATATATTAAAGGAAAATAAAATACATATTCAAAATATATAAATTTATGTTAAAATGTATAAATTTCATGAAATAAAATATTAATTAATAGATTATATATTCTAAATAATTGAAATTAGTAAGAAAGAATTTGTGGTTGATTAAATAATATGATATTAATTTTGCTAGTAAATTTGATTGAAGTAGAATGAAATTATAGTTGTAGGATCTTTGTTTGAATCTTGATTTTCTTGATAATTGCTTATTTGGATTTTCTTTTTTTGATTTTGTTTATTTAGTTCCATATTTAGGTTAATTTAAATCAACTCTCTGAATTTGGTCACCCAAATAAAATTAAAATTTTTTGATTTTGTTTATTTGGTTTTATATTTAGATTAATATAAATCAATTATCTCAATTCGGTCACATAGATAAAATTCGGTAATTTAATTGGGCAATTAACTAGGTTTTAAATTTAATTCATTAATCTCTCTGGGATCGACTGTGCTCATCCTATCTATAGTTGATATCGGACACTTGCGGTATAAGATAAAAATAGGAAATAGAATAACACCTTTAGAATCTTAATATTTTTTAATTTCAGATATCATGAGGTATAATTTAAGCTTGTATTTTATATTTTAAAAAAATACTAATTTGAGATTGATGATATTATTATTCACAAATAACTAAAACCAATATAATATTTTTTGAGTGTGGTGAATAAATGAGTTCTAATTCTTTATTCTCAATTCTTAATATGATTTTACATTATATAACTATTTCTATGAATATAATAAGAATTAACACAATATATATCATATACTTATTTTTCTGAATATAATAATAATTAAGTTAGTATATATATTAAATTGAAGTAAATATTAGAAGTGTCTTCGAGAGCCTATTTCAAGCTATACCGCAAGTGTCCGGTGTTAACTATAAATATGACGAGCAAGATCGATCTCATAAAAACTAGTGATCTAGAATAATATTAACTACCTAATTAATTTACCCAATTTTATTTAGGTGACCGAAATGAGAGAATTGATTTAATTAACCTATGTCTATGGATAAATTAATGAAATAAAATATCATTTGTAATGTAATTTTTATTAATATATTATTCAACTATTGAATTAAATAATTTCTAATTTGTGTGAATATAGTTACTTTTTGATTTCTATATTATTTATACTAATAATTTCTAATTTAGCTAATAATAATAATATAGTTACTTTTTAACTGTCTCGATAGTAGTAATAATAATCATTATAGTAACAATTTATTTAGGTCATAATATATATTTATATTATTTCAAATATATAATTTGGCATGACTCAATCATTGTAAATGCAATACTAAAAATATTTATATCCAGTGAAAAATATATTATCTATAATATTGAATATAATAATTTAAAATATAAATAATAATGTAAAAACTCGAAATTGTATATATTTACATATTAATAATCTAAGTAACACCATTCACATAGTATTTAATTAATACTTAATAATAATTAATAATAATAATAATAATAATTATTATTATTATTATATATATATTATTTATTTATTTATTTTCACTTATATAATAATCTTTATTAGTAAAAGTTCATTTAGTTAATAATACATGCATATGTGTGTATATACATTTAAATAGAAAATAATAATTAATATGGACATTTAATGTTGGATCAATGTAGGAGTGTCATGTGACACTTTGGTCTTTCTTTTTGTTTATATAAAAATGAGGACATTTAGATTAAAATTCTTAATAAATATATAAAGAAAAAAACATATCGAATATGAGTCTCAAAATGATTCGTAATCACATGATGCATAAAATGAGAGGCTTTGATTTTGGTTTTATGATTATTATTGACGGTTAAATACAATAATGAGAAAATGTAGATTGTAAAATTAGACCATTTAAAGGGAATCTTTGAAATTTACCGTGGTAACTTTTCAAGGAAGGTAAAAAGGTTAAAATAGAAATGAATGGTGAGGATGTAATGATTCGAGATCTAATGGCTAAAACCTATAGTGTATCAATACAACTGGTGTACTATAAAATGACCCTATAGACACACACTTATCTACGGCAATAGTTGAATGCAAATTTGAATGATGTTAAAAGCAAAAAAAAAAAAAAGTCATACAAAGCAGTTGCACGTTGATTAATTCATTTATCCTAATACTAACAGTACACCCGAACGATACGCAGTTTATTATTTATTATAATAAATATGATTTATAATAATATAAAAAATTGTTATATTAAAATTATTCATGAGATCTTATTAATTTTAAATTTGTAAAATATTCGTTGTCTTTTTTTTTTTTTTATGAAACATCAATATTCAACAATTAAATTTGAAAATAAAATTGAACATATCATATAATAATAACAATAACAAGACTTACGACAATGACAATAATAACAATAATAATAACAACAACAACAATACAACAACAACAACAACAACAACAACAATATATATATATATATATTGGGTTTAACTCTAAATAATTATTCACTTATATGTTTTGTTCATGTTTTTGTTTCTTTATATCTTAGAATTATTTTTAGATTTATAAATAATTTTCTGCGTTGTTTTTAGATGTATTTGTTTGAAAAACAATGTATTATTCAAAATTTAGTTTAAATTTAAAAAAATAGGTTTCAAATTAATTTTACATTTAAAACAATATTTCATTGATTTTGGAAACCATTTTTGAAATAATTTGGAACATATCGCTTTTTAGAAAAAATTAGGTTAACTAAATCTATTTATTTGAAATAATTTTGAATAATTGCTAAATATTAATTATTTCTATTAAAAAAATTAGTCAGTTATTTATTTTTTATCTTACACAATTAATATTGCATATAAAATTATTTTTTTAATTTTATTTGTAGATTTTTGTTAGATTTGAACTCACAGGCCACAGCCCTATTAAATTTTATTAGGTTTACTTTTCAAATTTAATTATTATTTTAATATTTTTATAAAAGGTAAACATTTGATCACAACCCTCATTTAGATTTGGAACCTGTTTTCTATATTCATATATTAAAATTATAAATTAGATTTTATATCTTTTAACTTTTTACAACGTTAACTTAGATTTCATCATTTTTTAAATTAATCGTGTCATTAAAATATAATCATATCATTCAAAATAGTATCTTTTGTTTTATCTTTACTCATATATCTAAATTAGAAGATAACTTATTATTATGTAAGATATATGTGAAGCTTAATTATTTTATAAGATACAATAACCTACTTTCCCTTTTATATAAAGTATAGATTACCAAAAATATTTTGAAATTTCTTTATCTTCAAAATTTATGATGAGAATAATTTTGGATATTAAGTAATTGATCAACTTAATAAAACTAAAAAAGAAATAAATTGTTGTTCACCAATGAACAATAGTCATCGTCAACAACAACAACAAATAATTAATTTAATAGTAATGATTATAATTATAATAGTAATAACATATTACATTGAAAATAGTCCTAAATAATTACATGATAATTTCTCTTGACAAAATTATCAATTTTTAGAATTTATTTATTAGTACACATTGATGTGACATTTTTAGGAGGGGAAATGGACAAATTATAAATTTTGCCAACTTTTTCCTTTTTATATATAGTATAGATTCGAAAATGCTCAACAAACACCACGTTCATGAGCAACTTTTCATTATAGAGTTAGTCTCCTGTGCAACTGGTGTATGTACAATTCGGGTCGGGTCCGGGTCGACCCGGATCCGCACACTTTTATTTATTTTCTTTTTTTTGAATTTTATTTTTTCACTTCAGGTTGTTACCTTTATGTTATATGTATGTGACCTTTATGTTATATAAGTGTGACCTTTATGTATAAATGTAATGACCTTTATATACTCTAACTTAGAAAAAAATGAAGAATTTTAACAAAATTTGTACATATTTACGTTTATGAAATATTAGCTGCACATATATTCATCCTTAAAATGCACTGAATTTTGAAAATTTCAATTTTTTTCAAAGTTATGGATTATAAAGGTCACAAGAACTGTACATAAAGGTCACAAGAACTGTACATAAAGGTTACAACAATACAATATAAAGGTCTTAATCTGAAGCAAAAAAACCTGAAAATCTTCATTTTTTTCCTAAGTTACTGAACATAAAGGTCATAACATTTATACATAAAGGTCACACTTATATAACGTAAAGGTCACATCTTTACAACATAAAGGTAACAGCCTGAAGCGAAAAAAAAAAAGAAAAAAAAAGAAAATCCAGGTGCGCGGATCCGGGTCGGGTCGCCCCAGTTGCACCAATCCAGATCCGTGCACCTGGTGCACAGCAGCATTTGCCTTCATTATATCAGTTAAATAAATAATATATGATGTGTAAAATGTTGTACCTAATCTTCTCAATCATTATTATTTTTTAGGATTATGCCGTTAAACCTACGTTAATTTTTTTTATTTTCGTTTATATTTTTTACTCATTTTCGATTTTATTTTAATTTTCACTCATATTTTTTTAATTTGTTAATGTTATCAAATTGTAAATCTGTATACATCACAATCAATTCATCAAAAAATAAATATTAAAGTTATTATAACCGTATGTAATTAAGATGTTAAATAATGAAGAATTATCAACAACAGCCAGCTCAAGTGTCCAACTCATCAACTAATCCACCTCATCTATCTTAGCTTACTTTTAGCTCAATTGTATTAATGAGCTTCTAGAATCTTCGTAACTGAATTTGTTAGATTGTTAGCTGATATGTGTATACACATATAAATACATTACTATATATACACATTCTTCTTGCTTAATGAAACATATGATTTTCTTTGCTTCTCTACTCGTTCTCCTGAATTAGAAAACCCTAGTTTGCATGCACTCATATCTTCATGCATGAATGCCAATTCTACATGGCATCAGTCGCAAATTCCTAGTTTTTGATTTGATATTGATTGCTTCTATGGCTTCATGTTCCACTCATACTTCTGATCCATCGCTGGCGCTCAATTCCACTGTGCCGCCAATTCCATCGTCGATTTCTGGTCATGCTTCTACTTCTTCTTCGAATCGAGACACTATAAGAATTTCGCTCAACAACAACACTAGAATTACAACGATATTATGCATTTTGTGTTGTTGTAAATAAATTTACAACAGTTTTGCATAAAACAGTTGTCTTTGAGTGAAAAAATGCGCTCAACGACAACGGTCTTTTTAAACCGTTGTCGTTGAGCGCATTTTTTCTCTCAAAGACAAGGTTGGGACAACGACACTAGTTCACCGTTGCTGATGAGTGTATTTTTTCGCTCAATAACAACAGTACAATGAACCGTTGTAAGCTACCATTGTCGTTGAGCGCATTTTTTCGGTCAACGACAACGGTTGGGACAACGGAACTAGTTCACCATTGTTGTTGAGCGTATTTTTCGCTCAACGACAATAGTTCAATAAACCGTTGTAAGCTACTGTTGTCGTTGAGCGAAAAATGCGCTCAACAACAACAGTTTTTTTTACTGTTGTCGTCTTCGAGCATTTTTTCGCTTAAAGGACAATGGTAGCATACAACGGTTCATTGTACCGTTGTCGTTGAGCGAAAAAATTATCTCAACGACAACACTGTCTACATATCGTTGTCTATGATCATATTTTTCCGCTCAATGACAACGGTTGGGACAACGGTAATCTTTTACCGTTGTTGTTGAGCGTATTTTTTCGCTCAACGACAACGGTACAATTGAACCGTTGTAAGCTATTGTTGTCGTTGAGCGAAAAAATGCGAAAAATTTGACCTACCGTTGTCCCAACTGTTGTCTTTGAGCGAAAAATAATTTTCGAGTAATTTCTTATTGTTGTAAAAATTTGTAATTTAATAATGAGTTAATTGAAGAAGAATAAAACAAAAACATTTTAACTTCTTTGAGCTAATAAATACATTAATTTAACCATAAGTTATTTTTCTTATTAAAACATCTATATATATATATAAGCAGAATATTCTGCCAAAAATAGCTACAATAAATGTTTCATTTATTAAATATTTCCATTTTAAGAAATCATTAATAACTTTTATTTTAAATTTATTAATAAACAAATACATAAATATTAATATTTAATACATTTAATTTTATATTTATTGTATAGAAACTCAAAAGAAAAAGTAAATAGATAAATTTATCTATATATTTTTATACTATAATAATAGAGGAAAAGTTTGGGACATATATTTACAAAATACTATTTTCTCAACAAAAAAGTGTCACATCAACAACATTTTTATTTTGCATTTTTTATTATTTAATCCATTCAATTTATAATATATTAGTTTATTCTCATTTTATTAATACTAATTAAGTTATTTTTTATTGAATAATTTCTTATACACCACCAATAGATAATGTTCAAACAATAATTTCAATAATAAATATTAATTTGTTTGGGGATAATTGTATCATATTTAATATAAATATAATTTATAAATAAGTGTAACACTATTATAGATGCGTATATATATACATATATGTATATATATAATGTATTTAGTGTGAAATTATATGTCATTCTAATTATTTTTTAAATTAATATTTGTAAGTACCCCGTCAACAAATTTTTTATTTTGCATTTTTTACTATTTAATCTATTTGATCTAATAATATAAATATTGTATTATTTTATTCTCATTTTATCGATCTTAATTAAATTAATTTTTATTGAAAAATTATTAAAAATCAACAATAGATATCCAAACAATAATTTCAATAATAAATATTAATTTGCATGGGGATAATTTATACCATAATAATATAAATTAATAAATAAATAGAACACTATTAAAGATGTGTGTAAATACATATATGTATATATAGTATCTATTTAGACTAAATTATATGTCATCTTAAATATTTTTTAAATTAATAAATATTTCATAATCAAATAAAATTTTAGTCTTTTACTTTACACTTACGACTTCGTGTATTTTTATATGAGAGTGCACGTTTTGAATTTATATGGCTCACCTGATTATTTAAATTATATGCTTAGTTTCTAATTATATTGTCATCATCATGATCGTAGACTACTACTATATTTTGATTATGTGTTGATCTTAAATTGTAATGATTAATGTCGTGCTATATCAATTAATTTACGTGATACTTATAAATGAATAATTATCTGCCAACTTCGATGTTAAGCGATATTAATAAAAAAAATTCTAATTGAATTTATTTTGAAATAAAAGGTTGAAATATATAATTGACAGGGCTTACATTAAGTTCCTACGTAAAATTTCTAATTTTATTGTGTAATGTTTCTATATATACATACTCACACACACATGTATTTAATTTAAATAATTGAATTTGATTTTTAATTCGTAATTTTTTTAATATATTTAATTTAAGTGACTAAAGATATTAGTTTGTAACACAGATGATAAAAAAATTGTTTCGACTATAATTGTTGTGTATAAAGAAGTTTTTAAAAACTTACAAACTTTACGGGTAGAATTTCCAATTTTGATTTGAAGATCATGATATTTATACTTTTATTTTTAGTATTAATCATAAATTAGTGAATTGGATGTGTATAATATCAATATATTGTTGTGAATGTTTGAATTATCTTAAGCAAATTTATACTTTCATAGTAATTTAATATTATATTGTCTTTTATATACTAAAATTACTTACATTATATTATGAAATAATTAATATTTACCAACATTATATCACAAAACACGCATCGCGCGGGTGCGAGTACTAGTATATACATATACGGAGTTACTAAATGAGTTTAGAATATATATATATATATATATATATATATATATATAGACACACACACACTAATGCAAATTATACTTAATTGATTGTATAATAATATTATAATTAATGAAATTAAATTAATTCTTTATAATTAATCTCCCTATTTGTATTTTCAACTAGTACAAAAATGACTTTTCAATATTTAAGATCTTAAACATAAATAAATAAATAAATAATTTTAATTAAAACATGAATAAATTAAATATTAATTATTTGATGATATAAATTAAAATATGCACATCAACTATAATAATCCTATAACGAAATTAAATTTAAAATTGAAAAATGTATTAGTTAATAACTTTTTCATTATAGTACTCTTGAAATTTTAAGATATATTTAAAATTAAAATTAATATTATGATTTTTTGATGTTTTAAGTATTGATATATATATATATATATACACACATGAAAAAAAGAACAAAAAATTTCTAATTAAACTATAAATGATATGTATGGTAAATTAAGTGAAACAATTAATTTTGTAATTAAATTTAATTTCTTTATGATTAATTTTTAAAAAATAACAAGTAACAAATTATAATGAAAAATTAATTTAAACATATATATGATAATAAATTGAGTTATAATTATTTGTTATATAATGTTTATTATAAGTATATGTACTTGTGTCATAACTAGATTAAGAGATAACATCACTTTTAGTCCTCTAAGTTAGACCTTTTCCATTTTCGATCCATCAAGTATAGCGAATCCAATTGCAGTACCATAACTTCATTTTTTTTCCGATTTAAGTCCTTTTTAGCCGGATCCGACGTGGCAGGCGGAGATTGCCTACGTGGCACCAAACCCTAATCCCCAATTTTTTCCGGCGACACCTCAGCTGCCACATCAGAAAAAATATAATAAAAAATTCAAAAAAAAACGTAAAATGAAATTCCAGAATTGAAAATGCAAATTAAAAAAACTAACAATTAAACTAAATTCTAAATCAAAAAACGGGGGAAACCCAAATCGAAGAGGAGAGGAAAACTTGGACAAAATCTCATTTCAAAATCCCTAATCCGAAACCCAAATCGATAGCCCTAACCCCAAATCAAGCAAAAATCGAGGCATTATCTCCGACTCCGATTCTCACTCTTTGCCTAGCGTGGCATTTTGCATAGAGGATATGAAGTAGAGGGCGCTAGATAAATGGCATTTACCACCCCCCCCCCCCTCAAGATATGGTAAGTTTTGTTTGTATTTGCCCCTCCATTGTTGTCATTTATGGTGTATTGTTGGTCCATATCTTGGTTGGTAGGGTCTACTTCGATTGTTTAATATATGTATGAGATTTTATTGAGTGAAATAGTCCCCATTTTGTGTACTAACAGTCAAGGGTTTGTGGCTTTTTATGTGGTCAAGATTCCTTCCCATTTTTTATGCCTTTTCTGTCTGGGTGTTCCACTATTTAGGTTTTTTTTTTATGTGGTTAGGGTTATATAAGCATTGTACTTCATATTGACTGCAAATTGTTGATATTTCACTTCACAGGGCCAAAAAAGAAGCAAATTACACTTCGGCTCTATGTTGGTGGGAAGATTGTAGAGGGTGATGATCCTACATATGTTGGAGGTAACCTCTATGTCTTTGACTACTTTGACATAAAGGATGCAAGTCTTAGTTTCTTTCTTAATGTGGCTGAAAAGGATGGGAAACATGGTCCCCTAGGAGTGTATAGTTTAGATCCTAGTGGTTTTCAAGTAGTGAAAGATGATGCTGAGTTGGTTAGTTTATTTGAAGAATATTTGTGCATTAGTGAAATTAGGTTTTATGTTGGGAGTGAATATAATGAGGGCAGTCAGGGAAGTGGTAGAGTAGGTGAACATAGTGGGAAGCCTATTGACTTAGATGATGAATTCCATGATAGTGATTTTGATGTCAGTGAGGGATATCTTGATGTTGTTAATGAGTTTTTAGCTTGTGGGGAAAAAAAGAGTGAGATAAAAAGAGAGGCACTTGGAGATCATTATGAGGAGGTAAAAAAAGAAAGAGATGAGATAAAATCTGATGTTGATGCTGATGTGGAAGGTTACAAATCTGATGCTGGAGAAAAAAACATTTTAGAGAGTGAGGATGACCTAGACAACAATCTAGATTCTGATCTTGAAGGGAGGTAGAGAAACTGTGTGTTTAATGAGAATGAGGGCTTCAATCCTATCTTTCAAGTAGGTAAAATTTTCAGCACAAAAATTCAATTGAGAGAGCAGATTCACTCACATGCCATTAAGACAAAAAAATCCCTAAAAATTACTAAAATTGATAGGGATAGGGTACATGCTAAGTGTGAGGCAGATGGCTGTCCTTGGAAGTTGCATGCCTTGAGGGTTGAGAATGAAGAAACATTTCAAGTAAGACTGTACAAAAAAATGCATACATGTGCTAGGCAGTTCAATGTAAAAAATGTGAAGTCTACTTGGTTGGCCAAAAAATATATGCATGAGTTTATGAGTGATCCCAGTAGGAAAGTGAAGGGCTCTAGATCATCTATAATTAAGGACTTGGGAGTGAATGTCTCAAAGCAGCAAGCTTATAGGTGCAAAAAAAGGGTTTTGGAGCAGATAGAAGGAAATGCTGATAAGCAATATGCATGGGTGTGGAATTATGCAGAGGAAGTCAAGAGGTCTAATCCTGGTAGTACAGATATTGTAGGAGTAGATGAAAGGGATGGAGAAAATAGGTTTGATAGGTTTTATTTGTGCTTGAATGCTCTTAAAATTGGATTCATAAGTGGTTGTAGGCAGGTGGTGGGGGTAGATGGCTGCCACTTGAAGGGGCCTAATGGGGGGATTCTTCTGTGTACTGTTGGTGTGGACCCTAATAACAACATTTACCCTATTGCTTGGGCAGTAGTATGTAAGGAAACTACAGAAACATGGGGATGGTTCCTTACCTTTGAAGACAAATCTCTGCATTGAAACATGGCGCAATGACTGGGTCTTCATTTCTGATAAGCAAAAAGGCCTTATCCAAGCATTCATGGAGGTCCCCCCTGCAGCTGATCATAGGTTTTGTGTGAAGCATCTTCACAACAATTTCAAGCAAGCTGGGTTTAGGGGACAAGCATACAAGAATGCACTTTGGAGGTGTGCAAGGGCTTCAACTGAGAATGAGTATAAGAGGGGCATGGAGGTGATGAGATCTTTAAGTGAAGTTGCAGTCACCCGGTTTGATGACAAGCCACCTCAACAATGGAGTAGGGCCTACTTCAACGACAACAGCAAATGTGACATCTTGTTGAATAATATCTATGAGTCATTTAACAGCATGCTCCTTGAGGCTAGGGAGAAGCCAATAGTCAGTATGCTTCAAGCAATCATGGAGCTTATGATGAGAATATTGCAAGAGAAGAGAGACTGGGCTAAGAAACTTGGGCAATCATATATGTGTCCTAGAATCAAGAAAACAATTGACAAGGCTTTTGAGAGGGCAAGTGAGTGCATTCCCATTAAGGTAGATGATTATCATTACCAAATCAGTTGCTCAGATGGATATCAATTTTGTATGGACCTGAAGAATAGAACATGTGGATGCAGGAAGTGCGATTTGACTGGGATTCCTTGCCAACATGTGGTGATGGCTATCATGAATCAAGGCTATGAAGTTGATCTATACACTTATCAGTGTTATAGGATGGAGACATTTAGGAAGGTGTATGCTCCATCAATTCTGCCAATCAATGGCAGAAATGAGTGGAAGGATATAGGGGAGAAGCCACTTGTGGCTCCTATCTTTTCTAGACCAGCTGGAAGACCCAAAAAATCAAAGAAGATAGGACCTGATGAGGTTGAGACAAAGAAAGTGAAATCTAAGAAGGTTCCTGATAGGATGAAAAGGCATCAAACCACACTTAGATGTTCCTTATGTGGAGTTGAAGGTCATAACAAGAGGAGTTGTAAGGGGAAGACACCTGAAGAAGTTATTCCAGTGGAAGTGATTACACAAGAAGAGCCAACACCCCCACAACAGCCCCTTCAACCCAAAAAACAGAAAGAGCAGGTAGTAAAGGTCCTTCTTATTCATAACAACAATGTCTTTTGTAGAATTTGATTGTATCTTCATTGTTTCATTTCAGAAAAAGAAAGTAAATGTGTTGACCCCAACAAGATCATCATGGTGTATGGGCACTAAAACTGTGAGCATACGTCCCTTCCCACACTTAAATATATATATTTTTTTGTCCTTCCTTTGGAAATTGTATATCAAGACATGGACAATAATGTGTGACTTGGATTCCAGGGTGCTGCAGCAAGTTCTGCCCCTAAAGTTGGAAAAACTTTTGAGGCTTCACCCACCATGTATGAACAATTACAGGAATGTGCAAGGGCTTCAAATGTGAATATTGGAGTGCCTCAATCTGCTGATGCAAAGAAAACTATCACATTGTCAACTTTGATGTCTCAATCACATGCAGTGAGAGTTGGTGGGAAAAAGAAGATAAATGTGAAAGGGAAAGCAGATGGGAAAGACCATTAGCTTGACACTTTGGTTAATCTACTCAACATGTATTTAAACTGACAATTAGCTTTAGTTGCATTTTGGAACCATAACTTTGAAATGATATTTAGTTGGTTGGCACTCTTTTGGGAACTTTACTATCATGTTGAATATTTATGATCAAATCAATGGCTAAGGGTTTTTTTTTTTTGTATTGTATCTTCATTTCTGAGTTATTTTGCAAGGGTTTTTTTTTTATTGTTGTCTTCATTTTCAATTTCTTGTCCCCTTCACAAATGATTGAGTTCTTATAAACAACTTGCAAAGAACAACAACAGGGTCTAAGAAACTTGAAAGCAATACAAATTCATTGATTCCAAAATCCCTAATACAAAGTTTGCAATTCAAAGCCATGACAATTCCAAAATTTTGCAATTCTCAATTGCAAGCAAAACAGATCCCATTTCAACATTCCAATTTAACTGCAATACAATCTGAAAATGCTAAAAACACTAAGCCTAATAATACACATAAAATGTTACAAACAACAGCCATGACAAGATAAGAAGCCATTTCAACCTCTGATTCTTCAATTTTATCACTGTCAAGTCATCTGCCAACTTCGCATTTTTCTTTCTCAATTTGGTGAGGAGTTCGACTGTGTTTGCATTCACCAGTGGATCAACCCATTGAAAATAATTACATCCTATTATCGAATCCTACACCAACAATACATAAACTACAATAAGATTTGGTAATACAATCTCAAACAAAACGGAGGCAATCAAATATGTCATTGATAAAAACATGGGCAAAAACAGAGGAACAACTTGAAGAACAAAACAAATCTGATTTGAAAAAAATGAATGAAATCAAACATCATAGATTCGACCCAAAAACACAAGAAATCAAGGAAAAATAGATTTGTGCTCACATTACCTGCCAATCCTCACAGCCATAGAACCTTCGACCTGGGTTGTCTGGCGTTTTCGATGTACGGAGTTCAACTTCCTTGCCACAATTACAGAGACAAATCAATGGGGGAGACCCATACGAACATGAGTTCGACATTTTCCTGTCCTGAAGATGGATTTTGTAGGGTTCTTACTTGGAATTTGTGGTTTTGCCAATTTGGTATTTTCTAGGGTTCTTCGAATGCATTTGGGTTTGTTTTCCCCCTTTCCCCGTTTTTGATTTAGAATTTAGTTTAGTTGTTAGTCTTTTAAATTTGCATTTTCAATTCTGGAATTTCATTTTACGTTTTTTTTAAATTTTTTATTATATTTTTTCTGATGTGACAGCTGAGGTGTCGCCCGAAAAAATTGGGGATTAGGGTTTGGTCCCACGTAGGCAATCTCTGCCTACCACATCGGATTTCGGTGAAAAAACGACTTAAATCGGAAAAAAAATAAAGTTATGGTACTGCAATTGGATTCGCTATACTTGATGAATCGAAAATGGAAAAGCTTAACTTAGAGGACTAAAAATGATGTTATGTCCTAGATTAAAGTAATAGTATTATATGTAAAAAATGACTAAGTGGGTAAAATTCAATCCCCATTTCAAAGTCCCCAATTCAAAACCCTACCTAGCTCTCTCCCTCTTCCCCGCCGCCGCCCGCCGCCGCACCCCGACTCTGCCTCCGTCCCTCGCCGCCGCACCCCGCCC
This sequence comes from Scutellaria baicalensis, assembly GCA_005771605.1. Taxonomy (NCBI): domain Eukaryota; kingdom Viridiplantae; phylum Streptophyta; class Magnoliopsida; order Lamiales; family Lamiaceae; genus Scutellaria; species Scutellaria baicalensis. Next base: position 12,716,724 of record CM016729.1, read on the forward strand.
CTGCCTTCGTCTCTCGCCGTCGCTCTCTCCCCCCTTCTCACTGTCGTTGCTCCGGAGTTTCGCCGCCCTTTACATAGATGGTGGAGGGGTCCCCGTCTGACCAACCGATGTCTCGGTGGAGAGGTGGAGGCCTGGAGAGGAAATAGACCTCTATCAACAGCGGTGGCGGTAGAACAGCTTCTCAGACTACGTCGTCGAAGAGACAGGCTGGTAAAGAATCTTGATATTGAATCCGTAGTTATGTTGTCAGGATCTTGTGCGCATTTGCATGGCCGTGCATGAGTATCCTTTTAGATAGGAAACGGTGTCGTTTTACTCTTTCATTTGTAATAAGTCGCACGGCGTCGTTTAGAGTTAGTCATTGCGTCGTCGTTTTACTTCTCGCGTTTGTTATAAAAACGCTGTACACGTTTCTTCCCCAATTAATGAAAATAACTAACTTTTGAATTCCTCTCTCTCCTCTCTGCAACTCTTCTACACTCTTCGATCGAGTTTCCATGTTCGATCTTCCATTGCAATCGTAACAATTGGTATCCAGAGCCTTATGCGCTATGGCTGTGAAGAATCACGAGCAACGTATTGAGTCATTGGAGCAGCAATTGTCGGAGCTGTTGGCTGGGCAAGCTCAGGTGGAGGCACGATTGGAGTCTAAGCTGGAGAGCATCGGTGATATGTTGCGCTCTCAAATTCTGAGTGCTCTGAAGGAGCATCAATCTAATTCAAATGAGAAAGGTAAGGATTCTGTTAATTCTTCCTCATCTCCACAAATTGTATTTGGATCTACTTCGGGTGATAATGTTGGTGTGAGTAGAGATCGTGGTGAGGCTAGCATTTTATCTCCTGCTCCAATGAATCGTATGACTGGTAATCAGATGCAAGCACCTTCTAGAATGCTGAAGTTGGAGTTTCCAAAGTTTAATGGGGAAAATCCAAGGCAGCGGTTAAGGAAATGTTATAGATATTTTTCCTATAACAATATGAGTGATTATGACAAAATTAGCTTAGTAGCAATGAATTTGGAGGGGATAGCTGATAGTTGGTTTGTTGATTACATGGATGAGAAAACCAACATGTCTTGGGAATACTTTGCTAAGCTAGTGATGGAGAGGTTTATGAATCCTACAGGGGGAAGTTTAGTTGCTCAGTTTCATAAGTTGAGGCAGACTGGTTCAGTGCAAGCCTATATTTAGGAGTTTGAAGAAATCAAAGCATTAATGAAAGAACAAAACAAAGCTCTAACTCAAGACTATTTTATAGAGAGTTTTATTGGAGGATTAAAGGAGGAGATTAGTAAACTTGTAGCTATTCAGAAACCAAACACCATACTGAGTGCTACACAGCTGGCATTGCAACATGAGGAGATTATGCAGCTACTGACAAAAACATAAAGGCCTATACCTAAATTTTCCCCAAATTCAGTGTTGGCACCTGGTAGAGTTGATGGAAATCAGGTTAAACCTAAACTTCCTCCACTCAAGAGATTAACTCCTGAAGAGATGAAGGCAAGAAGGGAGAAAAATTTATGTTTTAACTGTGATGAAGTGTTTCACCTTGGACATAAATGCAAAAGACTCTATCTGATCATGGCTGATGGAGGTGAGGAGGAACCAGTGGAAACATTAGAGTTTGAAGGGATAGAGGATAACCAAAAGGAGGTCCAAATCTCTCTTAATGATGTAGCTGGTCAATTTCATGCTGATACAATCAAGCTGTTGGGAAGGACAGCTAATCAAGAGTTCATTATATTGCTAGACTCTGGTAGCACCCATAGTTTCTTGGACCCTGTCACTGCAGAAAGATTGGGATGCATCATTGAATACACCAATCCATTAATGGTTACTGTGGCTGATGGAAACAAGATAGAATGCAACTCCAAATGTCCACAGTTTGAGTGGGAGATGGGACACTGCAAGTTTAGTACTTCAGTCAGGCTGTTGAGGTTAGGAGGATGTGATATGGTGATTGGTGTGGACCTCTTGAGTCAATTTGGTCAGATCCTCATGGATTTTAAGGAACACACTGTGGAATTCAGAATTAAGGATAAAGTGGTAAGATTGAAAGGGATTCAGCCACAACTCAAGCTACAAATGGTTTCAGCAGAGCAGTTGGGAAAGGAAGTTCAGAAAATTAATTCACCAATTGAAGCCTATCTATGCTTGATTTCCACTCAAAGACTGGAGGAGGAAAAGCATAATCATCAATTGTTAGCTCCAATACTGAGTGAATATGCTCACATTTTTGATATGCCTAAGGAGTTACCACCAAAAAGGGAGCTGGATCATCACATTCCTATTAAGCAAGGGGCAGAACCTGCTAAGCAACATGCTTACAGGTATCCTCTTCTACAGAGATAGGAGATTGAAAAATTAGTCAAAGAGATGCTGCAATCAGGGGTTATAAGGCCAAGCAACAGCCCTTACTTTTCTCCTGTTTTGCTAGTGAAGAAGAAGAATGGTAGCTGGAGATTTTGTGTTGATTATAGGAAGTTGAATGCTATTACAGTAAAGGATAGTTATCCTATTCCCTTAATTGATGATCTTTTGGATGAATTAAGTGGAGCACAGGTGTTTTCTAAGGTGGATTTGAGGGCTGGCTACCATCAAATCAGAGTGGTTGAGCAAGATATCCATAAAACTGCCTTTGTAACAGCTTCAGGCCTATTTGAATTTGTAGTGATGCCTTTTGGCTTGACCAATGCACCTGCCACTTTTCAAGCTGTTATGAATAAGGTGTTTTGTGAGTTCTTGAGGGATTTTGTTTTGGTCTTCTTTGATGATATTCTCATCTACAGCAGAACTATGAAAGATCACATGCAGCATTTGAGGGTGGTCTTTGAGACACTTACTAAACATGGTTTGTTTGCTAAAATGTCCAAGTGCATTTTTGGCCAATCAGAGGTGGAGTACCTTGGACATGTCATCACTTCCAAAGGAGTAAAGGCTGACCCTGAGAAGATAAGCATGATGGTTACATGGCCTCAACCAGCATCAGTTAAATCTCTTAGGGGATTTTTGGGCTTGACAGGTTATTATAGGAAGTTCATAAGAAATTATGGGATGGTGGCCAAACCCCTCACAGATCTTACAAAGAAAGGGAAGTTTTTATGGACTTCTGAGGCTGAAAATGCTTTTAGTGCATTAAAGAAGACTATGACTACTGCTCCAGTTTTGGCCTTACCAGATTTCACAAAGCCTTTTATTCTTGAGACTGATGCTTGCTATGGAGGTATTGGAGCTGCGTTAATGCAAGAAGGTCATCCTTTAGCCTTCTTGAGTAGAGCTTTGGGGATTAAGAATCTGGGATTATCTATCTATGAGAAGGAATTCTTAGCTATCCTTTTGGAAGTAGAGAAATGGAGGTCCTACTTATTGCATGCTCCATTTGTGATCAGAACTGACCAAAGGAGTCTCAAATATTTACTAGAGCAGAAGATATCAACTCCATTGCAGCACAAATACTTAACTAAGCTTTTGGGCTTTAACTACACTATAGAGTATAAGAGAGGTGCTGAAAACAAAGTGGCTGATGTCTTGTCCAGAAGAAATATAGAAGAGGGAACTTGCTCTTTGATTACAACTATTAGACCTGCTTGGGTGGATGAAGTGATCAAAAGCTATCAGAATGATGCTGATATACAAGCCATTATTGCAGAGTGTGCTACTACTCCTCAAAATATGTCTCTCTATAGCTACTCCAATGGAATGGTCAGATATAAGGGCAAGATAGTGATTGGAAATGATCCTCAATTGCAGCAGCAGATTATTGCTTACATGCATGGCTCTAGTGTGGGTGGCCATTCTGGAATTACAGGAACTTATCAAAGGGTTGTTACTACATTTTGATGGAATGGCCTGAGACAGCAAGTGCAACACTTTGTGATGGCTTGTCATATTTGCCAGATTAGCAAACATGAGAATGTGAGAAGTCCAGGCCTACTGCAGCCTCTTCATGTGCCAGATCAAGCCTGGTCCCATATCTCCATGGATTTCATTGAACAATTACCACTTTCTGCTCATAAAGATACCATTTGGGTGGTGGTGGACAGGTTGACTAAGTATGGGCATTTCATTCCACTTGCTCATCCATTCTCAGCTTCTCAGTTGGCTAAGGTATTCCTTATTTCTATATATAAACTACATGGGCTACCAAAGTGCATTGTATCTGATAGAGACAAACTCTTCACCGGTCACTTTTGGCAACACCTCCTTAAATTGATTGGTCAAACGGAGAGGGTTAATCAGTGTTTAGAAACCTATCTCAGATGTATGTGCAGCAATAATCCTAAGCAATGGATGACATGGTTACCTTTGGCAGAATTTTGGTACAATACCACTTACCATTCTTCTTTTCAGATCAGCCCCTTTGAAGCATTATATGGATACAGACCAATGCCTATGGGTGGAGGACCTTTTATGCATACTACTGTGGAAGGAGTTACACATTTGCTTAAGGATGTGCAGGCAGCTCAACAGGTTCTTAAGGATTCATTGAGAAGAGCTCAAGAACGAATGAAACTTCAGGCTGATAAGGGTAGGGTAGCAAGGGACTTCCAAGTGGGAGATTGGGTATACTTGAAGCTAAAACCCTATAGGCAGAAGACATTACATAAGAGTCCTATGTGGAAGCTAAGTCCTAAGTTTGCAGGCCCCTTCAAAATACTTGCCAAAGTGGGCTCCGCAGCTTATAGATTGGATCTTCCCTCCACTGCCAAGCTCCATCCAGTCTTCCATGTGTCGTTGCTCAAGAGGAAGGTTGGTCCAGTTTCTGAAGTAGTGGATACACTCCCTGAATTTGACAGTGATGGTAAGGTTCTCTTAAAGCCTCTCAAAATTCTGGTTCGACGTTTGGTAAAGCGGGGCAATTCTCCTGCAACCCAAGTGTTGGTTCGTTGGTCTCATCTTCCAGATGATGAAGCAACCTGGGAATTCTTCGATGATATCACTGGCCGTTTTCCAGCTTTGTTGGCTTGAGGTCAAGCCTTTGTGAAGGAGGGGGCAATGTCAGGATCTTGTGCGCATTTGCATGGCCGTGCATGGGTATCCTTTTAGATAGGAAACGGTGTCGTTTTACTCTTTCATTTGTAATAAGTCGCACGGCGTTGTTTAGAGTTAGTCATTGCGTCGTCGTTTTGCTTCTCGCGTTTGTTATAAATACACTGTACACGTTTCTTCCCCAATTAATGAAAATAACTAACTTTTGAATTCCTCTCTCTCCTCTCTGCAACTCTTCTACACTCATCGATCGAGCTTCCATGTTCGATCTTCCATTGCAATCGTAACATATGTCTGCCCCCTTGATTATTGTAACTCATTATCTCTCCTGCATTCATAGGTTCCCGTGGGTAGAGCCACTCTAGGTCGCATCATTAATGTCTGTGGTCGACCTTCTTGCCCCATACCAAAAGGGAGGCAAAATTGGACTGTTTGGTGGTGCTGGTGTGGGGAAGACAGTGCTTATTATGGAACTTATTAATGTTGGGAAAGCTCATGGTTGATTCCTGTTTTCTACATTATTTTAGCAACTGTTCACAACTCTCAAAAGCATACCTGTATGTTTGCCACGACTTAATGAAATGTTTCATCTTTGAAAAAACTTCATCAGTCCATATGCTTTGTACCTGCAAGTACTGGCTTCAGCTGGCTTTTTTTTTTTTTTTTTATAGTCACGTCTCTCCTAAAACTTCACTTTTCTTGCCACTTTTCTTTTATGATTTGCATATGGATGTGATTACCTGAGTTCTTCCAAGATTAACTCTTGCACCATTGCAGGTTTTTTAATTCCCATGACAGGGAATTCCATGTTGCTTCCCTCCTTATAAGCCAGATTTCAAGGTCATGACAGAGGGTTGGGATGGCACCACTCGAGATCCTGATGAGGTGCACTATGAGATATCGATGAAAGAGGACGAAATGTTGTACCAAGAATTTGTTCAGAGAATGAATTTTTACAAAATGAAGGTAATTATTTAGCCGGTTACTGTTGTAAATAGTGTACTAGCATCATGTTCCAGATCTCTTGATTGGTACATTATTTGGTGCTTAATCCGATATGTTTTGTGTTGAATTCAAAGATCATATCTGTATCATCAGACTTTCAACCTTTTACATCATCTCTGAAATGCTCCCAAATTTGTGTCCTTGAATTCCTTATTAGTTTGATTTTTTTGATGCTTTTTGTTAGCTTTTTTATCATTGTTTCTTGCGATAGAAATTTGATAAGTTTTGCTAATGAATGGTGGAAAGTATGCCATTGAATTATAATACCAAATTCATATGCTTAGATTTGCCTCAGGTTTTTGCATGGCATGAATTGTTAGCCAACCTATTGTATTTCTTTTTTCTGATGGTTGTTTACTTGTTTCATAATGTGGATCATTGAAAATAATGCTTTAGTCTTCATTACAATATGTGCATTTCAGAAAGTAGCTCACTTTGTTTTCTCATGGTGTTAAATTCTATTCATGAATTTTTGAGATTGGACTTCTTTTGCTGCACAACAACGTGTTCTGTTCAATTCACAAGCTGTACTGATGCCACAACCTTACTACCATGCAAATAAACCTCAGGTTTGTTGTTTTTGCACTCTTTCTCAAGCTTAATATTTTGCCCATTTTATGTATTATTGAAATTTAAATGGATCTCAATGCAGTATGGGCAGCAAATGATGATTGAACCACCTCGGCCATTCTTGTTCATGTCAGCTTATCCTGTTGTAAGATAATTATTCCTTTTGTTCGATGGTGCCTCGAGTTCTCATTTAGTGCAGTCTTTTCGATTATTTTCCTCTCTTGTTATGTTGATCTTATTGTATTTTCGAGTTCTCGAGGATCATATTGAACTTTGGGTTATGTTGATCGATGTGAACAACGTTGAAGATGTTGATAATATTGTCATGTATATGGATTTTTGTTGCAATTAAAGTTTCAAACATTTTCAAATTGTAAATTTTTTTGATTTCACTTATAGATGTTGTAAATACAAGGACAACACACGAAAACAGGGAAAACACCGTTGTGGAAAACATCAAAATCACAACGGTTAATAAGGGTTGTGCAAACTGTTGTCGTTATTAAGAATGACAACGGTTACAATCTGTTGTAAAATTGAAACATGCAACAACATAAACCGTTAAAATCGTCAAAAATCAGTTGTAAAAGTCCATGACTGAACAACAGTTAAAATCGTTGTTCCAACCATTGTACTTAACCTCTTCGACAACGGTCAAAAATCCGTTGTAAATTTCATAACATAACAACAATTAAAACCGTTTTCGTAGATAATTTTTCACCGTTGTGGTAGATGGTGTTGTCGAAGACACCCCTCAACCACAACGGTTACTAACAGTTGTGGTTGACATTTTCGACAACGGTTAATAACCGTTGTGGTATAGACAATTTTTTTTCCGTTGTGGTAGATGGTGTTGTCGTTGACACCTTCAACCACAACAGTTAATAACCGTTGTGGTTGACATTTGCGACAACGGTTATTAACCGTTGTGGTAGACAATTTTGTTACCGTTGTGGTAGATGGTGTTGTCTTAGACACCCCTCAACCACAACGGTTATTAACCGTTGTGGTTGACATTTTCAACAACGGTTAATAGCCATTGTGGTAGAGGGGGGTCTACGACAACACCATCTACCACAACGGTTAATAACTGTTGTGGTTGAGCGAATTTCTTGTAGTGAGTCTGATGCTCTCGTTCTCGCTAATTTAGATTTTCCTGGTATGTGTCTTGTCACTGCTAAGCTAGACGACAACAATTTTCTTCCATGGAGTAGATCAATTCAAATTGCATTGCTTGCTAAGAACAAGCTTGGTTTCATCAATGGTACTATTTCTAAGCCTTCAGATTCTATTTCGATTGAACATTGGGAACGAGTAGATGGCATGGTTAGGTCTTGGATTCTTAATTCCTTGTCTAAAGATATTGCAGATGCTTTTATCTATGCCAATTCTGCTTTTGATCTCTGGAACACATTGGTTAGTCGGTTTAGTGAATGTAATGGTCCACAACTCTACCAATTACAGAGGGATATAAGTAGTTTTTCTCAAGGAATTCTTATGTGGCTGTCTATTACACTAATTTGAGCAAGTTATGGGATGAATTAGCAGTGGTTATGCCTAGGCCAATTTGCATTTGCACTGCTTCTAAGGATTGGGATATTTTTGCTATGAATGACAAATTGCTTCAGTTTCTAATGGGGTTAATTAAATGACTCCTATGATAGTATCCGTAGTCAAATTCTCATGCATTATGGATCCTCTCCCTCATGTGGATAAAGCATATTCTATGGCTCTTAGAGTTGAAAAACATAGGAGAGTTCATTCCTTATATCCTGATGCTTTGGATTCTTCAACTTTGCTTTCATGTACTCCTAAATTCTCTTCTGGTAGAGGTTCTACTCAAGGTAAAAGTTCTTTTGCTACTAGAGGCAGAGGTTCTTCTTTTAATCAGAGAAAGTTTTTAACTAAAGAGGAAAAGGTTAGGCTTATTTGTGATCATTGTGGAGCTCCTGGTCATATAATTCATGATTGTTTTAAGTTGAAAGGCTATCCTGATTGGTACCCTAGGTCAAGGGATTCTAGCATTCCTTCTAAATCAACAGTTCATTTGGTTGATTCAGCTCGATCTCCTTCATTTATTCATGATTCCAACTCTATCACCAATGTTATCCAACATGAGGTGTCCAAATTCTTTGCAGCAAAACTTTATGTTCCCAAATCTGATCAATCTTCAGAATCAACTCTTTCTTTTGCTCACATGGTGGATTCTATGGATTCTCATTTTACCTTTACAATTCCAGAACCCATTGTGCATGGTTCTTGGATTATTGATATTGGAACTACAATGCACATGTGTTGTGATGCTAAACTAATGGCTTGCATCAAAGCTTTAATTTCACCAGTCAAAGTATGCCTTCCTGATGGTTCTATAAAGCTGGTTTCTCACATTGGTCAGGTGGTTCACTCTGATTCTTTGGTGCTGAATGATGTTTTCCTCATTCATTCTTTTAAATATAATCTTCTATATGTGTCTCAATTAGCCCTGTCCATGTCATTGAGAGCTACATTTCTTCACACTCATTGGGAACTCATTGATTGTGCTACAGACAAAGTTCTTGCTATTGGTGTTCTTTCAAGAAAACTTTACATCATGCACCCTCAGCCTAGCTCAACTTTCTTTAATCTTTTTTAACCAGCTCTCACTCTCTGGATTTGTTTGAGCAATGGCACAAAAGACTAGGACATGCTGCTCCATCTACTCTCAGTCATCTGGATTTTCTCAAACACATTTGTCCTCCTTCACATGCTTCTTATTCTTGTGATATTTGTCATATTTCTAAGCAAACTAGGATACTTTTTCCTACTAGCTCAATTTATTCTACTCAGCCACTGGAGTTGTTACATGTGGATTTATGGGGGCTTTATTCTAAGTCTAGCATTACCAACACTCCTTATTTCTTAACCATTGTGGATGATTTTTCTAGAGCTACCTGGATCTGTTTGCTCTCACATAAGGGACATGCTATCTCATCCCTTAAAGTTTTCATCAAGATGATTTCTACTAAGCTGGATTTACCTGTGAAATGCATTAGATCAGACAATGGTTCTGAGTTTCTTAGCACATATTGCAAGACTTTTCTTGCTGATCATGGTATTGCTCATCAATTCTCTTGTGTTTACAATCCTCAGCAGAATGGGGTGGTTGAGAGAAAACATAGACATCTATTGGAGGTTGCTAGGGCTTTAATGAAAGATTCTCATGTTCCAGCTTTCCTTTGACCCTATTCTATTCTTACTGCTGCATTCATTATAAACAGATTACTTACAACTTTACTTCATTGGAGCTCCCCTTATGAAGTTTTGTTTGGTGATTACCCTCAGTATGACTCTATGAAGCCTTTTGGATGCTTGGCTTACATGACAAATGTATCACCACATAAAGATAAGTTTGCTGACAGGGCATACAAGTGCATTATGATTGGATATCTTCCAGATCATAAAGGATACAGACTGTTTAATCTTGAGACTCATCAAATTTCTATTTCCAGAGATGTGGTTTTCCTTGAATTCATTTACCCTTATACTCAAGGGACTTTATCTCATTCAGATTATTTGCTTCATATTCCCTTCTCAGAAGAAGATTCAGATCCACTCTCACCTACAGATTCTCTAAATCCTCCATCTTCTTCTTCTAATCAACCAGCTCCTACACTTAGAAGAAGTTCCATGTCTCATGCTCCTCCTTCTTATCTTCAGGATTTTCTGGTTAATTAATCCTCCACTGCTGAAATATCACTCAATGTTTCTGTTATTTCTGAGTCTAAGTCTTATGCTCAAGCAAGATTTAACCCTCAGTGGGTAGAAGCTATGAATAAAGAGCTTCAGGCTCTAGAGGAGAATAATACTTGGAAATTAACCTCTGTCCCACCTAACAAGAAGTTAATTAGATGTAAGTGGGTTTACAAGGTTAAATTGAAGTCAGATGGCATTATTGAAAGACTAAAAACAAGGTTAGTGGTATATGATCAAGTTGAAGGAGAGGATTACATTGATAGTTTTGCACCTGTTGCTAAGCTTGTTACTGTTAGAATGCTTATTGCATTAGCTACACTCGGGCAGTGGCCTTTGGCGCACATTGATATTAATAATGCCTTATATTAATATTTATAGTAGTTTTGATGCGACAAACATTTTAGTAGAAGCAAACTTCTGTAGAGAAGTAACCTTGTACGTAAGCTTTCAATATAATATATTTCTAAGTACAAAGGATTGCTATAGTAAGCAAGAAGTTCGCTACAGCAAGGACAGGACTTTGAAGAAGCAGGATCGCTTCGACAGGAAGCACGGACTGCGAAGAAGCAAGGTCGCTCAGAAAGGAAGCAAGGACTTCGATGAAGTAAGAGCAACCACGTAAAGTAAGCTAGTCACCTAACGAGGTCACTTCCAGCAAAAGGAATTACAGTGGCCAAGGTAGGAGAAGTCACCAGATCTTGGAACATGCTTCGTTACCAGTAGAGATATTCTCCCAAGGACCAATCAATTTTTGACAAGCCACCTGACGGAAGACAGATCTACTCTGCGGCGTATTAAATGTGTGTACTATGAAGATCAACTTTGTAGCAGGAAGATCACCGTACTAAATGTTGGAACTGCCACACTTCAACGGGTAGATTTCCAAGCACTATAAAAGGAGATTGAGTGAGAACTGAACTAAGGCTTGCAGAACTGAAGATCTGAATTTCCAAACACTTACATTCACATTCAAAGCCATAAACTTCAGTCACCCAATCTAAGTGCAGCAAGCTCAGAAGCAAGCCCATAAAGCTCATATCCAGAGAAGCTAGCTGCAGATCCGTTAAAGAAATCTTGTATCTTTTTATCTTAGATTGTATAGGAGTACCTAGTGGAAGGTTAAAAATCTGCTAGTGTTTTCACTCTTGAAGAAAGAGTAAGAGTCCTGTGTGGGCTAGTTCGATCCTGTGTGGGTCTTGGTTGAAGATAGAGCAGCAACCTGTGTGAAGACTGTCTATCCTTTGTTAAATTGTTTGTAATTGCTAGGCTATGTAAATCAAGCAAGTTTAACAAAGTTTCTCCTTTTGAAGGAGTAAAGTGGACGTAGAGGGATTACTCCACCCTCGAACCACTCTATATCATTTGTCTGTTTTATCCGCTTATTCTTTTGCATATCTAAATTGTTGCATTTCTTATATCTGTCATATTGCATTCAAACCGCTTTTGAAGACATTGTTTTAAGGTTGTTCCGCTACATTTAACTGTAGAAGTTCAAGCAAGCTGCTTCTGTGAAGCAAGCTGTGAAGCTGAAAGCTCACTCTTGAACTTACCTTCTTTCGAAGTAAAAGTTTTCAAAGATTTGAGTAGGTATATTCACCCCCTCTAAACCTACTGCTACTTGGGACCAACACCTTCCTTCATGGCTATATGACAATGGACACCCTGCACAGGTATGCAAACTTACAAAAAGTCTTTATGTGCTCAAGAAAGCTTCTAGGCAATGGAACAATGAATTTTTCCTCAAGCTCCAATAGTTTAGTTTTGTGCAATCATTGCATGATCACTGCTTAATCACACTTAACAAGGATTCTGATTTTTTAGCACTTCTTGTTTATGTTGACGATGTGCTTATTACTGGAACTTCTTTGTCATTGATTAAGCAGCTGAAAGATTTTCTTCATAAAGAATTCACCATCAAGGATTTAGGTGAAGCTCAGTTCTTTCTTGGTATGGAGATCCAAAGGACTACTTCAAGTACTTATATAAATCAAAGAAAGTATATTTCTGATATTCTTCATGACTCTGGAATTGGGGATTGCAAAGCTACTTGAACTCCTTTGCCACAAGGAATTAAGTTAGCTTTAAATGACAGTGCCTTGCTTGAGAGTTCTGATCAATATAGAAGACTTGTTGGTAAACTTTTGTATCTCAATCTCACTAGACCTGATATTACTTATGCAGTGCAACAGTTGAGCCAATTTCTTCACTCACCAACTATCAATCAATGGACTTCAGCCATTCATCTACTTAAATATCTTAATGGTACAATCTCCTCTAGTCTATTTTATCCCTACTCTGATTAATTAACCGTTAAAGCTTACTGTGATGCTGATTGGGGCTCATGTTCAGACACTAGAAAGTCATTAACGGGTTACTGTGTTTATTTTGGTGATTGTTTGATATCCTAGAAAGATAAAAAATAATTTACAGTAAGTAGAAGTTCAGCTGAAGCTGAATACAGAGCATTAGCTAGTACCACATGTGAATTGGTTTGGATAAACTATATGGCTTCTGATCTTAGTCTTCTTATTCCAACTCCTATCCCACTCTATTGTGACAACAAATCAGCTATACATATTACTCAGAATCCGGTTTTCCATGAAAGAACGAAGCACTTAGACATTGATTGTCATTTTGTTAGGACACATTACAAGACAGGTTTCTTAAATCTTCACCATGTTTCTTCTAAATTGCAAATAACAAATCTTTTCACCAAATCTCTTGGAGTTAGCCAATTTGTCACTCTTTATTCCAAACTTGGGATGATCAAACTTGAGGGGGGATGAAGAATTATCAATAACAGCCATCTCAAGTGTCCAGCTCATCAACTAATCCACCTCATCTATCTTAGCTTACTTTTAGCTCAATTGTATTAATTAGCTTCTTGAATCTTTGTAACTGAATTCGTTAGATTGTTAGCTGATATGTGTGTATACACATATAAATACATTATTGTACACATTCTTCTTGCTTAATGAAACATATGATTTTTTTTGCTTCTCTACTCGTTCTCCTTATTCAGAAAACCCTAGTTTGCATGCACTCATATCTTCATGCATGAATGCTAAATTCTACAAATAATACAATATGTTATTTGAACAATAATAAAAAGCATGAATATTTGAATGTAGCATAAAAATAAAAACACTACACTACAAAACCCAACTGATATGGATATTGATCAACTGTATATCATTATATAGATATCACAACACATATGTAGATATTAGTATTAACTTCGATATTGCAATCAAATTGATATGAATGGATATGATAATATTGGATATCGCAATCCAATCAATATAGATAACGATATTCAATAATACCGATTAGTTGTGGATTATTGTGTCATATACGGTATAATAGGAAAAGGCAAAAACTTGTGTGGCCTGGGCCGATTAGTTCTTTTCTTACATGTGTTGGCATCATGTCCTTTTGGGAGTTGAAGAGACGTGGCTTGGGTCGTGTGCCCAGGACAAGACGTGGGCAACGCCTATAAGTAAAGCTTAATGTTCTACCGCAGTGCTTTCATCTTCCCGCAGTCGTCTTCAATCCTGAATTTCAGGTAACCTCTTTCTCCTCGCCTATAATGTCTTCTTCCGATTCTAATTGGGTTAGAGACTATGACGATACGGCACTATCTCTGTCATCGTCGTTAGAGTTGGCGAGGTACTCGGAATCTCCTGTCCTTCGTTCGTCGGATACGGCAGGTCCTTCAAATCTTGTTTCCTGTAGGGTTTCTCCCTCTAGGGGTTTGAATATTTCTGCTTCTAATTCTCCTTCCACCATTACCGCCGCCGAGTTATCTCGGCTGAGCTGTGATTTTCCTTTTCCGGGAAACATTGTTTTTGTTGTTCCCCACCTAGATAATAGGATGAACAGACCTCCGGTGGGGGCTGTTGCATTTAGTGATAAGGCTATCGAGGTTGGCCTTAGGCTCCCTTTGGCTCCTATTATAACAAGATTCCTTCTTCAGTGGCAACTGGCTCCTGCCAAGATTGGTCTGCTGGTCCTTTGCAAAACCTACGATTTGCCCGAGCCGACCTTTCAGGAGGTGAATTGGTTGTTCGGCCTGAAGTCCTCTCCTGGGTCGGATAAGCAGTTCTACTATCTCTCCCTTAGGAATAATAAAAAATCGATTACATTGAAATAGATAAATGGAAATCGAACATATGAAATCAAGAATAAGAAGAAAAGGAAAAAAAGAGATTGCAGAGCCCAGCGAACTTTGATGGAGAAGAAGGAATGATGCAGCCTTAATGGAAAAGAATAATGGAGAAAAATGAACAGTGCGCAGAGAAGGAGAAGGAGAAGAAAATTATTGCAGCACAAAATGAATGTGAAGAAGATGGAGATGAAGAAGAGGCGTTGTGGAGGAAGAGGAGTTGAATTAGAGTTTTGACTATATATAGTGGAACGGGTCGGGTTAGGAGCACCACATGTCCGTCTCGTAGGAAAATTGTTGAATTGACAATAATATGAGTAACTCTCCGGTGAAACAGGTGCATGGAACTTAGATCCATGAACCCGAATCAGGATCCGAGTCATCAAGTCCGCTTCTCTCTCTCTCTCTCTCTCTCTCTCTCTCTCTATCTCCCCCCCCCCCTCCTCCTTTTACATTATGTTAGACCAAGGTACGTTTAACATAACGTCAAGATAGGTCTAACAAATCGTAAAGTAGGTCACCTGAAGCCAATTTGATGAGTTTGAGCGCGGATACCAGGCTTGTGGAGGTGTGTTGACCATGCTCAACCTGGGTGTATGAATCCTAGATCCGTGTGTTTGACTCATATAAATTTTGTCCAATAATATATGGAATTTAGTAATATGTGACAAATAAAAAAAACAAAATGAAAATATTATATATAAAATATTATTTTGAGTGTGAAACAACTTATGTGAGACCGTCTCATGTGCAACAGTCTTGCGTACGGTCGTGCTCTGGGACACGTCGACCGTGTGCGACCATGTTCTAGGCACAATGTATAAGTATGTATTTTTCAACTATAAATATGTAATTTTTTACTATAAGTATATATTTTTTCCTAGGGCACGACCGTGCCTTTTGGACATGGTTGTGTCTTGCGTGAAAAACAATAATGGTCTGTGGTGTATGGTCATGTCCCAGGACACGATCAATATAAATATGTGATTTTTATCTATAAGCATATCTTTTAGAGCTATAAATGTTTTTGAACATGTACGGAAGACCGTATCCAGAGGACAATCGTATTTCAGGACATACCGCACATGTCGAGAACGTCTCCCTTTTGAGTGAAAAGAATGCCAAGTGATGGAGGTAACGAATTTTACATTAAAATAGTGTGCATGCGGCATATGTTCTAAAATAGGATGTAATTTTTGACACTTTAATATAGTAAATTATTAATTCAAAGTTTGTAAAAAAAAGTTATCAATTTCAAATCTAAAAGATAAAATTATCAATAAAAGGTTTTATTTGACATTTTTGATTCCTAATTATTCTAACATATTTTGAAAATGATAATAAGAAAATACAATAAATGAACTTGATATATATGAAAAACATAATAGAACAGTTCTATTTGTAAGAAAAATAATAAAACTAAAAATTTGAGATTCAAACATGATCTTACTTTTGTATGTGTTTAAATGATGGTTTTCATTTTTCAAGCTGGTCTCAAACCCATAATTATTATTTTCGATAATAACCTATCTTTCTAGTCCTACTAATCTACCCACCGTAAACATGTTCATCCGGTTAGGCGGTTCCGGTTTCCGAAATGACCGAACCGAAACCGAACCGGGTAGAGGGGAAAACCGATTCCGGTTCCGAAACCGCCGGTTCAACCAGAACCGCTGGTTTCGGCCGGTTTTTTTTTTTATCAACAATTTTGATTTTTAATACTTGTTTTCGACTAAATTGATCATTTAGAATACAAAATATGAAATCTAACAAATAATAATTAAGTGAACAAACTTTTGATAAAAAATTGGAAAATTACAACTTGAGTTTACATAAAAAAGTTTATTTGATTTATAAGATTCTATCTATTACAAATTTACATAAAAAAATTCTATCTATTACAAGTTTTCAATTGTATCTACAAATTTGTAAATAAAAGATTGGGGAGGGGCAAAAAAAAAAAAAAAATTGAAAGAGCTTGAGTTTCATTATAATTTTGGAATTGAAATTCATTTCCAAATTTGTAATGAAATTGCCTACGTATCCTTAATTTATAAAATTAAGGAATCAAAGCTCTCGTAGTTCTCCCACCGGTCCAATAGTTATAATCTTCGAAGTTCGTTGGTGTGCCTCCGTCAGAGGATGATGTGTTCAAGTCATAGCCAAACAAATCGGAACCACCATCTTCCAATGTTGCTTCGTTATGTAGATGTTGTGAACGTCTTTTGGCTTTGCACCAATCTTCAAGGAGCATAAGGTTTTGCACATTCTCAATGGCCAAGTTTGCACGTCTCGGAGCCAATGCGTGGCCCGCAATACTAAATGCATGTTCAACCGAGACCGTCGAGGCGGGACTTGCAAAAAGTTCCTTAGCAATAATGGTTAAAATAGGATACATGGTGGTCATTTGTGACCACCACTTCAATAAATCTATTGGGTCGTTAAAAGCAATTGATTCAAAAGTGGCACTTAAATAATTATCTAATTCTTGTGAAGGGTTACTTCTAGCTCTTTTTTGTGTTCTAATGTCGTAAAAGTTATATAATTGACTAAGGGCCGGTCCATATTGAGATGAGGAACTACTAGATCCTACATTTTCACTAGTACTTACATTTTCACTAGATTCACTACTATGTATTGTTTTGTATCAAACAAATATCATTTAGCTCTAGCAACTACTTCCCTAGGATTAGACACATATTCTACTTCACCATAATCATTTAGAAGTCCATTTGGAAACAAGGCATTGTAATACATAGTTAATAATTCTTCTAGCCCATCTTCTCTAATTCTAGGATCTAATAATTTAGCACACAAAAATAGGGGGGGTATTTCATGAAAATATTTTAACCATTTTGATCTCATCAAAATAAGTACATGGCTCAAAGAATCATAATCAACAAAAGCATGAAAAATTAAAGCAACTTTAACACATTGATCTAATGCTATAGGAGAAGTAGGATAATAACATCCACTAATGTCCTTAGTTGCTTGTTCAAAAACCTTTAACATTTCTAACAAATTTGTCCAAGAATCCCAACAATCACTATGTAACATAACATCATCATGAACATTCTCTTCCAACAAAAAAGCACATAAACTTTCTCTATAATCATAAGTATCTTGAAGCATATAGTATGTTGAGTTCCACCTTGTCTCAACATCTCTAACAAATTTTCTAACTTCCATACCATTTTCTTTACAAAACTTACCCCATTGTTTACGTCTAGCAACAGAAGAAGTTATATAATTAATTGCTTTCCTAATTTTCACTAATTCTTTCTCTACAACTTTTAAACCATCTTGAACACATAAGTTAAAAACGTGAGCCATGCAACGGGTATGGAAAAATACACCTTGTATTGGAGGTTTACAAAATTCAACAAGGGTAGGTATGCTAGCGATATTACTTGACACATTATCAAAGGCTACGGCAAATATTTTAGTTAAAATCTTATAATCATTTAAAACTTTAATAATTACTTGAGCTATATGAAATCCGGTTGCGGTTACTTGAAATCATACAAAATCAGTTAAACGTTTTTTATGATTCCATGCATTATCAATCCAATGACACGTAATACCCATATAATTATTAAATTTGAAAGGATCCTTCCAACAATCACAACAAATAGTAAATTTTGTTTTAAGTTGAGCTGACTCTTCTATTAATTCATATTTAAATTCCATAACTCTTTTAGTCATATCACGTGTTTGAGTGTTCCTAGATATAACTTTAGCAGGCGGTTGCAAATATGTATTAATATATTCTTCATATATGTCATCGCATGGATATCCTAGTGGAAGATGTTTCATGGCAATCAAATCACAATTTCCTTTCCTCCATTCTAATTGACTAAATTTAAAAGTTAAAGAATTCATACTAGTGACGAGCCGGTCGATCCTTGTAGTTGCGTTTGAGACCGGTCCAATCCAATCTTGTCCGGATGCTTCTTTAAGATATGGTTGGTGAAAGTTCCATATCCCCCTCCATGCTTGAACTTGTATTTGTTCGAACAGTGGTTGCAAGACACAATGTAGTCGATGTTTGAATTAGGAACCGACTCCTTCTTGAAGTGGACGGAGACAATGTCACTTCGAAGTGATGATGCGACTCTAGTTGAAGTGGTTTGACTAGGGACATTTCCTCCTTCTTGTGCACTTTCTTGTGTTGTAGGAGGAGGCGACATCTCATCTTCACTTTCCGCCAAGGCGGCGTGGATATCGGCCCCCAAATCAATATTATCGCCCAAAAGCTCGTCGATGTAAGTATCATCATCTCGCGTGAATTGAGGAGGGGGCATGAGACTTTTACCCTTCCCACGAGACGAAGATCCTCTTCGAGGCATGATGATATATATGTAGGAGTAGAAATGTAGAAGTAGAAACGTAAAGTCGTAAAGAAGAAATGTAGAATAGTAGAAATGTAACAATTGCAAGAAATAGTAGAAATGCAGAATAGAGCAAGAGTGAGAGGTGTGGAAAATCACCATCTTTGAACCCCTATTTATAGACTTCAAAAAATACAAAAAAAAAAAATTGGGACGCTCCGGTTCGAACCGCCGGTTCATACCGGTTTGTCGATCTGGGTCGTTGATCTCCAACGGCTCGTAGATCTGAGCCGTTAAATTTGAATTTTTCAAAAACCGTCGGTTCAAACCGGCGGTTGGTTCCGGTTCGGTTCGGCGGTTCCCAATGGATACTTATCCCGAGCCGTCGATCTCCAACGGCTATATCAGATTCAACGAGAGCCGTCCACGTGGCAGATTGCAAAAAAAAAAAAATTAAAAACCGGCAGTTTAACGGTTCAAAAAATCTCGAACCGTAACCTAACCGGATATATCCGGTTTCCGGTTACGGTTCGGAACTGGAACTGGGTCAACGGTTCGCCTAACCGTTGACCGCCGGTTCGAACGGGCCCAGTTCGACGGTTTCCGAACCGGATGAACGTGTCTAACCCACCGTTGACGTGACAAAAATCTAGCATATCAATTAATTTGATTTTCTATATAATCAGGGAATGCGATCTTTACACGTCAGCGGTTGGCATATTAAGAGTTGCCCACCGTGGGCATTATAACAATTTTCCCTATCTTTAATATATATACTAAAAAAATAACCACTAAAGGACACATGTCACTATATGGTTATTCCAAATTTTCACTCAATTTTTTAATTTATAATTTAATTCAATTAATTCATTTAATGATAATTGCCAACAATTAGTAACCTATGAAATTTTAATGATAATTTAATAACAATTTGTAACATATGAAATTTTAATTAAGATATTTTAATATATGAATTGATTGTTATTTTAGTGAGGCAATACATTTTAATATGTATAACTAATTGCTAATAAATATAATCATTATAAATTGGGGAAAAAAATTAAATCAAGCATATCATGAATAAAAATATTATTTCCATACACTCCCACCGTCCCGCTCTATATTGCCTACTTTCCATTTTTGTTTGTCCCATCTTATTTTGTCAGCCCAAAAATGGCAAACAAATTTTTACTCCTTTACCCCTCCATTTCTTTCATTTTATAAAATTGTCACTCAAAAAATATTAAAATAACACATCCAATCAAAGTCAACAATTTTTTCTTAGGTTCTGTGTCGATCAAAGTAGGCAAAATTATGTGGGACGGAGGGAGTACTTTTTAGGTCATGTGAGTATATAAATATATAATTTTAAGAACAACAAAAATCAATAAATTCATAAAAAAATATTATTGTTTGCTAATTAATATATGATAATATTAAAATTTGGATGAATATATGTTAATAATAATATAGTAATATACATCAAATTGAATATTAATAGGAAATGATGTGTTAATTTATGTTAATACAAATTAATAAAAAAATACTAAATATAATGTATTTTATGTATTGTAATTTTACTTTAATTATATTTTAAAAATATGGCTAGAGTGTACATATTACCTACAAATTGACTATACAAATATTTTTTAAGTGATATGAATATGAAAATAGTTTTCGTTAAGTAACATTTTTGATCTAACATGTGTTTTTGATGCATTGTTATTTTTTACTCAAAATGTATTACGTTTTTATGTTTATTTTTTTAATAATATTAATTTAAAAAACATACCTTGTAATACGCAGGATATATCCTAGTTTATATATACTAATACTTTGAATTACTAAAGTGAAATTAGTGTACTGTATAAAGTAGGATTAGGTTCTATAAATGCTACATTAAGTGAATCACAATGAACATGCTCAACTTATGTCTATTTTCTCATAATACATGCAAGTGTACATCATTATACATACATATCTATTATCTATAGTAAATTACAAACATGCTTGTTAATTAGGCACAACTAGTCTATATAAAAGTATGAATATTTCTTACAAATTATGGATTGCTTAATATATCCTTATTAAAAATTTATTTAAGGCTATAATAGTTTGTGATTTTCATATTTAAATAATTTTACATTAGAATTCTAAACAATCGTATATAATTCTATTAGAAGTAAGATTCTATTATACTAGGACTTTAATTTACTAGATTTTTTTTTGAATTTAATTTAATTTAATATAGATTGTATATCCTTATAAAAAACTATTATCTAAGATTAATAGTAATATAATGTTTTTTTACTTAAAAAATTCATCCTCCAGCTGGTACTTGTATACATTTATATAAAACAATCAAACTATTTTGGTCAGATACACATTTTTTGTTAGAACTAAATCAAATATTAAGTATGAAAACTCCATAAATCCGTATCATGCTTAAATCAACTCAACATAAAAAGTAAATACCTTCAATAATTGGTATAAAAATTCAATGATAATATTGACTCATTTGTTGAACAGTGCTTCCAAGTTCTTATTCTCTCTACTAGTTGATATATTAGACTTTATGTGGAGTAAGTTTCTTGTGTATCAGGTGCATGAATCTTAAATTCATGCAATCGGATCGGATCTAGGTTACCCGACCCGCTTTTTTTTTTTTTTTTTTCACGCTAACTTTTTTAAGTTTTGGTCATAACTTTTACTTATGTTAAGGATACCTTTATGTAATGTGTAAAAATACCTTTAGGTTATGTTAAAGATACCTTTAGGTAATGTTTAGGGATACCTTTAGGTTATGTTAAAGATACATTTATGCCCAAATTTCATACATTTACTTTACGTTAAGCATACCTTTAGGTTATGTTAAGGATACATTTATGTTATGTTAGATATATATACCTTATTCATAACATAGTTGTGTTACACATTTTGTACACAAATGTATCTCTAACATAACATAAAGATATCTTTAACATAACCTAAAGATATTTTTAATATAACGTAAATGTATGTGACCTGGAGCGAATTCTAAGGGTATCAAATCAGGATTTCAAAGGAACCTGGAATCACAATTTCAAAATTATCATTAACATCACCAAAAGGTATTCTTAACATTACCTAAAAGCATGCTTAATATAACAAAAATGTATTTTTAACATAACTAAATGTATCATTAACATAACTAAAATGTATTATTAACATAACGTGGTATGTAACCTGGAATCAGGATTTCAAAGGTATCCTTAATATAACTAAAAAGTATCCTTAACGAGCACATCCACCCAGACGTGTAGAAATACGTGTAAATATGTACACGCGTGGGTCAGGTTAGGTCCATGGATATAAGATCCATGGACCTAATGCATAAAAGTTTTTGCGATAAAAAAAAGAAGACGAGGAGTCAAGTAGTCAAGTAGTCTAGACAAGTGAAAAGTCTCACTCTTTTTATACCGAAAGTCTCTTCAATTTCCCACTCTTTTCCCTTTTTTTAAAATGATGATTTTTTGTGACGGAAATGATTTAACATTTTGGTGGGGTTTGGTCCGTACAAAAGATTCCGAGGTTGATTGCATTTTCCACGTTTTCTTAATCTCAAAGAAAACCCCCCAAACGATTCCGAGGTTGATTGCATTTTCCACACTTTTTCTTAATCTCAAAGAAAACCCCATTTGTCATTACATGATCGACATTCATGCATGCAACTCTTTATGTGCTGATATTCATCTCTCATAAAAAAACAGTAGAATCTGAACAAGTTTTTGTCGGAAATGGAGGAGAACAGTTCAGGCAGCAGATCATGGCGAAAAGATGAGTTCACTGAGTTGCTCTTTTCATGGTCCCTTCAAGATATTCGTGATGCAGATCACTGCAATTATCAGGTCCTTTTTTTTTTTCTTTCAATTTTTGTTCTTATGTATATTTCATGAAACTGTTTTTGTGTAGAATAGAACAATTCATTTGTGCTTGTAGCCCTGTTTAGGTTTTTCAACTTTGTTTGTTTGGTCTTATGATCAGATTATTGGTTATTGCAAAAATGCTTCATCAAATGATTGTTTTGAGTTGATAGATAGTAGTGAATGAATGAGTTGTTATTGTAATGAACTAGATAATGTGGACTTTAATTGTGTAATGAACTGCATTTAGGTGGAGAAGATACCCGATTCATTCGAAAGTGTGGACCGTTATCTTGCTTCGTATGTGTTCCCGTTATTAGAGGAGACACGGGCCGAGCTTGCTTCCTCGTTGGAAACTGCATACAAAGCACCTTTTGCTGAAGTGACATCTTTCAAGGTGTCTAAACATGAACAGCTGATTTATAATGTTAAGGTTGATCATTGGAGGAACAGGATAAGTGATCGTGGCAAGGAGCCGTACAGAACATTGCCTGGTGATTTTTTTCTGCTTTCGGATTCGAAGCCTGAAAGTGTTTTGGACCTAGATCGTGTTGGTCGGACATTTACTTTTGCATCTGTAATAACTATCTCCGAGGATGAGAGTGGTGATGATGGAATATTCTGTGATTTCAAGCTCAAAACAGCTTGCAGTATTGAAGTTGAAGATCATGAAAGCAAGTCACTGTATGTGGTTTACTTGACCAATATGACAACTCAGAAAAGAATATGGAATGCATTGAGAATGCGTCGAAATCTTAACATCATTGAGAGAGTGTTGACCAAGAACAACATGGTATGCTAACATATTCTTAAGTTTCTCAAGTTGTCTGGTTATTAACAAGTGTGTTTTTCGACAGGGTGAGGAAAACTGCGAAATTTGCTCTGTCAATGGCAGTAATGAATTGGAGAAATATGGTATGAATTTAATGTCTAAATTGAATGGATCACAACTTGAGGCTATTTTGGCTTGTATAAGCAAGACTGGATGCAGCCATCAGTCATCAGTGGAGCTCGTTTGGGGCCCACCGGGGACTGGCAAGACGACTATGTTGAGCAGTCTTCTATATATCCTCTTAAGAATGAACGTTAGGACCCTTGTCTGTGCCCCAACGAATATTGCAATAACAGAATTGGCTTCTAGAGTGACAGCATTGGTGAGAAATTCAGTTACAAATGAAACTGAGAAGAGCGACTTGCCGTGTCCCTTAGGAGATATACTCATATTTGGTAATAAGGATCGTTTGGATAATGTTGGTTCAGACATTCAGGAAATCTTCTTGGATTATCGTTCGGACAGGCTTTTGGAGTACTTGGTACCACACACTGGTTGGAGGCACTGCATTGCCTCGATGCTAGACTTTCTTGAAGATTGCCTTTCTCAGTACCAAATCTTTGTGGATAATGAGAGGATCAAAGCAGAACAATGTCTTAATAATGATGAAGATAATGATCATCATCACTCTGAATCAAAATCGTTCTTGGAGTTTGCTAGAGATCAACATCATCACCTCTGAGAAGGTGCATTATGACACTCTACATTCATTTACCAACAAGTGCCATTAAAGAGCTGAACTGTCAAAGCATTGTGCAACTGATCTCTCTTATTGACTCTATCGAGATGTCATTGTTTGAAGACACGACAATGACATCTGACAAGCTAGAGTCCATATTTCAACAAAAAGGAGTGTCTGGTTCTGAATCATTTGCTGACATGTCGTCCTTCACATATCTGAGAAGTCAGTGTTTCTCGAATCTAAGATCTCTTCAAGGTTGTCTTAACAAACTATCCCTTCCAATTGCCACCAGTAGAAATTTAACCACAGAATTCTGTTTCCAAAAGGCTTCTTTGATATTTTGCACCATTTCATCCTCGTATAAGCTGCACAAAGTTAATATGGAGCCGATTCAGTTATTGGTCATGGATGAAGCTGCTCAAGTTAAGGAGTGTGAAACAACGATAGTCCTTCAGATCCCGAATGTGAAGCATGCTATTCTGGTTGGTGACGAATGGCAATTGCCAGCAACAGTTAGCAGCAAGGTATCATTTAGTTACTAAACCTCAAATTTTTTGTCTGCATCATGCTAACAATTCGTTCGTACACAGCTGTCTGAAGCAGCTGGATTTGGGAGAAGTTTGTTTGAAAGATTGAGCTCATTGGGTCATTTCAAGCATCTGCTTAATGAGCAATACAGGATGCATCCAGAGATAAGTCGGTTTCCAAATTCGAGTTTCTATCTTAACCAGATATTGGATGCACCTAACGTGCGGAGCAAAAGCTATGAGAGATGCTATCTTGAAGGGAGAATGTATGGTCCCTACTCGTTCATAAATATCAGAGGTGGAAGATTGGACGAGGTTGGACACAGTAGAAGAAACATGGTCGAGGTTGCAGTAGCAGTCAAGCTAGTTCAGAAGCTTTTCAAAGGTATGTTGTCTATCTCACAATTGTTTCAGACAAGTAGTATGTCATGTTCTTTTAGAGCAGCCATTCTTATGATGTTGTGATCGATATTTTGTGAGCAGCATGGAGTTGCTCGAAGGATAAGCTCAGCATTGGTTTGATCTCACCATATGCTGCTCAAGTGGCTGCAATTCGAGATAAAGTTCAGCCTAAATATGATAACCTTGACAGGTTTACTCTCAAGGTTAAGTCAGTCGACGGGTTTCAAGGGGGAGAAGAAGACATTATTATCATATCAACTGTAACGTCTCATAAAGGCGGATCCGTTGGTTCTTGTCTAGTCCTCAAAGAACCAATGTAGCTTTGACAAGGGCTCGGTAAGAAATCACATGATCAATATATTTCATCATATCATTTGTGGTTCAATAAAATCATAACTATTATTCCGTTTGTTCTAGTCATTGTCTTTGGATATTAGGAAACGAAAGAACTTTGAGTAAAGGTGATTCCATTTGGGAAGCATTAGTCTCTGATGCTAAAGATCGTCAGTGTTTCTTCAATGCTGATGATGATCGTGAACTTGGAAAAACTATTATAGATGTTAAGAAAGAGCTCGAACAGCTTGATGATCTGCTTAGTGGGGACAGTGTACTCTTCAAAAATTCAAGATGGCAGGTATTGTAGTATTTCAGACACAATACCTTAAATCATGTTTTTGTGTAATAAATACTGTTCTTACATATTTCACACATCTCCAGATTCTCTTCAGTGATGACTTCAGGAGATCATTTCATAAACTGAAATTCTCCAGTGTCAAGAAGTTGGTCATAAGTTTATTACTAAAACTTGCAAGTGGTTGGCGGCCTAGGAAGATAAATGTGGAATTGAAATGCGAGAACTCGTATGTTCTGAAACAGTTTAAGGTTGATACATACTATGTTGTTTGCTCCATTGATATTATCAAGGACTCCATCTACAAGCAAGTATTGAAAGTGTGGGACATATTGCCTATGACGGAGATGGCAAAATTGTTCAAACGACTCAACAGCATAGCTTCAATGTACTCTGATGATTTCATCAACCATTGCAATGACAAGTTATTTGAGGGGTATGTTATTTTCCTTTCTTTTGTTTTCTTCCAATCATGATCTCAAAACATCTACTTATTTCAGCTTTTGTTTAGAAATTTGGAAGTTCCGAGGAGTTGGTCGTTTTCTTCTGATATAGTCCGGTTCAAAAATCTCACCACCAACAAATTAAACACTGGTTCAAGTGCTGTCCCGGTCGAATGCAAAAGCTATGTTGAAAATTCAAAAGTGAGTGAGAGCTTGTTGTTGATGAAATTTTACTCGTTATCAACTGGTTCTGTGAATCATTTGCTTTCGGACGAAGACGGTAGAGAAGTGGAATTACCATTTGAAGTTACGGATGAGGAGCGTGAGATAATAGTTTATCCGAGGAGCAGCTTTATACTTGGTAGATCGGGCACAGGGAAGACAACTATACTGACTATGAAGTTGTACCAGAAGCTTCAGCAGTTTTACATGGCTTCCCGTGATAATGTGGCAGATGATAGCAATGTGCAGGCTGACAATGAAGTTGATGTCGATCGGAACATAGGTGATTCTAGTCGGACTGTATTACACCAGCTTTTTGTCTCTGTTAGTCCTAAACTCTGTTATGCTGTCAAGAAACATGTCTCAGACCTAAAAAGGTAAGCTCTGTCTTTATTACTTTACCATTTTTGCATGTATTATTTAAAGATTAATTTGTCTACCAAGTTTTCTTTGCAATGAAACTTTTATATTATACTGTTTTGACATGATGATTGAGTGTTGAATTGAATCCTTATACTGTTTATATTAAAAGCTGCTACTATATTTGTTCCAACTTGAGAGATTCTGTTTACAATTTTCTTTACTTTAGGAGCTGATATTAGTAAATAAGTTGTGAGTGAATATATATTCCATGTTAACTTGTCTTTTATGCAACTTTCCAATGCATTATTCAGAAATATCAACCGATACAATTGCTACAGTCTTGTTACGTGAAAGATTGAAGTCTAAACACGTTACATTTTCACTTCTTTTTCTGATCTTTCTAGAACGTTAATCTACTTGTGAAGACTGTCTTAACTTTTCTTATATGACAGCTTTGCAACTGAAAACTTTTTCTTATAAGGCAGGAAATCTGTTGCACTGCAGACGTTCATGAGGAAGAACGAGGTTAATTATGACCGATTTTGGTCCTTATACTGGCCTCATTTCAATACAAAACTGACGAAATGTCTTGATGCATCACGAGTTTTCACTGAAATCATGTCACATATCAAAGGAGGTCTGCAAGAAGGTGACTGCAAGAGAAGCAGACAGGACTACATATCATTGTCTGAGTGTAGGAATTCAACTTTAAGTGCGGATATGAGGAGTGTGGTTTATGACATCTTTGAAGACTATGAGAAAATGAAGTTGGGCTGTTGTGAGTTCGATCTTGCTGATTTAGTGATTGACATTCATCTCAGACTCAAGAATGACGAGCTTCTTGGGGACAAAATGGACTTTGTGTACATTGATGAAGTGCAAGACCTGACCATGAATCAAATTTCTCTTTTCAGACACATCTGCAAAAATGTTGATGAAGGATTCGTCTTTTGTGGTGATACAGCTCAGACCATTGCAAGAGGGATTGACTTCAGATTTGAAGATATAAGATCCTTGTTCTACAATGAGTTTCTTATGAAATCGAGAAATTCTGATCTTGAAAGAAGACGGGAGAAAGGATTAATATCAGACATGTTTAATTTGTCTCAGAATTTTCGTACTCATACTGGAGTGCTTAGATTAGCACAGAGTGTGATAGATCTTATTTGTTATTACTTTCCACATTCTATTGATTCATTGGCCCCTGAGACTAGTCTAATATACGGTGAGTCTCCTGTCGTACTCGAGCCTGGCAGTGATGAGAACTTAATTATGTCTATTTTCGGACATGGTGGAAAGGGTGTGAGGAAATGGGTCGGTTTTGGTGCTGATCAGGTTATTCTAGTACGTGATGATTCTGTGAAAAAGGAAATCTCTAGCTATATTGGTCATCAAGCTCTCATTCTGACAATAGTCGAGTGCAAGGGCCTCGAGTTTCAGGTCAGTAATTTCTCCTTTTGGATTTATATCATAGTCAACAACATGACATTTTAAATTGTTTTAGTTAGATTAAGTGACTATTTTGTTATGATCATTTGTTGTGATCTCCCACTGCATTGTAGGATGTTCTGTTGTACAACTTTTTTGGTTCTTCACCATTGAGTAATCAATGGAGAGTTGTGTACGAATTCTTGAAGACAAAGATCTTCTTGATGGTGATTCTCCCAAGTCCTTTCCAAGTTTTACCCATTCGAGACACAACATATTATGCTCGGAGCTAAAACAGTTGTACGTGGCTATTACTCGGACAAGGCAAAGGTTATGGATCTGTGAGAACAATGTAGAACTATCCAAGCCTATGCTCGATTATTGGAGGAGGCTGTGCCTTGTCCAAGTGAGAAAGATCGATGATTCACTTGCACAAGCAATGCAAAGGGCTAGCAGTCCTGAGGAATGGAAATCACAGGGAATAAAGGTTTGTATTTTCTTTTCTTGTATGTTTTTTCTTTTTGATGTTTTTGAATGATGGTTTTAATGTGTTTTTTTGCAGCTCTTCTGGGAGAAAAACTATGAAATGGCAATAATGTGCTTTGAGAAAGCAGGCGAAGAAACGTGGGAGAAAAGGGCGAAAGCCTCCGGACTTAGAGCTGCAGCTGAGAGTCTGCGTGGTTCGAATTCTGAGGAGGCGAATGTAATACTTAGGGAGGCTGCAGAAATATTTGATTCCATTAATCGAGGTGAATCTGCTGCAGAATGTTTTTGTGATTTGGGGGATTACGAAAGAGCTGGTAAGTTGTATACCTATAGGCTATATAGCATGAACATATTCAATGTCATTTATCGATTATTTGGTTGTTTTTTGAGCCATGCTTTGTACTATGAACTGAAAGCCGACTTTCTTCGACTGTGTGTGTAGGAAGGATTTATTTGGAGAAGTGTGGTATGTCAGAGCTCAGAAAAGCTGGTGAGTGTTTCTGCTTAGCTGGGAGCTATAAAACGGCTGCAGAAGTTTACGCTAAGGGAAACTTTTTCCGAGATTGTTTGTCAGCTTGCACAAAAGGCAACTGTTTTGATCTCGGTTTGCAATACATCGAGTTCTGGAAACAGCAAGCGACATTAAACAGCGTGATCATGGCTCAGTTTAAAGAGATGGATAAAATGGCCCAAGAATTCCTGGAAAACTGTGCTTTGGAATGTTACAAGGCAAAGGATAATGCATCATTGATGAAATATGTTAGAGCTTTTCAGTCAATGGAATCCAAACGCAGCTTCTTGAATTCGTTGGATTGCCTTGAAGAGCTTTCGATTCTAGAAGAAGAGTCTGGAAACTTCACTGAGGCTGCTGAGATTGCGAAGAGTGTAGGAGACATTCTTAGGGAGGTTGATATGTTAGAAAAGGCAAAACTGTTCGGTAATGCCTCGTTGCTCATACTTTCTTATGTTCTTTCTAACTCTCTGTGGATGTCTGGAAATCAAGGCTGGCCACTGAAGTTGTTTCCTCAAAAGATGGAGCTTTTGAATAGAGCTGCGTCGAATGCTTTGAAGGTTTCTGAATCCTTTCATGCATCATTCTTAGTCGAGCCTAAGATTTTGATGTGTGAGGAAGGGAGTTTGTCGGAATTATTGCAGTGTTACAGAGATTCAAAGGAATGTGAAGCTCTAACCGGTGAAATTCTATCCATCAGGAAACTTCTAGATGCTCATTTTCAAGCGAATCCATCCAAGTATGAGCTGGATTGTGTATTGCACGTTGATTCAAGCTCGTTTGAAGAGAAGATGTCGAGGAACCAAGTCTCTGGTGTAACACTCGTTTATCTGTGGAACTTGTGGAAAGTACACAGTTCAAAGGTCTTAGAATGTCTCGGCAATCTTGAAAAAACTGAATTGGTAGTATCTGAAGGACTTGTCCGATTCTGTTTTAATTACTTTGGAGTGAGGTTGTCTGAAAATCGGAATGTCAGTTTCCATTTGCTGAACCCTGATGCTGCATGGATAAGAAACGTCGATAAGGGGTTCATGAGAATTAACAGAAAATCGGTTACTCTAGAAGCTTGTCATGTTGCATCAGCTGCTCGTAAATTCTGGCGCCAAGAGTTGGTTCTTGTTGGTCTGAAAGTATTAGAAGCTCTTCAGAAACTTTGTAAGGGTGCTTTCATGAAGCCATTATCCAATCTAAGTCACAATATTTGCCTGCTTCACATATTCGACATTGCAAAGTTCTTCCTCGACTCAAAATCTTTTAACATGACGAACTCTGAATCCAGGAAGCTGCATGATTGTTTGCATCAAAGTACTAAATACTTTGAGTTTGTTTTCCCTTTGGTCCCTTGTGAATCCTTGTCTGAAAATATGATTTCTCTGAGAGAGAGTGATCTTTCTAAGAATGTACTCGAAGAAATTGTTTCAAGAAATATTAGTGTGAGGAGAGTACTCACATATGGGCAGATTGGACAGACAATGATGATAATACTGGGATCATGCAAGCCTGAACTCGGCCTCTTCAATAGGATACTCGAAAGGCTTTTCAAGAATACGTTTTGGGAGCCGTTCATTTATAAGCTCAGTGGAACCACGGATTCAGACATGAGTTTCGAGTTATATCAAGCACTTGAAGAATCCTATGATTTTCACTGGAGAAACTGGAGAACATATGACTGTATATCTCCGAACTGCTTCTTTTATCTTGTCGAAAGGCTTTTGATCTTAGTACCTCATTCTCAAGGCCACTTTTTCGCAGCAAAATCCTCGTTTCTGGAGTACTTAATCTCTCTGCCATCTGATGCCAATCCAGGATCCGTTTTAGCCACAAACATGAAATCCAATTCCTCGATCATCTTTAACTTTGTTGTCAGAGTGATCAGGGAGTGTCTTTCGAACAATCAGGTTACAACTGGATGGATCCAACGTTCTCGTTTGAATTACAATCACTATCATCCAGTGTTGCTTCTGAGATTGTTTGTGATTCTATGTTTAACATGTCTGAACTCGGGCTTCTCGTTCAATCTTATTTTTAACCTTCTGGATATATATCAAGTCAGGTCTCAACTGCCTAAAAGATTCTACGAAGCTCTTCTATCGAGTAGGCGTAATAAGGTTCCTTATACATCAGCAGTTGCTGGTGCATTCAAAGCCATTGGTGATCCTCTTGTCATTGTAGCTTTGAGTAATAATAATCGCAAGTTTGCTTATCCTGATGCCATTTTGCTCGACTTGAAATTGTTCACGTGCAAGAATGACATCATGAGAACATTGTTTCCGAGGAGCCCTGTAAGAAATGAGACCGACGTACTCAAATCTACAGAAACAGGTACGAAATGTGATTCAGACATAAGTGCGGAGACTGGGAAAGGAGACCTGGTAATAAACTGGGGTCTTATCCACGAAATGTCTGATGCATTCGTGTCACTCATGAAAAGAAACGATCAAGGTTTGATGAGTTTTGTCTTGAAAAAGAAGGTAATGTGAAAGTTTGTTTAATACGAAAACCTCTTGTCTGTTATGGATCAAGTAGATGATATACTTTCTGCTTTTCAGGTGGAAATGAAGGATCATATAAACATGTTCGTATCACGGTTAAGTGATCCGATCATGGTTGAGGAATTAAACAGACTTTCTTCTTTGTTAGATACGAGGTTTGTCACAAGAACTATCGATTTCATTAGATTAATCCTTGCATCACCATGATTACAATTAATGGGAAGGCATTGCTGGTCTGTTCATGTGAGAAATTCTACTGCTATGTATATACTTAGTGAAGTTTTTTCTTACAGTGACTTCAATTCTGGATCCTTGTCGGAGATTGGAGCGCTGGTCAAGAACTTGGAAGACAGACGGCCTCAACTAGACGCGTTGCTTGGTCAGGTTGCCATGGAGGTCAATCCAAATGTTGTTGTTTCTGAAGACACCGATGACAAGAAATTTTCCGATGATAGTTTTGAAGATAGGAAAGACGAGGATTCGTCTGTCGTTGAGACCAATCTCCACATGAACCGTGATGGTGATTGTGGTCAAGGGAAAGTGAAGAAGAAGAAGAACAAAAAGAGAAAAGGAAAAGGTGGTAAAAAGAAGTGAATGCATTGTCTATTTGCATGCATATATGTAGTTGAGACAATGCTTTTTTCATCTTGAATTTGATGGAAAATATGTTGTTAGAATTGATGTATAGTGTTCTGTTTCTTTTGTTACTTTCAGTGGTTCTTTGCTTTAGCTTTCCACATATATGAAATTGCTTATTGCATTTGCTACTTTATTTTGGACATTATATTTCAGAAAATAACATTTTTGGACTATATTGATGCAAAATGAAGGAGTGCATGGTTTAATAAAGGACAACAATTTAATTTTGGGACTATGTATAGAACTAATTCTACTATTATTATTAGATTATCAAATTCTACTACTTAAATTGAGTCAAAAAAATTATCTGTCAAATTTATCTCATACTTATTTTTAAATAAAAAGCATGCTCCTGTTTCAAAGTAAATGTCGATTTAGTTAAAAAGAATTCTTCCAATAAAGTGTGATTGAAAAATATCAAGAAACATTTGTCCAATTACATGAGATTGTTTGATAGTTTCACAAATCTTAATCTTTAAAATATAGTCTATTTTGACTTAATTATACTAAATTGAAATTAGAAAATTGTTGTGATTGTTATTTTTGTGGTTAATAAATATAAAAAAAAAGTCTTTGTTTTTTTAAAACAATTTTTGCAAAATTGAAGATGAGTGGGTATACTTGATTTCCTTGATAAACTAAGAAGTGTTGTTCATTTGGTATACTTGCCATTCAATTTTGTTAATTATATAGATGGAGCCATATTTGGCAATTAAAGATAAAATGATGTATATAATAAACGAAAATTGGAGTATAATCAGCAGAAGATTCCTTCAATTAAAAAGAAAGAGTATAGCACCCATGTTGCATGTTTAATTAATTATTCTATTCAAGTGATTCCATTAAAAAAATTCTAATGTAAAATGAATTCACATTAAAATAAAAATCAAACCTAACTTTTATAACGTAAAAAGGAGAAAAAAGGAAAAATACTTTTAATTCAATATTTCAATTCAAATCATAATTGTATCTAAATAATTTTAATAAGACTAAATATAAGGGGAAAAAAAGGCAAAATGAATAAAAAAAAAAACATAATATAGATGAAAAAGAACAAGAAAAGAAAAAAAAGGAATGGTGCAAGAGTTGACAAGTGGATAATTGTCACAGAAGTGAGGGTGTGGAAAAGTTGGAGCAAGGATTATTGGAGATGAAATGAAAATTCACTCTATGAATTGATATTGGAGATGACCTAATAGTATATCTAATGTGATCATTCAACTAGACACATGAATTCAATAGGAAAATAATATTGTGACGTGAATTTTATCGTAAAATGATTTTGTCCTTTCTAATATCAAAAACTAGAAGTAAATTTTTTTTTTTTTTAAAGATCATGTTTTTTTTTGAATGGATTTGGCCGATTCAAACTTAAGATAAGCACAATTTAATGGCAAAAACTTTTATGAGTCAAATCCATGGATTTAAGATTTATACACCTAACCCGACCCTTTCACGCGCTCAAAACGCGCCTCCCACTCGCCTACACGCGCTCCCACGCGGTGAACACTTGTGTTGAAGCTCATCCAAAATTCGCTCAAATAGACCAACCTTTGTGTATAGTTAAACCAACCTTTGTATATAGTTAGACCAACCATGTATAAGTAGGCCAAACTATATACAAAGGTATGTCTAACATATATAAAGGTATGTTTAACTATATGCAAAAGTATGTCTAACATATACAAAAGTATGTTTAAGTATACATAAAGGTATGTCTAACACAACGTAAAAGTATGTCTAACATAACGTAGTGGTATGTGCCAAAATTCAAAAATCAAGCCAAAAAAAGACAAGACATAAAATCTGGGTAGAACTGGTATGTTTAACATAGCTTAAAGGTATGTCTAACAGAACGTAAAGGTATGTCTAACATAACTTATTGGTATGTGATTTTTTTCAAAAATCATGTGCGAAAAAAAAAAAAAGTGCGGTCCCCCCGACCCGAATCCGACCTGGGTGCATGAATCTTAGTGCATGGATCTAAGATTCATGCACCTGTAAATGATTCACAAGAGACCTACTCCAATTTAATCCATGTTTTAGATAATGATTTGCACAATCTTATAATCATACCTTACTTTTTCTTTTTTTCTTTTTTACTTTTTCTATCATACCTTACTTTTTTTTTTTTAACTTTTTCTACCCTTCTCATTAATATAATTAGAAATATAGGAGAATTTTCAAACTACCCAAATCTGGCACACCACACGACCACGATTTTGTTTGGAAATCTACCACGAGCTCGTCCTCGAGAGGAGAAACTACCACGACCATGCTCAGAAGAACCTCAAAATGAACTGTAATGAGCACTTGGAAGAACTCCAACCAGATGAGCAGTAGTAGAATTATGCTGAGTGAGACGCATTTCATGCGTTTGAAGAACCGATTGAACTTCAGCAAGAGAGAGTTCATCACTACGCGTGGTAAGATTAACCACAACATTCTCATAATCAGAACCTAATCCACCAAGAATGTATAGCACCAAATCATCATCACCAATTAACTGACCAGCGACACGTAATTGATCAGCCAAATTCTGCATATTCATGATGTAATCTGCAACAACCATGTCACCTTTCCTCAGTGTTTGTAATTGAAATCGAAGATGCATAACTCTAGCCTTGGACTGAGAACGAAAGAGCTGCTCAAGAGCTCTCCAGATTTCAAATGAATGTGTGAAATGACTCACAAAACCTAACATGGACTCTGACATAGAGCTCAAAAGCCAGCTCTTTAAGAGTTGATCCTTTCTAATCCACTCCGTAAAATGAAGACTCCGACAACGAATGCCATCACCATTATCAACAAACTCATCTGGAATATAAGACTCATCACCATACAAAAAAGGATCAAATCCATGGGCAGTCACATTTGCAGCCACCTGAGAGCGCCAAAAAGAAAAATTCGTCCGGTCTAACCGGAGAGTAAGAGTTAGAAAAGTCGGAAGAGAAAAGGCTGCCATGAAAGGAGCTTAAAGAAAAGGAGAAGCTGCTGTGACTCTAGATACCATGCTGAAACTTGAACTCCATAGAGAGAGAAAACAATATGAATTGATAATAGAATTTGAATTTCAAAAGAAGAAGAATCAAGATACACATATATGAAAGAGATAGCGTAAGAGAAAAGTTAAAGACTATAACAAGCTAACAAACAAACTAACTAACAATAGTGACGTGGCAAACCTATCAGCAGCCTTAACAAACATAGCTGTATAAGCTTCTCCTTATATGTGCAAATATATGCATACGTGGAATATATGCCAATTTTTTTGCTTTTGCATTTTTCTTGTTATCATTTGATAAGAGAACCAAATTCATCAATTACTACATATACACTAACAAATAATAAAAGAACAAAGATGCAATTTTTCTAATAAAAGGTTGTAATTGTGAGTTGTGATTTAATTATCTTCAAATTAAAAAAAATATTTAAATTAATATAGTAGAGACGACATTAGTTTATGTGATGTTTCTATGATAATTAAAGCATCAAAGAATAAATTCAAATTGCAAAATGAAGTATGTGGTTTTTTTGCTAATTTTTAAAAGGTTGAGATTAAATTGCAACTTTAGAAAGGTGGTGATTTTATTTTGCAATTTGATTTTTAAATCTTTTTTGGTTGGAGATGATGTGACATCCCATGTGGCATGTGACGTGGCATGTTAGCCGGACATGTGGACTCCGGTTGTCGGAAAATATGAAAGTGGTCAACATTGCAACGGTGAACAAAGATTGTGATTTGTTTTGCAATTATTGAAAAGTGATGATAAATTTGTAATTTTTAAAAAAATTGTGATTTTTTTTGCAATTACGCCTAAACAATATTACACATATATATTGCTTGGCTACGACTTCCCCATATTTTGAAGCAACTTTAACCTACGGTTAGATGCTACCTACTGTCTGTTTGATACTTGTAATTAACGTCAAAAGATGATCCTTCTCTTCCCACATATATAAACTGTTTCCAAATCAAAACATAGCAAGAAAACATGGGTGTCGTCAACCAATAAATATCATTTGATATTCTTCCCTAATTTACATGATGTTGTTATACATATAAACTCTATCATTCTTTTCTAATAAAAATGATCCACATGATAAGCCCATCTTCAATGTATTAAACCAATAATGACTTCACATTCTTTTTTTCATTTGAGAAGATGGAAAATGGTGATACTTTTTTTCATTTTGAGCACTAGATGGAAAATGAAAAAAATATTAATCATGATACTTATATCTATATTAATCTGTAACATGCACAACATATCTTTATGAAGTAACATATTTTTTAAATATCAATTATCGTTTACAATAAATGTTTCTCAGTACTAAATTTGATTTAATTTACAATATAATGGGTATGTGTACAAAATTGGTGTTTATTTAACAATTTCATATTTCAAATATAGAATTTAAAATTCATTGTTAAACATATATATAGATATATATACATTTATATATTATTGTTTGCATTTTAAAATTATAATATTTTTTAAGATGTGACACATTAAAGATAAAAAATTAAATTCTTATTAATATATAATTTAAGTTAAGATAATATTATTAAATTATAGTATTAGAAAATTTAAAACTAATCAATCGCATATTACAAATCGTGCATCGTACGGGTATAATACTAGTTAATATTAAAATACCGTGTGATACACGGGAGTTACACTAGTTTGTTAATTCTATTTAAGGTTAATAGTTGACTTATATATGTATGTATTACATATGTGTATACCATTTCTAACCCAGGAGAGGTCATGAATTAAGGCGTAAGGATCTTTTACGAAAACTCGAAGTCAAAGGATTTTACTGAGATATAAAACCTTGGTGTTTGATTTTCCATTTCAAACCCTAAACATGCCTGAACGCCCACTCTGGCTTTAGCGGCAATAAAAACGGGTTGAACATTAGGAACTTACAAACACCTCAGTCGTAAAACTCAAACCCAACTGAGTTTCTTCAACCTTTCCCTAATTCATGATTTTCCTTTTCTTATAACATTATTACCATGTTTACAAGAATCAACTATGATCTAACATATATAACCTAGCCTTCCATATAGGAGGCGATCATAAGAACAAAAATTAAAAACAGAAATATAAAACAACCTTCAAAATAAGAACACCAGAATGAGTAGAAGTAGAAGAGCACTTATGGCTAAAAAGGGTAAAGATTACAAGAGGGATAGAGAGAGAGAAGGGGGCGAGTATAAACTCAAGCGTAATGAACTAAAGAAAAGAAAACCTATTTATAGATGAAAGAGCCGGACATGAAAGCCCGGATTTCTTCCTATTAGCATTTTTTTTTAAGTTGGCCATCTCATGAAATTTAATTTGTGAGTTAATCTTATAAGAGTCCTACTATTTGAAGCCATGTAGATGAAAGTTTGGAAGGAAAAAAAAAAAAAAAAGAGTTTTTATCCATAAGAATGAAAAATGTCACCTTATTATTTGATGTGGTTGTTTTCAAATTGAATGATTTGAAGGGAAAGAAAAAGGGGTCTACCACGTGTGACTGCAGAATTTGATTCTTGCAAAAATGGAGACACATCTACCTTTGTTCCCAACTTTTTTTTGCACTTATTGGATGTATTAATTGATGTCATCAACATGGAATTTTACTTCTTCATTTCTAACACTGCAAGTACCACAATTATAATTCTAATTCTAATTATTATAACTATGCTTACATTTTCAAGATAGAATTGGTTCCATAATTTCTCTTCGTATTTTTAAACTTTCAAGACAAGATTAAAGGGAAGATTGTCATCTCTAGATACTGTACAAGATTGAAAGTCAAGTATGTAAAACTACATTGTACGGTTTGGGACAACAAGATTATACGATTACTAGTATTAGTGATGCTCCTACGAATGTCCTAACATGCTCGATCAATCAGACAAGATTTACATTGGATTCAGAATCCACTCGTATTCCAACCACACATCTAATAAAAACCCGTGTGAGTTCAAGCAACCATAACAAAGTCAATCCATTTGATAAGCCCACCTGTGCTTCTCCAGATATGCAGTTACAACTTCTTTTATTGCCAGATTTGGTAGCAGCTGAGAGCGGTAAAGCGGGTCGCGGGTAATCGGGTCAAAATTGCCACCCTAAATGTGGGAGAAGTTTATTTACGCTTGAGTTTATACTCGTCCCCTTCTCTCTCTCTATCCCTCTTGTAATCTTTGCCCTTTTTAGCCATAAGTGCTCTTCTACTTCTACTCATTCTGGTGTTCTTATTTTGAAGGTTGTTTTATATTTCTGTTTTTAATTTTTGTTCTTATGATCGCCTCCTATATGGAAGGCTAGGTTATATATGTTAGATCATAGTTGATTTTTGTAAACATGGTAATAATGTTATAAGAAAAGGAAAATCATGAATTAGGGAAAGGTTGAAGAAACTCAGTTGGGTTTGAGTTTTACGACTGAGGTGTTTGTAAGTTCCTAATGTTCAGCCCGTTTTTATTGCCGCTAAAGCCAGGGTGGGCGTTCAGGCATGTTTAGAGTTTGAAGTGGAAAATCAAACACCAAGGTTTTATATCTCAGTAAAATCCTTTGACTTCGAGTTTTCGTAAAAGATCCTTACGCCTTAATTCATGACCTCTCCTGGGTTAGAAATACATACATATATGTGTATATATAATTAAATATTTTAAGTAACTAATAAAATATTGCATTTCTATTTTTACCAATGTAAGACGTGAGACTTAGATTGACTATATTGAATGAGTTGATCAGTCGGATTAATTGGCAAGTATATTGGGAATAATAAGTTTTGGTTGGGAAAATGGAAAGAGCTCTCCACTTTCCAACGTCAATCTTTTCACACCTTTTTCCACACATCGCAAATTTCCCACCTTTTTTCAATCATCTTTACAAATTTTGTTTTTTTTTCTGAAAACCATATTGCTTTAAACCTTTGAGTGGGGTTTGCTGTGCAGTACGAAAAGGTGCCGAGCTTGATTTCTTTTCTCATCTTTTCCTTAATCTCTAAGAAGCTTGTTCATTTATGCATGCACCGATTTTTTTTTTTGCTTGCGATCTTTATTTTTCTCTGTTTTTTTTTTTCAGAATTTCTGTTGAAAATAGAAGAGCAGTTTCAACGTTTTCAGAATTTCTGTTGAAAATAGAAGAGCAGTTTCAACAAGTGAAAATGGAGGGCAGCAGTTTAGGCGCTGGCTGGAGATCACGGCTTAAGGATGATTTCACTGATTTGCTCTTTAAATGGTCACTTTATGAGATTTTTGATGAGAATCTGTTCAAACCCCTGGTATTTTTTTTTAATTTTTTTTTTTGTATTTTTGGTTCTAATATATTCTTCTTTTATTTTTCTCACGTTTTTGTTTTTTTGTTTTAAAGAGTATATATAATATAAGATGATTAAACTGTTGGAAATTGGTTTGGAAAAGTTGGTGTTGACCAATCTTTGACCAATTTGATTACATGGTGTTTCGTTTGTCAAAAACGAAATTAAGTTGCAAATTTAAAATCTACGTTTCGAGTAGATAAATTTAGAGTATTTATTTTCTCAAATCCAATTTTGGATGAATGAGAAATTAATGCTTAAAGTTGGCAACTTAAATTGAAGAGGTGTGAAGGTGTGAAAGGGTGTGAGTTTGAATTGAATTGATGCAACCCAAATTAAAGGGATGCAACCATTCCAATTAGACACACTATTTCATAGAAAGATGTGTCTAATAATGAAAAGACTTCAATTCAAATGAATAGATGTCTAATCATGAAAATACATCATTTCATGAAAATGTGTCTCATTATGAAAAGACATCAATTCAAACCAAAAAGGTGTCTATTATGAAAAGACACAACACCTATTCAACTTCTATAAATAGATCCCACATTCAATCATTTCATTCACTCCACTACAACTTGCATTCATAGCATTCTAGCAATTGTAGTATTCTTTTCATCTTGTCCTAGAAAGTTCCAAATATCTCTTTTGTTCGCCGGAAAACTTTTGGATTCGTTGTGCTGCGATCCTTAAGTTAGAAAGTCGTTGTATCTTGGGGACGTGTGCCGTAGACCGTAAAGCATTGAATACGGGGCAATTTCGTCTTACGGAGAAAGAGTCCAACTCTTGCCTCGACTTTACCTATTTGTTTTCCAAGTCATTTTCAAATACACCACATCCTTTTCCAACAGCGTAAGACGAAATCTTGTGTAATTGAAGATGGCTACTTCTGTTCCTACAGCACCAGTTTATGCAGAGAGGCCGGCGAAATTCGACGGGACTGAATTTAAGAGGTGGCAACAGAAAATGTTGTTCTACCTAACAACGTTGAATTTGGTTCGTTTCTTGAAAGAAGACGCACCAACTGTGGGGGATGATGAAGTCGATGACCAAAAGAGGACTGCGTTGGATGCATGGAATCACAGTGATTTCCTGTGTCGCAACTATATCCTTAATGGACTCGACGACTCTCTCTACAATGTTTACGCAGTGACAAAAACTGCGAAAGAGTTGTGGGATTCACTAGAAAAGAAATACAAGACCGAAGATGCTGGATCGAAAAAATTCATCGTCGGTAGGTTCTTGGATTTCAAAATGGTGGATTCCAAGACGGTTTTAGACCAAGTACGAGAGTTGCAATTAATCCTCCACAACATTCATGCTGAAGGAATGCAACTCAGTGAATCTTTCCAAGTAGCTGCTATAATTGAAAAGCTACCGCCTCTTTGGAAAGAGTTCAAGAACTATCTCAAGCACAAACGGAAAGAAATGGGGCTTGAGGACCTGATCGTGAGACTAAGGATTGAAGAAGACAACCGAAAAACTGAAGTCAAGAGCGGCAGGACAATTATGGAGGCAAAAGCAAACCTGGCTGAGGCAAGTACTACTAAAAAGAGAAAGTTGACGGGCATGAAGCAACAGCAGGAGCCAAAGCAAAAGAAAGTTAGAAAGATAAAGGGCAACTGCTACAACTGCGACAAACCCGGTCACATGGCAAAGGATTGTCGACAACCCAAGAAAGATAATCGAAGTCAGGCTAATCTAACTGAGGAAAAATCAATATCTCTGAGTATGAATGAGTTAAACCTATCAGCTGTTGTATTTGAAGCCAACTTGGTGGATAATCCAAGAGAGTGGTGGGTGGACACTGGGGCTACACGCCACATATGTTCAGAAAGAGAGATGTTTTCAAGCTACACACCCATCACCGGTAGAAAGTTGTTCATGGGAAACTCTGCAACCTCCAACGTAGTTGGATTGGGAAGGGTGGTACTGAAGATGACCTCAGGGAAAGAGCTGACGCTTGTGGATGTGCTGCATGTCCCAGACATTCGCAAGAATTTAGTATCCGGTTCCTTGTTAAGCAAAGCCGGTTTTAAGCTAGTATTTGAAGCCGATAAGTTTGTACTGACCAAATGTGGTCAATTTATAGGAAAGGGCTACCTTGAAAATGGGCTCTTTAAGATGAATGTAATAACTATTAAGCGTGATAATAAAGTTATTAATTTTTCTTACTTGCTTGAGTGTTCTAATTTATGGCATGATAGATTAGGACATGTAAGTTTAAACAAACTAAAGAAGTTAGTAAGTTTAAATTTAATACCTGCAATAGATTTCGATCCACAAAACAAATGTGAAACTTGTGTTGAGGCAAAAATGGCCAAAACACCTTTCCATTCAGTGGAAAGAAGTACTACGCCTCTAGAACTTATTCATACTGACATATGTGATATGAAACTAGTGCAAACTAGAGGTGGTAAAAAGTACTTTATCACATTTATAGATGATTGCACCAGATATTGTTATGTATTTCTTTTGAAAGGAAAAGACGAAGCTCTTGAAGCCTTCAAATGTTATAAGAATGAAGTTGAGAATCAACTTAGCTTGAAAATCAAAACAATTCGGAGTGACAGAGGGGGAGAATACGTTGCTCCGTTTGAAGAATTTTGCATAGAACATGGCATTATTCATCAAACAACTGCTCCATACTCACCTCAGTCAAATGGCGTTGCAGAACGCAAAAACAGGACTCTGAAAGAGATGATGAATGCTATGTTGATAAGCTCTGGCTTACCTCATAACATGTGGGGGGAAGCCATCCTTTCAGCTAATCACATTCTTAACAAATTACCACACAAGAAATTAGAAAAAACTCCATATGAATTATGGAAAGGAAGACAACCTTCCTTTAATTTCCTAAAAGTGTGGGGGTGTCTAGCAAAGGTCGAAGTACCAAAACCTAAACAGGTTAGAATAGGCCCTAAAACAATTGATTGTATTTTTATTGGATATGCATATCAAAGTAGTGCTTACCGATTTCTAGTGCATAAATCGGAGATTCCTGATATAAATGAAGGAATGATCATAGAATCAAGGAATGCAACATTCTTTGAGAATGTCTTTCCGAGCAAAGAAAGGAAAGAGATAAGTTCGAATAAAAGAACTTGTGAAGCTGTAAATAATTCTCCTCCTATTGAAGAAGAACTAAGACGCAGCAAAAAAAAGCAAAGTGGCCAAGACGTTTGGTCCAGATTTCCTAACATACATGTTAGATAGTGAACCCAGGACAATTCAAGAGGCATTGTCTAGTCAAGATGCTCCTCTCTGGAAAGAGGCTATCAATAGTGAGATTGAGTCCATCATGCAGAATCATACGTGGGAAATAGTTGATCTCCCACCGGGATGCAAACCTTTAGGATGTAAATGGATCCTTAAAAGGAAGTACAAAGCTGATGGATCAATTGACAAGTACAAAGCTCGTTTAGTAGCAAAGGGGTTCAAACAAAAGGAAGGGTATGACTTCTTTGATACATACTCTCCAGTTACAAGGATCACTTCCATCAGAGTACTCATCGCCATTGCTGCACTGCATAACCTTGAGATACATCAAATGGATGTAAAAACAGCGTTCCTAAATGGAGAGTTAGAAGAGGAAATTTACATGGAACAACCTGAAGGGTTTGTTGTGCCGGGACAAGAACATAAAGTATGTAAACTTGTCAAGTCTTTGTATGGGCTTAAGCAAGCACCCAAACAATGGCATGAAAAGTTTGACAGAACT
This sequence comes from Scutellaria baicalensis, assembly GCA_005771605.1. NCBI lineage: Eukaryota > Viridiplantae > Streptophyta > Magnoliopsida > Lamiales > Lamiaceae > Scutellaria > Scutellaria baicalensis. The sequence goes on from CM016729.1 coordinate 12,760,125, forward strand.
ATGATGTCAAATGGTTTTCATATCAACGAGTGCGACAAATGTGTATACATTAAGGGCACACCGGATGAATATGTGATTGTTTGTCTATATGTAGACGACATGTTGATCATGGGCAACAATCATGAGATAATCGTGAAAACTAAGAACATGTTGAAGAAAAATTTTGACATGAAGGATATGGGTTTGGCAGATGTTATACTAGGGATAAAGATCTCTAGGACATCCGATGGAATTGTCTTGTCACAATCTCACTACGTTGAGAGTGTATTCAAGAAATTCGAAGCCTGCGACCTACCCCCTGCTAAGACTCCAGTAGACTTAACTCTACACTTAGCAAAAAATAGAGGAGACCCAGTATCCCAACTGAAATATGCAAGGATTATTGGCAGTTTAATGTACCTTACAAACTGTACACGTCCTGACATTGCATATTCAGTAAGCAAACTTAGTAGATTCACGAGCAATCCAGGAAAAGATCATTGGGCTGCCTTGACAAGAGTACTTAGGTATTTGAAACATACTCTAAGTTATAGCATACTTTATACAAGATATCCAGCTGTATTGGAAGGTTACAGTGATGCTAATTGGATATCAGACACAAAGGACTCCAAGTCCACTAGTGGCTATGTGTTCACTATAGGTGGAGGAGCCGTGTCCTGGAAATCCTCTAAACAAACATGCATAGCTCGATCCACTATGGAGTCTGAGTTCATTGCACTAGACAAAGCCGGCGAAGAAGCTGAATGGCTAAGAAATTTTTTAGAGGATATTCCATGTTGGAACAAACCAGTGTCTCCTGTTATGATTCATTGTGATAGTATGTCTGCTATAGGGAGGGCACAAAGTTGTATGTATAACGGTAAGTCTCGACACATTCGTAGGAGACATAATACCGTTAGACAATTGATCTCTAATGGAATAATTGCCATTGACTATGTGAAGTCAAAAGAAAACATAGCGGATCCGTTGACAAAAGGCATAAATAGAGATCAAATGTACAATGCAGTAAGGGGAATGGGGTTAAAATCCACACACTAAAGAACGTTCATAACGGTAACTCAACCATGATGAGTGGAGATCCCACGAACTTGGTTCAATGAGACAACTAAGTTATGGATGGTTCAAATGTGCACTTGGAGCACATCTAATGCCTCATTCTCGCAGCTGTCCAAGTGCGAATAGATAAAATCCTGTTGACGTGTGGTGAGGGTAAGCTTATAAAGCTTTTAATGACGCCTATACCTAATAAGGTGGAGTATTACAGGTTACTCTCTGGATATAGTCCTAATAGGTAGTCACCTATGTAAGTGCGAGGATGGCCGCCTCAATGAAGCACTTATGAACCAAGATATGGTCCAGGGCCGAAATGGACACAACGTGAGAACAAAAGAATATTAGAACTACTATTGTGTAAATGTTATTGTCTTGGTTTACACAAAAAGCTAACCGGTTCAAGACATCGCGTTCACCGAGTAGCAAGTAAATCCGATAGCATCTTACTAAGGAAGGTTCAAAGCCGGAAGCTACCTATCCTGATGCAATAGCAGTTCGATGGAACTTTCTAAAGTGTCTGCATTTGCATATGCATTAATTTCATTCATGTGGGGGATTGTTGGAAATTGGTTTGGAAAAGTTGGTGTTGACCAATCTTTGACCAATTTGATTACATGGTGTTTCGTTTGTCAAAAACGAAATTAAGTTGCAAATTTAAAATCTACGTTTCGAGTAGATAAATTTAGAGTATTTATTTTCTCAAATCCAATTTTGGATGAATGAGAAATTAATGCTTAAAGTTGGCAACTTAAATTGAAGAGGTGTGAAGGTGTGAAAGGGTGTGAGTTTGAATTGAATTGATGCAACCCAAATTAAAGGGATGCAACCATTCCAATTAGACACACTATTTCATAGAAAGATGTGTCTAATAATGAAAAGACTTCAATTCAAATGAATAGATGTCTAATCATGAAAATACATCATTTCATGAAAATGTGTCTCATTATGAAAAGACATCAATTCAAACCAAAAAGGTGTCTATTATGAAAAGACACAACACCTATTCAACTTCTATAAATAGATCCCACATTCAATCATTTCATTCACTCCACTACAACTTGCATTCATAGCATTCTAGCAATTGTAGTATTCTTTTCATCTTGTCCTAGAAAGTTCCAAATATCTCTTTTGTTCGCCGGAAAACTTTTGGATTCGTTGTGCTGCGATCCTTAAGTTAGAAAGTCGTTGTATCTTGGGGACGTGTGCCGTAGACCGTAAAGCATTGAATACGGGGCAATTTCGTCTTACGGAGAAAGAGTCCAACTCTTGCCTCGACTTTACCTATTTGTTTTCCAAGTCATTTTCAAATACACCACATCCTTTTCCAACATAAACTACTATAGTAGAGTTGATTTAGTTTCTAGCCTCAACAATGGTGGTTTTTTTTGTTTGTTTTTGTTTTTCGATCAGTGTCCAAAGACTTTTGAACTTGCTTTTATGAGTTCTGTTGTTTTTGGACAGTGCTTACAATGATAGATATGTCTTTTGATGTTCCTAAAATCAGTGAAATAGTGTTGTTTAGATGGTATTGTTAAGCAAGTTTATATGGATGATAGAAAATGTGCTTTCTATAAGGACTGCTGTTTCCGGGTGCTGAATGGAGTAAACAAACTTGTTAAATTAATTTACTGATTTAGGCGAAAGATTCTACCTCGCTTGCAATTGTGGTGCAAACTATCTGGTAGACTGTGGAAGGAAATGATTTGGAGAAGGTGGGGGTTGGAGAAGTTAATCTATTTGCAATTTCCTTTTCTACAAGAGCACAATGATGTTAATTATCATGAAAAAATGAAAAGAATGAGATATGTAAAAACAAGTTTCTCACGTAGTGTGAAGCAAATCGAATACTTATTTGAAGGCAAAAGTTGCAGGATGAATTTTGCTTCTCTATGTCCTTTTAATATTTGCGTTGTATATTGGATAATCAGTTTTGCTAATTTTAGTTTCATTTAACATTTAGGTTGACAAGATTCCTGAATCATTTGAAAGTGTGGATCACTATCTTGGTTCGTATGTCTTCCCATTATTGGAAGAAACACGTTCTGATCTTGCTTCCGCACTAGAGACTCTCTATAACGCACCTTTTGCTGAAGTAACATCCTTTCAAGAGTCAAAACATGAAACACAAGTATATAATCTTAAGGTTGACAGCTGGCAAAACAGAATAAGTGATCGTGGAAAGGAGCCCTACAGAACATTGCCTGGGGATTTTGTTCTGCTTTCAGTTAGAAAACCTGAAAGTGCTTCCGACCTACTACGTATTGGCTGGACATACACCTTTGCATCTGTAAGAACAATTCCTGAGGATGAGATGTCCTCTAGTTTCAAACTCAAAACAGCTGGTAGCATTGAAGTTTTAGATCAAGAAAGCAACTCACTCTATGTGGTTCACTTGAAGAACATAACAACACATAAAAGAATGTGGAATGCATTGAAAATGAAACGAAATCTGAGGATCATCGAAAAAGTACTAACCAAGGATGGATTGGTACGCTATTCTTCTTCAAAAGCATTATTGGTACTTTTTATATATTGAGAAAACTTAAATTTGCTTTTTTGAAGATGTAGAATTTTGGTAGACGCTACATGCAACAGTGATGACAATTGACAATGCATATCCTTCTCATTCTCTTTTGTTCCTTTCCTTTTCCTTCTGCCACTTTGGGCTGCTTTATTTTGGCATCCACTCTTAACCCATATATACCCTTTCGTATTCGCTTTTTATCCCATATACTCAGGCAGTTATAGTAGCTGTCTGTCCTGATATGCTTCCATTACCAACTTATACTTAGAAATGGTTAATATTCTATCATGAATCCCAAATCTTTTGTATTCCCTCTGCAGTGTTGAGTTGCATGGAACTGAATTGGTTTTGATGGTCAGATTGATTGGTACTGGACGTCAACAATTTTTTGCAGTGGTTATTGAAAGCACTGAAAGTTTCTTAATTGAACTGCATGTTTCTGAAAAAATCTGTACTTCTCATTGAGTTTATCCATGCTTGGTATGTGCCAGGTCCTGATGCAGAAAAACAGGCTACTCCATGATTGTATGTTTGTTTTTAACTAATGTATTTCTTTCAACAGGAACAGCGAAATTGTGAAATTTGCCCTCTCAAATGCCACAGTGAAATGGAGGAGAAATTTGGATCCTCTCTATTAACCAAGTTAAATGAATCACAGCGTGGTGCAATTTTGGCTTCTTTACGCAAAATTGGATGCTGCCACCAGCCTTCTGTGGAACTCATATGGGGTCCACCTGGGACTGGCAAGACTTCGACCTTAAGTTGCTTGCTGTATAATCTTTTAAGAATGAATGTGAGAACCATCGTATGTGCTCCAACAAATACTGCAATAACAGAACTTGCTTCTCGAGTGGTCGCACTGGTAAGAAATTCTTTTGAATCCAAAGATGAGAATAGCCTTTTGTCTTGTCCTTTAGGAGACATGCTCATCTTTGGGAACAAGGATAATTTGAAAGTTGGTACAGACATTCAGGAAATCTTTTTAGATTATCGTGATGAGAGGCTTATACATTGCTTAACACCATTAACTGGTTGGAAGCATTGTGTAGCATTCATGGTTGATTTTCTTGAAGATTGTGTTTCCCAGTATCAAATCTTTGTGGATAATGAGCTTGTCAATGTCAAAGTCAATGAACATCTCGATGATGAAGCCCAGCAGCCTGTGACCAATTCGCTCTTGGAGTTTGCTAGAGATCGATTTACACATGTAGCATCACCCCTGAGACAGTGCATGTTAACTTTATTCACCCATTTACCAAGAAGTTTCATTCAAGAGGAGAACTATCAAAACATAGTGCAGCTTATTCCTCTTCTTTACTCTCTCGAATCGTTGTTGTTGGAAGACAATAGTTTGACATCAAAAGATTTAGAAAATATCTTTTTAGATAAGGCAATGAGTGTTTCTGAATCATTTGTTGATACATCATCCTTACGGTATATCAGAAGCCAGTGCCTGTCCATTCTTAGACCTCTGCAGGCTTCTCTAAGTAGACTTAACCTTCCAACTGTCACTGCTAAAACTAAAACTTCAACTGCAGAGTTCTGTTTCCAAAATGCTTCTCTGATATTCTGCACAGTTTCATCCTCATACAAGCTGCATTCAGTTGATAAGGAGCCATTTCACTTCCTGGTCATTGATGAAGCTGCTCAGGTAAAAGAGTGTGAAACAATTATAGCCCTTCAACTCCCAGATGTGGAGCATGCTATCCTGTTTGGTGATGAGTGTCAATTGCCAGCAACAGTAACCAGCAAGGTAATTATTAAGTTAACGATTCATCAAATTGTACGCCTAATGCTGCCTCTGACAGTAATTTATCGTTTAGTAATGTTATCTTTGTTTATACATAGCTGTCTGAAGAAGCTGTCTTTGGAAGAAGTTTGTTTGGAGATTGAGCTCAATGGGTCATTCGAAGCATCTGCTTAATGTTCAATACCGAATGCATCCATCAATAAGTCGTTTTCCAAATTCATTTTTCTATCACAACCAGATATTAGATGCACCTAATGTGCAGAGTAAAAGTTACCAGAAATGCTATCTTCAAGGGAGAATGTTTGGTCCCTACTCATTCATAAACATCAGTGGTGGAAAAGAGGAATTGGATGATGTTGGGCACAGTAAAAGAAACATGGTTGAGGTTGCAGTGATGGCAAAATTGGTGCAGAAACTCTATAAAGGTATGGGGTATGCAGCAGAATTGTTTCAAGCACGTTAACTGCCATCTCATGGTTTCTCTCTTTTGATTATACCTCCAATGTTCTAGAAAGAAAGAAAGTTGTGTCTACTTATATACCATAAATCCAATTGTCTATTTCAATATTTTATTGCCTTTTCTGTCAATGATGGATTTATATTTGATGAAGCATTTGTTCTTGAGTGAATCTCAAATCCTTTTATCAAACGTAAAAATTTCTTTACATCCAGTATCACCTTTACATTTGCAAACAACAGACACTAGTTAGAGAGAGCATTTCAACTCTGTAACATTAATCTATAATTAGCTCATAAAGTTTTGAAGCATCTAAATTCAGAATCTATACTCCATGTTCATATAAAGTTTGAGCTGCCTCTGCCTATATCAGTTGATAATATGAAGCCTAAAACTCTCACATTCATTAAACATTTAGCATCAATTGTGTTAAGCAACTCGGATTAAGGTATGCATGCAGTTTTATTTGCTTTCACCTCAAATAGTTTCTTGCTGTGTTTTTCGGCATACAATATATTTTTAGTTTAAAAGATATAGGTTATGAACGGTTAACCCAGTCCTCTTTGTTTGCCATTCTATTTTTTGGCACCTGATGATTTGAACAAGGCATCAGGTATGTGATGTGCCTCTTTTGTGGGTCTTATACACAGGCAGATATCTATGTTTCTTACTATGTTGCCATTAATGAATTCATAAACAGCATGGAGTGACACAAAAGAGAAACTCAGTATTGGTTTGATTTCTCCCTATGCTGCTCAAGTTGTTGCAATTCAAGATAAGCTCTTACCTAGGAATGATAACCTTGAGAGGTTTACTGTTAAGGTGAAGTCAGTTGATGGGTTTCAAGGTGGAGAAGAAGACATTATAATTATATCAACAGTAAGATCTCACAAAGGTGGATCCATTGGTTTCTTGTGTAGTCCCCAAAGAACCAATGTCGCTTTGACAAGAGCTCGGTATGCAAACACACCTTTAATATCTCTTATATTATTTTTTGTTCAATATGAATCATGATTTTTATTACCCTTCTTTCTTGTAGTCGCTGTCTCTGGATATTAGGAAATGAAAGAACTTTGAGTAGAAGTGATTCTGTTTGGCAATCACTAGTATCTGATGCTAAAGATCGAAAATGTTTCTTCGATGCTGGTGAAGATTGTGACTTAAAAAAAACTATTATAGATGTGAAGAAAGAGTTGCATCAACTTGATGATCTTCTCACTGGGGAGAGTATACATTTCAAAAATTCAAGATGGCAGGTATGTATTTATATATGATATCATCTTTAAGTTTTTTCTGCTATGTAAAATTTTTCCCAACGCATATTACTCATGTGAATATCAAATAAAGGGGTTTTCTCACTTATAGTTAAGTTGTCTAAGAGATTCCAGAGCTTTTCTGATCCAATGCTTATCTTGCTTGCATGGATCTCTCTCTGGTCCTTTTTCTTCTCTCTACATCATGAATTAAATGCATAATCTGTCTTATAATATATCCATATTTTTGTATAAGTTAGAGTCTAACCTGACTATTGAGTAGTGGCTCTCTAGGCATGGTTTGCTTTTGCATTCATCCTTGAAACTGTTTCTTGCCTTTTTTGCATTTTATTCATGAATTATGGTTTCTGTCTTGACTAGTGTCTTTTGATTCTTAGATGTTGATTTTTTTCCTCACAGTCCACTTTCTGTATCTTCAGGTTCTATTCAGCGATAACTTCCGAAGATCTTTTCAGAAATTGAAATTCTCTGGGGTTAAGAATTTGGTCATAAAGTTATTACTGAGGCTTGCTAGTGGTTGGCGGCCCAAGAAAATAAATGTGAACTGGAAGTGCGAAAACTCTTCATATATTTTGAAACATTTTAAGGTTGATATATATAATGTAGTTTGCTCCATTGACATAGTAAAGGACACCATCTACAAGCAAGTTTTGAAAGTGTGGGACGTATTGCCTTCAAATGAGACTACAAAGTTGTTCAAACGTCTTGATGGCATATTTTCTATGTATACAGATGATTTCATCAACCACTGCAATGAGATATTGTTTGATAGGTATGCTGTTTTGAGTTTGTTTTGTTGGATTTAGTTATAATGTCATGCATTTTGCATAAGATAGATGAGAGACAACATTGTATGTGGCAAATATGTTTGAAGTGTCGTGAAATATTTTCATTTCAGATCTCTGATGATGTTGCAATTTGTTGATCATGTGCTACATCCATCTGTTTCATATTCCATTTGACATGCTGATTCGGCCTTACTGCTTATAAATGTTGTATTTTACTTTGACATTATTGTAATCAAAACTAATTTTATTAATTTCATTTCTTATTTAGAAATTTAGAGGTGCCAAAGAGTTGGTCATCTTCTACTGATATAATCCGTTTCAAGAATCCCAATAACACCAGAAAAATGAGCACCAGTGCAAGTGCTAACTCTGTTGACTGCAGAAGTTATGCTGAAAATTCTAAAGTGAGTGAAAGCTTGCTGTTAATGAAATTTTACTCCTTGTCAGTCGGTGCTGTGAGCCATTTACTCTCGGACCTCGAGGGTAGAGAAGTGGATCTTCCGTTTGAGGTTACTGATGAGGAGCGTGAGATTATAATTTTTCCTAAAAGTAGCTTCATACTAGGTAGATCTGGCACTGGAAAAACAACTATTTTGACTATGAAGTTGTACCAGAGGCTGCAGCAATACTGCTTTGCTCTACGGGATTCTGTTGCATCTGATAACAATGAGTACAGCGACGATAAAGTTGATGGGGATCTGTATATTGGTGAATGTATGGAAACTACCTTGCACCAGCTTTTTGTCACCGTGAGTCCAAAACTCTGTCATGCTGTCAAAAACCAAGTATCTCAACTGAAAAGGTGCATTCATTACCTTAAGAGTGCAAGTGTTCTGTATTTACTTAAGCTAGCTCATTTATTTAAAAGTGCATGAAAGGTACAGTGATATGCCTAACCTTTCTATTGTTTACAGGTTTGCTACTGAAAACTCCTCTGGAAGTTTCAATTTCTCTGGTATGGATGATGTAGATGAAATGGCAGAATTTAAAGATATTCCAGATACATTTGTTGGCATTCAACAAGAAAAGTACCCTCTGATCATCACATTTCACAAGTTCCTAATGATGCTTGATGGCACTCTGGGTAATTCATATTTTCAGAGGTTTCATAATGTAAGAGATTCTTCATACTATGATGGTAGAAGATCAGTTGCATTGCGGACTTTCATGAGGAAGAATGAGGTTACTTATGATAGATTTCGGTCTATATACTGGCCCCATTTTAATGCAAAGCTGACGAAGAATCTTGATGCTTCAAGAGTTTTCACTGAAATTATGTCACACATTAAAGGAGGTCTACAAGAAGACATTACATGTGATCTCAAGCGGAGTAGGCAGGACTACATATCGTTGTCTGAGAGTAGGACATCCACTTTAAGTGAGGAGAAGAGGGGTGTGATTTATGATATTTTTGAAGACTATGAGAAAATGAAGTTGGAGCTTGGTGATTTCGATCTTGCTGATTTTGTGAATGACATTCACCTCCGACTCATGAACAAAGATCTTCTTGGTGACAAGATGGACTTTGTGTACATTGATGAAGTACAAGACTTGAGCATGAGGCAAATCTCCCTTTTCAGATATATCTGTAAAAATGTTGATGAAGGATTTGTATTTTCTGGTGATACAGCACAAACTATCGCAAGGGGGATTGATTTTAGGTTTGAAGATATCAGATCCTTGTTCTATAATGAATTTCTTATGAAATCTAGAGACCGTAATGTTTCAGGAAAAATGGAGAAAGGGCTTATTTCAGATATGTTTAATTTGTCTCAGAATTTCCGCACTCACACTGGAGTACTTAGATTGGCACAGAGTGTCATAGATCTTATTTGCCATTATTTCCCACAATCTATTGATTTATTGGCTCCAGAAACTAGTCTTATATATGGCGAGTCTCCTGTTGTCCTCGAGCCTGGAAGTGATGAGAACTTGATTATGTCTATATTTGGACATAGTGGAAAGTGTGGTGGGAAATGGGTGGGTTTTGGTGCTGACCAGGTTATTCTAGTTCGTGATGATTCTGCAAGAAAGGAAATCTCCAGCTATATCGGTCAGCAGGCTCTTATTCTGACTATATTGGAGTGCAAGGGCCTTGAGTTTCAGGTCTGTAATATCTTCACCTTTGTTTTGTTGTCTCTTTTTTTCTTCTGCATCACAGGCAATATGTTCATTACTATCATATGCAGTTTGGTATTATTTTTCATCCTCTTCGAGGGTTAGCTGGGTTGAGTGATCTTGATGATTCTGGTGTATTGTTAAATTTTTTTAACGTAACTTAAAAATATGTTTGTAAGAGAGTAATCTTCAAATGTTATTATGTTTTCTTGTCAATTTCTTACAGTATTGTATGAATTTGTACGATAATATAATATCTTTATCTTTTGTTAATTAGGTGAAGAAACAATAAATGTTATCTAATTTGATTGATCTTTATACTTCTGTTGTAGTCTTTATAGGCAATCTAAAATGTTATTTGTTGCAACCTTGTTTTGATATCTCGATCTTGTATTACATATCATAGGATGTTCTGTTGTACAACTTTTTTGGTTCTTCACCTTTGAGTAATCAATGGAGAGTTGTATACGAGTTCTTGAACGAAAAAGATCTTCTTGATGGTGATTCTGCAAAGTCCTTTCCAAATTTTAGCCAGTCAAGACACAACATCTTGTGCTCTGAGCTGAAACAATTATATGTTGCTATTACTCGAACAAGGCAAAGATTATGGATCTGCGAAAACAATGTGGAGTTCTCCAAGCCTATGCTTGATTACTGGAGGAGGTTGTGCCTCGTCCAAGAGAGAAAAATAGACGATTCTCTTGCAGAAGCAATGCAAAGGGCTAGCAGTCCTGAGGAGTGGAAATCTCAAGGCATCAAGGTTTGATTGTTCTTTCCTGTGTTCTTGTTCCCCCCCCCCCCCCCCCCCCATCATCATTGAAATTTGGTTTGAATATGTTTTTGCAGCTCTTTTGGGAGAACAATTTCGAGATGGCAATAATGTGCTTTGAGAAAGCTGGTGAAGAAAAGTGGGAGTTAAGGGCAAAAGCCTCTGGCCTTAGAGCTGCAGCTGATGGTCTACGTGGTACAAATTCTGAAGAGGCTAATATAATGCTGAGAGAGGCTGCGGAAATATTTGATTCCATCGACATAGTTGAATCTGCAGTAGAATGTTTTTGTGACTTGGGGGAGTATGAAAGAGCGGGTAAGTTTTTGATATGATCCTTAAGACACACGCAGCACTGGAACCTTCACCTTAAATCAAGCAAGAAGACTTCTTCATTTATATAATCAAATAGAGCATAAAGTTTGTAATAAACTTTGATGGTGTTAGAATAAAATGAAATATTTAAAGTACCAAAATAAGGTAAAAATAATTGAAAGTGGGCAATTATTGAATATTTGTGCAGGAAAGATTTATCTGGAGAAGTGTGGTATGTCAGAGCTAAGAAAAGCTGGAGAGTGTTTCTGTTTGGCTGGAAATTACAAAATTGCTGCTGAAGTATATTCCAAGGGAGACCTTTTCAGAGAGTGCTTATCAGCTTGCACCAAAGGGAAGTATTTTGACCTGGGTTTGCAATACATTGAGCACTGGAAAGAGCGAGCATCATTTAGTAGTGTAATTATGGCTCGATTCAAGGAGATTGACAAAATCGCGCAGGAGTTCCTGGAAAACTGTGCTTTGGAATGTCACAATGCAAAGGACAATGCATCTCTACTGAAGTTTGTTCGAGCTTTCCGTTCAATGGAGTCCAAACGCAACTTCTTGAAGTCCTTGGACTGCCTTGAGGATCTATTAGTTTTGGAGGAAGAGTCAGGTAATTTTAGTGTGGCTGCTGACATTGCAAAGAGTCTAGGAGATATTCTTCGCGAGATTGATCTGCTGGAAAAGGTGTCGCAGTTTGAAAATGCTTGTTTGCTGATACTTTCTTATGTGCTTTCTAACTGTCTTTGGATATCTGGAAATCGAGGTTGGCCCTTGAAGTCATTTCCTCAAAAGGTGGGACTTTTGAATAGAGCAATGTCCATTGCACGAAAGGTTTCTGAACGTTTTCACGCATTAATCTGTGCTGAGGCTAAAGTTTTGTTATATGAGCAGAAGAGCCTGTCTGAATTGTTGCAGTGTTACAGAGCTTCAAAGACATGTAATACTCCTATTGGTGGTATTCTATCTGTTCGAAAACTTCTCGATGCACATTTTCAAGTCAATCCACTCATGTTTGAATGGGATTCTGAGTTGCACCTTGATTCAAGGTCATTTGATGAAAGAATTTTGAGGAATCAAGTTTCTGGTGGAACGCTCTTTTATCTTTGGAACATATGGAAGTTACTCTGTTTGAATATCCTAGAATGTCTTGATGATATTGAGAGATCAGATTTCATCAAATTTGAAGGTTCTGTCCGGTTCTGTCTTAGTTACTTTGGAGTGAGGTTGCAAGATAAATTCAGTGTCACCTTTCACTTGCTGAACCCTGATGCTGCATGGGTTCAAAATGTCGATAAGGGGTTCTTGCGGCAGATCAGAAAGATAACGACTCTTGAAGCTCGTCATTTTGCATCAGCTGGTCGAAAATACTGGCATCAAGAATTGGTTTCTGTTGGACTTAGAGTATTGGAAGCTCTTCAAGAACTTCATAAGAGTTCTATGGTAAACCGCTTGCCCAAGCACTGCCAAAGTGTGGTCTTGCTTTACATTTTTGACATAGCAAGGTTCTTCCTCGAGTCAAAATCAATTACTACAAAAAACTTCGAAGCCAAGAAGATGCAGGATTCTCTGAAACTATCGACCAACTACTTTGTGTTTGTTTTCCCATTGGACCCTCGAGAGTCCATATCTGAAAATATGATCTCTCTGAGAGGAACTGAACTTTCCAAGAATTTACTTGAAGAAATTGTTTCTAGAAATATTACCACAAAGGGAGAACTCACTTATGGTCAAATTGGACGATCAGTGATGATAATGCTGGGAACAGGCAAGCTCAAGAATGGTCTGTACGATAGAATTGCTGAAAGGTTATCTACGGACACATCTTGGAAGTCATTCGTTGAGAATCTCAAGGGAGTCTTGGAGTCGATTGAAGAAAGCACAGTATCAAAAGCTTCATCGGTTCTTTCCACTACTAATTTTGTTGATGGAGTTTCACATTCTGAATCTCAATTGAGAAGCATCCTAGAAATTTTGAGTCAAGAGTTTCATAAAGCATTGCAAGAAACTTATGATGTCCACTGGAGGGCATTTGACTATATATCTCCCCATTGTTTCTTTTATCTTGTGGAAAGACTTTTGATTTTGGCTCCTCACTCTCAGGGTTACTTCTTTACTGCAAAATCCTCGTTTGTAGAATATTTAATGTGCCTGCCATCCGATTCTGCTCCAGGAGCCAATTTAATCACAGACACGAAATCTTCTTCCACGGCCATCTTTAACTTTGTTGTCTGTGTGGTCCAGGAATGTCTTTCTAACAGTATGGTCACAGAAGAATGGACTAAAACTTGTAATATCGATTGCAGGTTCTATTTTCCAGTGCTCATGTTGAGGTTGTTTGTCATTCTGTGTGTATCATGTTTGAACTATGGATTCTCCTTCAATCCACTTTTTGAGCTACTACGTTTACCTAGAATCAGCTCACACTTGCCAAGAAGATTTTATGAAGCTCTTCGATCTATAAGGCGGAATGATAATTCTTATATTGCCACAATTGCTAGTGCCTTCAAAGTTATTGGTGATCCTCTTGTGATTGTAGCTTCAAGCGAGAATAATCGCAAGTTTGCATATCCTGATGCCGTGTTTCTTGACTTGAAATTGTTCTCGTGCAAAAATGAGATCATGAACTCGCTGCTTCCTAAGAGCCCTGAAGCTTCCCATGGTCAGCCAAGTATTGTTGAAACAAACGAGCCCAAATCTAGTAGCACAGGGGTTCCTCCTGAGAGTACCATACTGCAATCAACAGAAGAGACATTGAAAACTGATTCAAACTTGATTTCAGTGATAATGGACTGGGGTCTTGTTTGTGAAATGTCTGATGCCATCGGTTCACTCATAAAAGGAAACGATCAAACTTCGATGAGCCTTGTCTTGATAAAGATGGTAATGTGAAATTTTGTTTAATCATCTTGGCTGAAATGAATCATGTAGATGATATCTTTTCTGCTTTTCAGGTGGAAGTGAAGGAGCAGTGCGACATTTTAGTTGATATTATATCCCAGTCAAGTGACCAGAGTTCTCATCCTGGTGAAGCCACTGACATGGTTAATGAATTGACAACCCTCTCTTCTTTGTTAGATACAAGGTTAGTCTATCAAGTTTATGACGAAAAATGGGCATATTTGCCTGATCAAGTTAAAATAAATTAGGAGGATAAGATTGATGAAGCATACAAGAAGTTATAGGGGCCTATTACTGACATATAAGATCATAATGTTATATTTATGTTTTGATTCTTTCTTTATTACAAACGAGCTTCGTCACTAGAAATATCGATTTCATGACAAAAATGGGCTTATTAGCCTGATCAAGTTGACATCAATTAGGAGGATAAGAGTGTTGAACCATATAACTTAGTACTAACAATATGTGCCTATTACAGACACATCAGATTATATGTTATATTTATGTTGGGATACTTTCTTCTGCATAATATACAGACATCAGATTCTCTAGTGACCTTTTATGGAGGATACACTTAATTGTCAAATATCCTAATAATTTCCATTTTTTCTGATTCATAATTTGGGAAGACTTTGCTTGTCTGTTTATTACACAAAGTTTAGTATTATATATACTTAACAAATGCCTCCTTCTTCACAACTACAGTGACTTTAGTTTAAAAGCCTTATCTGAGATTGGAGAAGCACTCAAGAGTTTAGAAGCAAAGCGGCCTCAGCTAGACTCGTTGCTTAGTCTACCCAGTGTGGAGAACGGTGCAAATAGTGTCATCGTCTCTGAAGAGATCGATGATGATAAAATTTCTGAAGATATAAAAGTCGAAGATTCTGCTACTGCAGCTTCTGTAATCAATCTCAGCAACAAGGGTGGTGAATTCAATCAAGGAAAAAGAAAGAGCAAGAAGGATAACAAGTCGAGAAAAGGAAAAGGAGGTCGAAGAAAGTAAGCAAACTCGAATGGAGGGAACTTTTCGAGTCTATTATTCAGACAAACTACTTGCAGGATAGGAAGATTCAGGTAAAATGATGCATTGTTTCGACTTATGAAAACTAGGTGGTTTGAAGTGGTACATAGTGCTTTTGTCTTTATTGAGTACTGTTCTTCAATATGTTTGGTTCCTATAATAACTCAATCAGTTGCTATTTTGGTATGTAAGAATCTTACCACTTTCTACTTTCTATGCTACATTCATCTGTGGCTCAATGACTAATTATTGATTAAAAGGTAATGAATGAATATATGATTGAATGATATTGCTAAGTAGCAAGTCAATTTTACAAAGTAATATTACCTCTTGATGCAAATTTTAGTCCAGTCAAGAAGGTTTATATTAATTTATAAGTTTATTGCAATTTTATATTAATTTATAAGTTTATTGCAATTAAGTTTTATCAAGACTTTATAAATTGTGTTTGATCATCAATTAAAGGTTAGTTGTCAGTAAATCAGTCATTTTCTGAGTTGCAATTTAAACCAAATTATTCAATACTAGTATAGTATCCGTGTAATATACGAGATTTTTTTTAAAAATATTGAACTTGGTAATACGTAAACATTAGATATAAATTTGTATAACATGTATCATACTACCTCCGTCCCCCTTATCTTTACCATCTCCGACCGGCACGAATCCTAAGAAAAAACTGTTGACTTTGATGTGATGTGTTATTTTAATGTTTTTGAGTGGCAGTTTTGTAATTAATGTGTGCTTTTTTAGTGTAAAGTAAGTAAAATGAAAGAAATTAAGAGGTAAGGTCGTAATTTTTTTGTTGTCCATTTTTGGGTTGGCAAAGTTATTTGGGACAACCAAAAACGGAAAGTAGGCAAAGATAGTAGGGACGGAGGGTGTACAATTTAACGTTATATATACCATAATATGGTTAAATATTATAATTAGTTAATTGTTATAATATGAATTGCATTGGTAGAGGATACATAATTTTTATTTATTATTTTTAAAAATATATATATTGCTAGTCATTATATTATTCAAAACACACTATTTTTCTTTTCGCTTGATTTTCATTTTAAATATCTCTAACAACCCTCAACTAATTTTATTTTCAATCAAATGATAAAAAATCAAAGTTAAAATGTTACAAATAAATTTAATAATTTAATTTAAAGCACATATTCAAAAATATTATTCAATTTCATGATCAATTAATAAGTTTGAAAAGTGTTAACAATCAATTTCCATCAAATTGACTTATGTAAAATTACATAAGTCAATTTATATTTTATTCTAGACCTTTTAAATTAACAAAATTTCTTATAAATCATTTTCGTAGTATGTGTTACTTTAACAAATTTAGTTAATTTTTTATATTATTTAGTAATGTATATTATCAATATTAATCTTGATAGCATTTAATAGCAACATTAATTAGGTTTTAAATAGATTTAATTTCTAAAAAGAAAAATTAAAATGAGAAAATTTGTGGGATTGACAAGTTTTCTTTATGGTTATTCCTGTAGTATATATAAAGATAATATGCGAAATAATGTCTTGTATATATATAAGTGCAATTTTGATATTTTTCAAATGTTTTTTGTGTGATTAAATTGTCATACTTCTAGAGACATCTTAAAAAAAAAAAAAAAATTGCTGTAACCACTGTATTAAAGTTTAGTTTCGAAGAAAAAACATTGAATTGAAAAACTGAAAAAATGTAAAATCTATACGAACACACAACTGATATTGAAAACTTTGGTTGAAAATTGAAATTTAGGAAAATGTTGTGATTTTTCCACCATTAATCTTAATTAAAAAATTAATATCAAAATGCAACATGTATTTCAATTTGACACGTGAACAGATTTCATCTCCAGACTCCTACTTATGCCTCATGAAATCTTGCGATTAACACATTTTCGACCAAAAGTGTATGATATGATACATACCTCAAAACAATACTTTCCATACTAAATTTATAACTCTGAGTCAGTTTTTTGATTCTCCATAATTCTATCCCAATTTGAACAAAATTTGTTTAACACCCATGATTTTTGTAAAACTATCTAATGTATGTTATTATGTGGACCTAAGTAGTTCTTTAAATTCTTAAGAATTTAAGATCCGCTCACTCAAGCAGTGTTTAAAAGTGCACACTAAATTATCTTAACCGCCAACCTTGCATTGGATTCAACACAAGATTTATCTTGCATGCGTTAAATTTTTTCTTCAAATTTTCTTCTGTTTTTATGGAATATTACACAATATTCTCTTTTACTGCGTTAAATGTTCTTGCATGCGTAAAAATTACAATTAGACACCATCAACGATCAGATTAGTTATTTTATAGGTTAAAATTAAAGCTATTAATATTTTAAAAAAAGTAATTAATTACATATATCACAGGCAAATTATGAAAGTATTTTACAAAAAATTCTATTTTATCCCAAATTTTAAAATTAAAATTATAAAAGTATTAGATAATTTTCAATAATTAAGGCTCTTAGATCATTTAAGGAAATTTTAAGCATATTTAGTTTAATTCAATTATCAGTATTTAAAAATAATAATCCTATACATACATTATAGTTTTAATTCAATATTCAAAAAAAATATACATTTTAAAAGAGTTTTATATAATTTATTAATTATTATTTCGAGTACAACAAATTTGTAAATGAAGTTTGATAATAAATTTACAAGTAAATCTCATGTGAGACCATCTAACAAATAATTTTATGTGAGACTGGATAACAACAATCCACACTTCACAACAATACACAAATTTGTGAAAAAACACTGGATGGATTAGTGAGTAAATGGAACTTGTTTCACAAAAATTATTCATAAGACTGTCTCACACAGATTTTTTTTTTTTTATAGGTGTGTTTGTTTGCGTAATATAAGATTGTTAATGTTGGATTTTCCAACAATATTAATTTTCCTTTTTCAATATTATCCTAAAATCAAATTAGATTTTAATTAGGTTTTAAATTGGATAATTTATTTGATAAGATTTGGAAAAGGATTTAATTCTCTCACTTAAAGATTTGACTTGGTAAATCACGTGTTGAATAATTTGAATCTCAAATATGACTAACAAATCTTCCTAAGTTTTAGGAAGTTGTTGTGTGTTCTCTGTTTGATAGGATTCAAAGATATATCCATGTGATATATATACTACGGGATTTTAAGAGTGAGATCAAGGAACGTGGGATTGAGGAGAACAAAGTCTAGAGAAGAACAAGTCAAGATGCAGTCCATGAAACAAGGTTGAAGAAGTCAAAGAACATGTCCACTTCCCATTCTTCATGCACGATAGAACATGGAAGATCATGGAGTTATGGAGATCATGGAGTGATGGAGATCATGGAAGTGGAGTCTACACCAAGTGTACTCCAAGGTCTATAAATAGATGAAGCTGCTGAAGATCAAGGACACACAGAATCGAGAGCTTAAGCAGTCTAGTATAGGCAGTACACTGGTGTTACGAGTTGTGTTGTTCACACCGTAGGCAACATCGTTTTTCTTGTGTGTCATAGAGTTTGCATACTCTTGACTTTTAGTATAGGTGTTCTTCGGAGTGTTCAACTGAGATAGTTTGTATACGTCCCTAGGTTTCACATACATCACATAGGACGTATTGAGTCGATTGTTCGAAAGAGTCTCTTTTAGAGATCTTTCTTTCTCCTTTGTACACATACACATATTCAATAAAGGAGTTTTCGCCCTGAAGGCATTCCACGAGTATTTGTATACTCGTGGATATATCGTTTGTGTTCTGCAACTTTTAATTCGATCTATTTTTCCGCTGTGTGTTACGCTGGTGTTGTCGACACCGCCGACAACACCGTGTACTTTGATTGGGACAACTTTGTTTTTGTTTTTGCAGATCCACGTAGGACTTTCACGTGGTATCAAAGCCATCACTTGACATACTAAGTGGTGGATCTAGCCATGCAGGACGCGGACTATTGCAATCCAAACTTTGGACGTCTTCCAATTTTGGATGGCTCCAACTATGCCTATTGGAAGATTCGTGTTCGATCGAAGATCAAGTCCATAGATGCACGTGCTTGGACTGCCGTTTTGGAGGGTTACAATGCTCCTATGAAGGAAGTCCATGGTGAAATGGTCCTCAAACCTCAAACCGAGTGGACAATCGATGAGATCCACAATGCCAACTTCAATGAAAAGGCCATCAATGTCATTTTCGAAACGGTGGACTATAAGGTGTTTCGATTGATCCAAAATGCTGCCCATGCCAAGGATGCTTGGGATACTCTCCAGAAGCATTTTGAAGGTGCAAAGTGTGTTCGTGAGGCTCGGTTGCGGCTGATTATGTCCAAGTTCGAGAATATGCGCATGGAGGAGAATGAAGACATTGGAACCTACTTTGAGAGGCTCCGGGACATCTCGAATCAAGCCCAAATGCTTGAAGAACCAATTGGACGCAAGCAACTCGTGTCTAAGGCCATTCGAACGCTGCCACCAAGGTTCAACATCAAGGTATCCGCCATTGAGGAAGTCCATAATCTTTCAATAATGGACTTTGATACACTTCAAAGTATTCTTCAAACTTTTGAGCTCAACCTTCAAAGCCAAATGGAAGCGGGCTACAAGACTAAAACCATAGCCTTGCAAGCTCAAGACAATGAAGAATCTGGAGAAGATGATGAACCATTGGAGGAAGTCACCGAGGGGCAGAATGTAGCCATGTTGACGAAGAAATTCAACACCATGGTGAGAAAGTTCAACAAGGAGAAGCCTCGTTCGAAAGGGAAGGAACCATTCAATCGATCCAATGATAGATCCCAATGGAAGCCAACTGGATCATCCTCTCAGTCCAAACGTCAGCCTAAGAAGACATCTTCAGATCATGGATGGAATGATCCCAAACATCTCGATACCATCCAATGTCGAGCTTGTTCGGGTTGGGGTCACTATGCTAATGAGTGTGCCAATACTTTGAGGAAGTATGGTCTGAAAAATCACTGGGTATCCATGAGTGACGATGAGGATGATGAGGAAGTTGAAACTGAAAGTTCCACAGCCCTGTTTGCAAAAATCGCTACTGGTGTTACCGACGGTGTTGCCAACACCGGTGTCATGACACCGCAGACAACACCGCAGACAACACCACAGAGGTATGAACTGTTTGACTTTGCTAACATAACCTGCCTTAATGTTGTTTGTGATGATACAGATTCTCTTGCTGGAGATGACTTAGATAAAGATGAAGCCATTGAAGAACTTCATGGTCTTTATAATTCCTTGCTTAAGGAATGGAAAAAGCAATGCAAGCTTGTAGAAATTGTTTCCAAGGAAAAGGAAGCCATATCCAAGGAAAAGGAAGCTTTATCTAAGGAGAATGATGTGTTGAAAAACTCAGTTGCAAAGCTGGAAACCGCTCTCACCAAGAAGGACATAGAACTTGGAAAGGTGCAATTCAAGCTTGAAGAGACGGAATCCTTAATTGCAAAATGGAACTCGAGTTCTACCAAGGCAAGTGAAATCATGGGATCAGGTAATTCAACAAAATCAGGTATTGGATCAAGTAAAACTGTTGATAATGTTTTTCCAAACCTTTTTGTCGATTCACATGCTAAGATCAACTTTGTGAAAGAAAAATCGAAAGAGTCCATAAAATCCAACAGTTCAGGTCGTAGGAAAAGAAAATATGTGTGTCATTACTGTTTTCAACCTGGACATATAAGACCATACTGTCGAAAGTTGAAAAACGATCGAGCAAATGGTCTGGTGTTACCTCCGGTGTCACGCAACACCGCCCGCAACACCACTGTTGGACAGAAAGTTTGGGTTCCTAAACAAACTGCTCAAGTCTGCCAAGTTGTTTTTACTGCTCTTAAGTCTAACATTTCAGGTTCTTGGTACTTTGATAGTGGTTGCTCACGCCACATGACGGGCACTAAAGAATACTTGTGTAATTTTGTGCCTATTACCGAAGGATCCGTTACTTATGGAGGAGGTGCTAAGGGTAGAATCATTGGCAAAGGAACTCTTAATCTACCAGGTTTTCCCAGGTTGTCTAATGTATTTTTAGTAGAAGGTCTTATGGCTAATTTAATTAGCATAAGTCAATTATGTGATGACAATCTTGAGGTAAAATTTACTAAGGATTCTTGTGAAGTTTTTGATAAGTCTAACATGTGTATCATGACAGGTACAAGATCTCATGACAATTGCTATCTTGTTGGAGAAAATGTCACATGTAACAAGGCTAAGTTTGATGACACGATTTTGTGGCATCAAAAATTAGGCCATGTGAATTTTCGAACTCTCCAAAAGTTGATGAAGTTTGAGGCTGTACAAGGACTGCCAAGCCTCAATCACAATGGTAAGATAGTGTGTGGAGACTGCCTTAAAGGTAAACAGACCCGTGTTCCCCACAGTGTTACATCACACCACGGACAACACCAAGGTACTGTTCATTGTTTTCAACTTTTACACATGGATTTAATGGGACCAGTTGAAGTTGAAAGTCTTGGAGGAAAGAGGTATTCCTATGTGATTGTTGATGATTTTTCCCGATATACTTGGATTTTCTTTTTACGTGAAAAATCGGATACGTTTTCTCAATTTAAGATTTTGTACACTAGGATTAAGACCTCATTTTCTTCTAAAATTTTGAGCATTAGGTCTGACCATGGTAAGGAATTTGAAAACAAATTGTTTACTGATTTTTGTGAAAAGAAAGGCATTGAACACCAATTTTCGGCTCCTAAAACTCCTCAACAAAACGGAGTTGCGGAAAGGAAAAATCGAACTTTGCAAGAAATGGCTCGTGTCATGCTCAGTTCTAAGAACCTCTCACGACGTTTTTGGGCTGAAGCATTGAATACGGCTTGCTATATTGGTAATCGAGTCTTTTTAAGACCGGGTAGCAAAATGACCCCTTACGAAATTTTGAAAGGGAAAAAGCCTAATCTTAAACATTTTCATGTTTTTGGGTGTCTTTGCTACATTTTGAATGATAGAGATAATCTTGCTAAGTTTGATGCAAAAAGTGACAAAGCCGTGTTTCTTGGATATTCTTTGAATAGTCATGCTTATCGTGTTTTTAACTTAAGATCGAGGACTATTCAAGAATCAGTTAATATTGTGTTTGATGACTTCTCTGATCTTACAGGTAAATCTTATGAAGATGCCGTGACTGATCTAGTTGAAATTCCAGTAATTCATGAAACTGGAAATACTGATGTTGCCCCCAGTGTCGTGACACCAGAGACAACACCAGCGGCAACACCAGTGACAACATCGGCAGAACCTGAATCCGATGAAAGTGATGATAATCTACCTGATCAAGTTCGAAGAGATCCACCTGCTCGCATCAGAAAAAATCACCCTACCACTCAGGTGATAGGGGGAGTAAACGATGGTGTTCGAACTCGTAGAAAAGACCCCGTGAATTACAAGGAAATGGTAAGACATGTGTGTATGTCAACCACATTTTCAGAGGTAAAATTCTACTGTTTTGTCTCTCCAATTGAACCCAAAAATGTCTCTGAAGCTTTAAAAGATAATTTTTGGATACAAGCAATGCAAGAAGAACTTGAACAATTTACTAGAAATGATGTTTGGTTTCTTGTTCCTAGACCATCCGATACTAATGTGATTGGAACTAAATGGATTTTTAAAAATAAATCGGATGAGTCGGGGAACATTGTAAGAAACAAAGCACGACTTGTAGCACAAGGGTACACACAAGTCGAAGGCATCGATTATGATGAGACCTTCGCACCCGTTGCTCGAATTGAATCGATTAGGTTAGTTCTTGCAATTGCTTGTTATTTGAAAATTACCCTTTATCAAATGGATGTAAAAGGAGCATTTTTGAATGGGTTTTTAGATAAGGAAGTGTTCGTTGAACAACCAAAAGGTTTTGAAGATCCTTATCAACCTCATTATGTCTACAAACTCAAGAAGGCATTGTATGGATTAAAACAAGCTCCTAGAGCTTGGTATGGTCGATTGACCTCCTTCCTACTTGAGTTTGGATTCATTAGAGGCATGGCCGATCGTACTCTCTTTGTTAAGAGAACTGATCATAATTGCATGATAGCTCAAATTTATGTTGATGACATTGTATTTGGATCTACTTGTCAAAGTGATCTTGATGATTTTGTACATGCTATGTCATCTACCTTCGAAATGAGCATGATTGGAGAGCTAACTTACTTTCTAGGCTTGCAGGTTAAGCAATCAAAGGAAGGAATTTTCATTTCTCAAAGCAAGTATGCCAAGAATTTGGTATCTCGCTTTGGTTTAGAAAATTCTAAGCCTATGAGAACCCCTATGGGTTCGACTCAAAAGCTGTCGAAAGACAGTGTTGCCGATGGTGTTGACAACACCCTTTATAGATCGATGATCGGCAGTTTGCTCTACTTGACCGCTAGCCGCCCGGATATAATGTATAGTGTTGGTGTCTGTGCACGTTACCAATCTGACCCTAAGATCTCACATCTTCAAGCAGTGAAGCGTATCATAAGGTATGTTTCCGGTTCGATAGATTTAGGTATTTGGTATACTAAGGACACTAATCTTAATTTGGTGGGTTTTAGTGATTCTGATTGGGCTGGAGATGTAGATGATAGGAAGAGTACTAGTGGTGGTTGTTTCTACTTAGGCAATAACTTAGTATCTTGGCATAGTAGAAAACAAAATTGTGTTTCTTTATCCACCGCCGAATCCGAATACGTAGCCGCCGGGAGTGCGTGTACTCAACTTGTGTGGTTGAAACAAATGCTTGATGATTATGGTTTTGAAAATGAATCTTTGAGCCTATTTTGTGATAATTCGAGTGCAATTAATATTTCCAAAAATCCAGTTCAACATTCTCGAACTAAACACATAGATATTAGGCATCACTTCATTCGAGATTTAGTTGAAAAAGGGTTAATCCAACTTGATTATGTATCCACTGAAAACCAAATAGCAGATATATTTACAAAAGCCTTAGATTTAGAGAGATTTTCTTCCTTAAAGAAGTCTCTCGGATTGTGCATTGCTTGAATGTGCATGCTGTTTTGCGGGTGTTACCGTTCATGTTGCTCACACCACTCTTAACACCCTTAGAATAAAGTTTTTATTTTTAGGCTTTCTAGTCATATGTATGCTTGTTTGTATCTGACCAGTGTGTTTCTTATGTGAAAACACTTGCTTGGACACCTATTTTGGTAAAGGCTCATATCCTATAGTGCACTTTTGTTCGAACTAATATGATAAAAGTCACGAAGCACTTGGAGCACGGCGCTCGCTACGACGATGCTTTTCAGGCAGCCTAGTGACTTAATAAAATGTGTTGTGTGACCTCACTGAGTAACTCGGGGCACGGCGTTCGCTGCGACGATGCTTCCTTGTCAAAAGGTGTAGGAGATACCACAACCAAATCGAAAAGAAAAAACTTGATCTCACAACCGAGTAACTAGAAGCATGGCGCTCGCTACGACAGTGCTCTCTTTTCAAAAGGTTGGTTGAGGTCAGGTATGTATGAATTTAATTTCGTGTGCACAAAAGAAAAAAAATTTCAAGAGCCAAAATTTTCTATGGTGTCATCGCAGTGTTACGTAACATCAGGGACAACACCAGTCAGTTACATTATGTGCGATTTTTGTGGGATTTAAATTTTATGCATCCCTAGGTATCTGCATTTAATCTTTATAATATATAGTGGATATATTTGATTTTTGGATAATCCAATTTCAAATTTAAAATTCGAATTTTGTGATTCCTATTTTTGTGCAAAATTGTTGAGATTTTATCTTCAATTCATATCTATTCAAAATCTCTTGATTTTATCTAAAAAATTCAAAGGCTCAAGATTTGTTTTAATTACTGGAAAATCAAGCATATTTCTCCACTTACTGTTACGTGCTCTCTAACTCTTCAAACCTCTCTCTCTCTCTCCAGAATTCGATCCCCACTTATTTATTCTTCCCGTTTCTTCGCCATCTCTGCTTTTTCGAAGCTCTAATCCATGGCTGACCTTTCTCTCTCTACTTTATTTATCCTTAAAAGCCCTTTGCTTCAAGGTACGGTCTACTAAGATGATGGTGCCAAGGAATTTTCTTGGGTAATCGTTTTTATGGTTTGCCCCATACACCGGATGTTGCCTCTTCGTTTGGTAACATTTGGCCCAACGTCTTTGTTGATATACATTGAAAGTGAAGAACAATTTTTATGAGCTAATTTTCAGCTCAAAAAGGGGGAGAAGATATGGTAAGACAATTCCTATGGTGAAAGGTGGTGGAAGAGAAAGTTTTGATGAATCTTTTTCATGATTGTGTTGAATGATTAATCCTTAATTCTTTGTGATTGTTTGTGATTGCAGGATTAAGGGGGAGATTTAATTAAGGGGGAGTAAATCGTATTGAGGGGGAGAAAATCAATTTGATTTAGGTTTTGAGCTGAAAAAGAAAAATAGGGGGAGATTGTTAGTGTTGGATTTTCCAACAATAATAATTTTCCTTTTTCAAGTTTATCCTAAATTCAAAATTAGATGGAGATTGATTTGAGGGGGAGAAAATCTAATTGATTTAGGTTTTGAGCTGAAAAAGAAAAATAGGGGGAGATTGTTAATGTTGGATTTTCCAACAATATTAATTTTCCTTTTTCAATATTATCCTAAAATCAAATTAGATTTTAATTAGGTTTTAAATTGGATAATTTATTTGATAAGATTTGGAAAAGGATTTAATTCTCTCACTTAAAGATTTGACTTGGTAAATCACGTGTTGAATAATTTGAATCTCAAATATGACTAACAAATCTTCCTAAGTTTTAGGAAGTTGTTGTGTGTTCTCTGTTTGATAGGATTCAAAGATATATCCATGTGATATATATACTACGGGATTTTAAGAGTGAGATCAAGGAACGTGGGATTGAGGAGAACAAAGTCTAGAGAAGAACAAGTCAAGATGCAGTCCATGAAACAAGGTTGAAGAAGTCAAAGAACATGTCCACTTCCCATTCTTCATGCACGATAGAACATGGAAGATCATGGAGTTATGGAGATCATGGAGTGATGGAGATCATGGAAGTGGAGTCTACACCAAGTGTACTCCAAGGTCTATAAATAGATGAAGCTGCTGAAGATCAAGGACACACAGAATCGAGAGCTTAAGCAGTCTAGTATAGGCAGTACACTGGTGTTACGAGTTGTGTTGTTCACACCGTAGGCAACATCGTTTTTCTTGTGTGTCATAGAGTTTGCATACTCTTGACTTTTAGTATAGGTGTTCTTCGGAGTGTTCAACTGAGATAGTTTGTATACGTCCCTAGGTTTCACATACATCACATAGGACGTATTGAGTCGATTGTTCGAAAGAGTCTCTTTTAGAGATCTTTCTTTCTCCTTTGTACACATACACATATTCAATAAAGGAGTTTTCGCCCTGAAGGCATTCCACGAGTATTTGTATACTCGTGGATATATCGTTTGTGTTCTGCAACTTTTAATTCGATCTATTTTTCCGCTGTGTGTTACGCTGGTGTTGTCGACACCGCCGACAACACCGTGTACTTTGATTGGGACAACTTTGTTTTTGTTTTTGCAGATCCACGTAGGACTTTCAAAGATAATATGAGGGGCTAATTTGTATGTTTCCTCTGATATATATATAAGCAAGTATTGAAAGTGTGGGACGTATTGCCTATAATGGAGAGCACAGACTTGACAGCATGTCTTCTATGTATTCAGATGGTTTCATCAACTGCTGCAATGATAAGTGCTTAATTTGAGGGGTATTACATTATGTTGGTTCCAATTATGTTTACGTTATATTTGTGAACTAAATTTGAAGTATGACAGATTTCCACTTCTACTTGTTACATAATAGATTTTGTGGACTTTAACTGATTGCTAGATCGTAAAGCATGATCAACGTGGAGAAGAATCCGACTGGAAAAGGAAAGAGCGGAGAAAGAAGAAGTCGAAGAAAGTGAATGAATGTGTAGTAGTAATTGCATGAAGGAGGGAACTTAGAATGGCCAGAAAAACTACTTACAGAATAGCAAATTAAAGATCATAATCTCCTGCTCAATACAAATACATATCTCAACCTACTATTTATTAAATGAAACTAATTCTAATCAACAATATAACATAGAAAATGAAATCTATTGAATTTTATTGGATGTACATTCTTATATATGTCTGCTTGTGAAAATGCATTAAACAATCATAAGAGTGCACATTATTAAATGTCACCATTCATTTCTGTGAGCTACACTTTTGTGATTGCCAAACTTCATAAATGTAAAGTTAGGACCCCTCCCCACCTAGTTTTATTTACTTTCCTTAATTCTATGCAACTATTTTATATATAGTAATAAAAGAATAGTAGCTAGGGATTGCCGATATATATATAAACTTTAGAAATTATTTATGTACTAAATATTTTTTCCAACTATAAATATATATTTCATGGAGTCCAAATTTTGGATCTCCTCAAGATTTTTTATATTTTCTTGTCTCTATGATGAATAAATCAGTTATGAGATTTTCGTTGGCTCTTCTCACAATTGTCACTATTGGGATGATGATAGGTAAGTAAAGAATTGTTTTTTTGTGGGTTTCAATGCTTAATTTACATGTTTTGAGCTCATTATTTAGAAAAATTTATGAGTGCATTCAAAAAATTCACACACACACACACACACACACACACACACATATATATATAGTTAGATAATTTTGAAAATTCGTTACCTCATCGAATTTTGGTGTTTAATTTTTGATAGGATTTCTTTGAATTCGAAACATGAAAATTGGTTAAATTATGAATCTATATTTTATTTTAATGAGATTGCACGTTTCATGCATTTTGGTTTAGGCATTTCCTCTTTGTGTTTATGTTCTTAACTTCGAGATATATAGTCAGCTAGTATGATTTTTAATTTTAATATATATCAACTCAAAGTTTAAGTACTTGATTGTCCTATAAAATATTACTAATTGGTTTAGGTAATTGAATATTTGAAGTGAAAATAGTATGTTTCTGAAAATGAGTACATGTTTAGTTCAATTAATATTTTCATGTTTTCGAAACGGTATGTAAATTAAAATTGTAGTTTTTTTCATTGGACTTATGCATATAATTAATTATTTGATTGTTGGGTTTAATTTCAAATTATAGATTTTATATTCTTTAATAGTAAAATGACCAAAAAAAAAAGTTTATATACCATAGTTCAAAAGGTATGCTATTTGACTCGAAATTTGTAATTTTTCAAAAATAATATTGTATATTTGAATAAATCTTATGAATTATGCATGTATACAAAAGTTGATAGTAACATATGGGGCCAATTTTTATCTGAATATTATAGAATAATTAGAAAAATTACAAAAGAATTCCTGAATTATTTTATTGTCTAAGTACATTAAATAATAAATTATTATTATTATTGAATGTTTGAAATATATGTGTTAAATAAATAGGTATCGCGCTTTCTTTGACAAGAATTCAAAGAATTGAAAAAAGCGGTGAAAAGGTTAGTAGCGTTTTTTCTTATTGGAAGGATGATGAAGCCATTACTCTACGTCTTGGACACGTAAGCTCCTCTCTCTTTCTTTGTTTTCTTTTATTTATCATTTTAATAATTGTGTGGTTAAATAATATTAATTAATTAATTTTGAAATAGTCATAAATTTATTTAATTTTCTGCCATGTAGGTTAGACCAGAAGTGATAAGCTGGTCACCACGTATCGTTTTATTTCATAATTTCTTGACTGCTGAGGTATATAATTTAGCCAATTTCATCTTTTTTCATTTCTAATTTTAAGATGTATACATACTTGATTGTCATTTTTAAGTATATTACAGGGATCATTAAAATAAGGGTTAATTGCATAGAAAACACGAACTTAGGTTCAATTTCAATTGCAATATGAACATTTTACTGTAACACCAAAAACACTTGTTTCAGTTCGGGACATGTTTTGGTTTTTTCGGGCTTCAATTGCTGATGTGGAGCCCAAATTATATATGTTAATTGTCAATATGTAATTTAAATACAATCATCGTCCAAATGTAAATTTATATGTTAATAATTAACTTATACAGTTTGAGTTCAACGTCATCAATTAGAGGGTGAAACACTCAAACATGTCGCGAATCATCCACATATAAATATATACGTCAATAATTAACTTATACAATTTTAACTTCATGTCAGCAATTGATGCTTGAAAAAAACTCAAACATATCTCAAATTGAAACATGTGTTAATTTGAGTGTTTTTGGTATTACGTTCAAAATTTCATGTTGCAATTGAAACTAAACCCAAAGTTAATGTTTTTTTTTTTTTACATAATTAACCCTTAAAGTAATAGTGTGTAAAAATAGTTTTAGAGAACAAAATATTTATTCCACATTATTTGACATATTCATTTTACAGGAATGTGATTATCTTATATCGATGGCGGGACCCTATTTACAGCCTTCGACCGTTGTGGATAAAAGAACTGGAAAGGTAATACATTTACACAAAAACTTATGTGAAATAACCTCAGGAATAATTTTGTGAGACAAATACTGTATCCGTGAATTAAATTTAGTTTCATTAATTTATATGTGATTTGTGAAGTGTGAGTTCATGAAATCAAATTAAATAATCTTTTTCTTATTTTTTTTTCATATCACTATAATTTTATTCTCCCAATTACACTAATATATATATATAGCATGAATTTGATTGTGACATAATATTTTGTTTTAGGGTATGAGAAATAAAGTTAGAACAAGCTCTGGAATGGCTCTGGATTTTGGAGATAGTAAACATCCTATCACACTGGTTGGTATAAACAGTTTTTTTTTTTTTGCATTTATCTTCTTTTCATTAGATACTAATACCTAATTTATTTACTTCTATTAAATTAAGACAAAGAAAAAATAATTATTTAATTTCTAGAATAATTTAGTTATTTCAAACTTTCAATAATTAAAATAATTAGAAGTTAATTTCATAATATTATGTTCCATCTCAGGCAATAGAGAAAAGAATTTCTTTCTACAGTCAAGTACCAATAGAAAATGGAGAGTTTATGCAGGTGACCAGGTAATTAAGTTATAATTTATCTATTTTATTTTTAGTTTAAATGCAAAAAATAATTAATCATTATATTTAACTAATCTGCTATTTAATCCTAACTTTTAAAAATTAACCAAAGAATAATAAATAAAAAATCATGACTTTTTAATAAATTATTGCAATTCGAACCTCATTAAATTTTTGGAGATGATCACAACTTCAACATTTACATGGAAATTAAGAATTTTACACAATTCGAACTTAACATGCTATTTTGCTTGACACATGAACTCGAATTGATGGAGAATACTAAGGTGCTTCGAATTTGTAATATTGAGTTAAAATACTGATTTTTTATTTTGCTAAATTCAAAAGGTAGGGATTAAATTGTAATTTTGAAGAGTTTGAGATTTTTAATTTTTAGTTCCAAAATGACTAAATTGCAATGTTTTTTTTTAAAAGTGATTTTTTCAAGTAAGCCTTTATTTTTATGACATTATCCCAACATACTCCACTCGATGAAGTATATTAGAATTTATATCTACCGATTATGTAATTTATATCTATGTGCATGATATATATATATATATATATATATATATATATAAAAGTCGATAACATAATATTTCATCGATTTAGCATTTTACAAGGATAGTTATTTCTCTAGCTAATTAACATCTATAGAAGCACAGGTATGAAAAAGATCAGTATTACAAGCCACACTATGACTACTTTAGAGATAAGGTAAAATTTAATTTCTGTTTTGATTATTGGTCGGGTAGACTCGAATTGAATTTAATCAAAAAAATTGGATAATAAAAGATTTGATCAACAAAAATTATAAATTCAAACTCAAATGGGATTAACAATTGAGAGTTTTTAGTTTTTCTCATTGCCAAACTCATATGAGACCATCTTATATGCAATGTTCCCGTGCATGGTCGTGTCCTGGGATATGGTCGATTGTGTGCGATCGTGTTATAGGCACGATGTATAAGTATATCCTTTTCAACTATAAGTATATGATTTTTACTATAAGTATGTGATGTTTTTTCCTAGTGCACGACTGTGCCTTGCACGAAAAAACAATAGTGGTATGTGGCGCACGGTCGTGTCCCAGGACACGGTCGTTATAAATATGTAATTTTTATCTATAAGTATGTATTTTATAGCTACAAGTATGCGTTTTCACGTAAGGTCGACCGTTTCCAAGGGCACGTCGTGCGCGAGTGCCGTCGCACATGAGATGACCTCACAAAATACCGACTCTTTTCTCGTTAGCTACTTGGTTAATATATTTTCCTTAAAGGATATGAAAATTGAAAACATTTGATGGAATTATAATTGTATTTTATGTATCATAGAGGAGAATGAAGATGTTTAATTCGCTTGTGATTTACACCGGACATATTCTAATTAATTTTTATAAAAATTTAATTTTACAGTTCAATGTGATGGTTGGTGGACAAAGAATTGCAACAATGCTCATGTATTTGAGTGACAATGTTAAGGGTGGAGAAACATACTTCCCACAGGTTATTAAATAACATCAAATTTCATTCTTTTTCCCTAAGTAAAAGTTCACAAATGTCGTACTAGATCCTCTATTTTAAGATGGTGTTTCATTTTATATTTCATTGTTTTCGATTCATTACATGTATAAATCGCTGATGTCATTTTTTATACTTTGCGGGTCGTGGTTATTTTGAAATACAAGATAAAACACCAATGTTGAATAGAGGATCTTGTTTCACAAGCGCGAACCTCTTACCTAGCTTTATTTATTTATTTTAATACTACCCTTCAATTATAATTGTGTTTTAGTTTATAATTTGTGATTTGTAATAGGCTGGATCTGGTGAGTGTAGCTGTGGGGGTGAAATGGTCACTGGATTATGTGTGAAGCCAGTCAAAGGCAATGCCATCCTTTTTTGGAGCATGGTTTGTTTCTTTCCCTAACTTCTCCCACGAAAACTTACGTGAACAGTTTTACGGATAATTTTCGTGAGATATATGGACACACTAATCAAATATATTTTCACAGATTTAATATAAGTTATAAAGTGTGGGCAATGATAAGTGCAACTTCAAGTGGGTTTTTTAGTTGTAATAACAAATTTAGTGTCTAATGAAAAGAAACAAGGGAGTAAGTGTTAATTGAAAGAGTTTATTACTTTTTATGCCCCGTAAAGTAGGGGGTCTGGCAATCTCGGACATTATTTTGGCGGCGGCTCCTGGCAGTAATCAACAACGGGATTTCACCTTCTCTCTACTGTTCCTCTGTCAATTCGTGGGGGTGAGGGTTAGGGTTCTTTTGATTTAGGGATTAGATTTTGGGTTCTTTCGATTTGGGGTTCTTCTTATTTGGGGGTTTTTGAATCCCCTTTTTTTGATTTTAATATCTAGGTGGAATTTCTTATTATTTTAATTATATGCCACGTAATTTAAAACATCAGACGTGTTCGATTTTGGGCCGGATAGCCCGAAATTAGGGCCACACGTGCACATCACGTGCGATTTGAGCCAAATAAGTGATTCGAGCTGAAATTGGGCATAAATTGCTAATTTTGAACAATAAAGTCCAAATTGGTCAGCCCGATAAAATAATGTCCGAGATTGCCAGACCCCCTACTTTACGGGACATAAAAAGTAATAAACTCTAATTGAAATATTAATTGGACTTGAATAGAACAAATGTAATCTCTAGAATCACCTTATTTTTCTCCTTAAAAACTTCACTTGAATTTGAATTCTAGAGAATAACTTTAACTAGATCTTTATTTCATAAATCTCTCCAATGACTTGTTTATAAAGTGGTTCAATATTCCAACTTCTAACAATATTGAATGATTTTTCAATTTTCTTTTTGGTTAATATTTCTCTAATTTTGATTTGATTTGTTTGTATTATGAAAAGGGGCTTGATGGAGAATCAGATCCAAATAGCTTGCATGGTGGATGTAAAGTATTAGAAGGAGAGAAATGGTCAGCAACAAAATGGATGAGACAACACAAATTTGGTTTTTCTTAACTCATTCAAGAATATTTCATTTCTTCTATAAACCTAAGAATAATACAAACAAGCTTTTACAAATTAAATTACTAACAATGAGAAGTTCTTGTGACTCCCATATAGTTTTTGGGTTAATTACATTTCATAAAAAGAAAATTATTATCTTAACATTTTTCTATAATTCAAATCAGCGTCAATTTTTCTCTAAAACTTATAAAAACATTTAGGCAATTTTCGTGCGCATTAATAACACTCATTTTACTGATCAACAAAATAAAATAGGTTAATAAAGACTATCAAAATGACATTGTTTTATTAAAACTAATATAAACCCCCACGTGCTATACGAGATTTTTTCAATTTTTTTTTAAGAAACTGATATAAAAATGTAATACATTTTGAGTAAGAATTATAATAATTTGGAGAATATGATAATAAAAAATGTTTTAATTTAATAATATTTTAACATTTTATTAATGATCCTTTGATCCTTTTAGCAAAGTTTGTAATAGCGCGCACACACACATATATATATATATATTAACTATATATTATATTTAAGTTAAATTAGAATTGACATTCATATCATGATAAGACATAAGTTTTCTTATAAATATGTATTACCGTAAACTAACATTCATATATATATATATATATTAATATTGTATTTATAAATTAATATTAGCAAATAACAATCTTTTTCTTGAATTTACTAAGGTTAACTTCTTTTAAAAATTATTTTTACAATCACATGGTTTAAAAAGTATTTGTACTATCAACTTATATACATAATTTTCTTATTTATGATATGTATGAAACATATATTCCAATCTTTAATAGTTATATACATAAAACTTCTTATACCATAATATAACATAATTTTTTTATATCTATATATATATATATAAAAGCAGGATATTCTGCCAAAAATAATTGCAATAAATGATCTACCTATTAAATAATTACTATTTTAAGAAACCTATTAATTACTTTCATATTGTATTTATTGTAAGAAACTCAATACAAATAAATAAATACAAATAAACCTATTTATTGTATTTTAAGAAACTCAATACAAATAAAAATAAATAAACCTATTTATTGTATTTTAAGAAATTCAATACAAATAAATAAATATTTAATTTAAGAAATCAGTTATGATACTCAATTTATTATTTATTGTATAGAAATTTCAAATAAAATAAATAACTAGATAAATAAGATGAAATAAGTGATTATATATTTATTATCTCTCATCTTATTTTTAAGTACTTATTTTAAATGGTAAATTACAAAAATCAACTCCACCTATCGACTTTTTTCAAATTGCAACCTAATCTTTTTTTTTTTTTTCAGATTACCACCCAATTCTTCTGTGGTTTTGTCGATTGCAAATTTTCCGGCGAAATGGAGATTAATTTGTTCACTTTGCAACCTAAACTTTGTTGTTGTTGTTGTTTTTTTTTTATCTAATTGCAACCTAAACTTTGTGTTTTTATCAGATTGCAACCAAGAATGAAAATTTCGATTTCGGTGGAAATATAGGTAACTTAAATTCACGGAAATATCGTGAAAATATCGATATCGATGGAAATTATGGGTACATATATTTATTGTTATTTTTCATATATTACCAATATATTCCGATATTTTCTCAATATTTATTGGTATTCCATTGATTTTTTACCGATGTTACATATATTTCACCAATTTTGACCAATATTTCCTTGATATTTATTTTAGGAATATCGATCACACTTATATAATATAAATGTCACACTCATATATATAACATAAATGTATCGGTGTGAAGCGAAAAAAAATCATGATTTGTGATCGAACAAAAAAAAATTAAAGTTTGGGTTGCAATTGGATTAAGAGAAAAATTTTGGGTTGCAAAGTGAAAAAAATTAATTCATTTGCTGGAAAAATGACCGAAAATTTTGCAATCGGCAAAACCACAGAAAGATTGGGTGGCAATCTTAAAAAAAAAAAAAAACAGATTAGGTTGCAATTTTTAAAAAGTCGATAGCTGGGGTTGTTTTTTGTAATTTACCCTATTTTAAATCAATTTTAAATATGTAATATATAAAATCAATCATTATTTAATGATCTTAAATTTAATATTCATATAAAATTTATCAAACTGAAACATGGAAATGTATGTGTGTGGGCTTCAATGATTTTTCATTTTTAAATGTTTTTATGATATATAGTATTAATTTATTGTAAATTGATATTAAAATGTACAAATAAAAAAAAAATTATAGGTGTACCTAATAGATTACACATATAAAACATATCAAATAGAAAAAAATAGATTATAATTATTATTGCAAGTTAACCAACTTATTCATTTGAAATATACAAAATATTTTATTTTATCTTTCTTATTTTATACGTATTTGTTGTCAACTTTTATTTATATTTATATTCTGATTAATTGAGGTGGCATAAGGGATTGGACAGAGGTAATTTTTCTGGTTTTTCACAAATTAAAATTTCATCATTCTTAGTCTCTGATATATTGACTTATCAATCTTATAATTATTATTCATAATTTTTTTATTCAAAATGTGTAGATTAAGTCCAATTTTGAATTGTTTCATTTAAATAGATAGCAAGAGAGATTTTCATGTATTTGATAAGCTGATATAATTTTTTATTTGATTTAGAATAAATGAGTTATATGTGACGTTGAACCAAAAAAATTATTAAAATACATGTGTATTTATTATTATAAATGTCAATAAAATATAAATTTATTTATCTCAATATTTAAATCATAACGTTTCTAATGCATATAACTTATTTTTAGATATTAAATTTATTTTTTAAAATTTCACTACTCATGTAATGTTCTGACACAATTTTTTTTTATTTGTTTGTTTAATCCATAGATTAATATATTACTTTATATATTTCAAATTTCTAATATTTTTGAATATAATTATTTATAATGACATAAATTTAAAGTTAAAATACCTAGCTTTATACTAATACAAATTAAAAAAAGTATCAATATATTTTTGTTAAAATAATAATCATTACATTTTATATGTTATTATATTTTTTTTAATAATTATATATATAACAACCGTGCAACGCACGGGTACACTACTAGTATACTATTATACTAGAAATGTAATGACTGTCGGTTGGTCCGGTTGGATTTCATTAATTGATTTGACAATTCTTTTAAATTAATAGTGAATATGTTTCAATTACATTCATTTTCTATGTATGTCAATGCATCTATATATATAAAAGTAGGATATCTTGTCAAAAATAAATATAATAAATTTCTCATTTATGAAATATTTTCATTTTTAAATAATCATTAATAACATTCATTTTTCATTTATTAATAAAAAAACATTTAATCTAAGAAACTTAT
This sequence comes from Scutellaria baicalensis, assembly GCA_005771605.1. Lineage (NCBI taxonomy): Eukaryota > Viridiplantae > Streptophyta > Magnoliopsida > Lamiales > Lamiaceae > Scutellaria > Scutellaria baicalensis. Next base: position 12,796,553 of record CM016729.1, read on the forward strand.
TCAAGATATTTAATACTGTATTTATTGTATATAAACTCAAAACAAAGAATCAATAGATAAATAAAACAAAATAAGGGATGACATATTATCTTTCATGATCATTTCTTCAGTATAATAGATATTTCATTTTAAATTAAATTTAAATATATAATATATTTTTAATGATACTTAAATGTAATATTCATATTTAATATATCAAATTAAAAAATGAAAATGTATGTTTGAGGGTTAATGATTTTTTTAAAACCTTTTAGGATAAAATACATGTCTTAATCTATATATATATATATATATATATATATATATAAAGAAGACCTTCAATAAAAATATCATATATAACTAATTTTCCCTCCTAAATTTACATACTATAATTGGAAAGAAGTTAGTTAGAAGAATTAAAAAAAATAAAAAATAAAAAGATTTATACTTTTAAGAATTGTAGGGTCCTCTAGATTGGGCTATAACCTATTGGTAGGTTATGTATGTTATTTTTGTCTTTCTTTTTTGTATTTTATATAAATCATAATCTTTAAATTAAATCATTTTTTCAATTAAAATTTTTGTTTTAATCTATGATATATCAAATTTATCATTTTGGTATCTAGAATTTTGTTGTTAATGCATGATATATCAGATTTATCATTTTTTATGAATTCTAATTTGTTATTTACATTGCATCGTAAAAAAATAACAATGTAGAAATTTGATATTTCAATTTTGGTGCATAATTATATTTAACACAATTAGAAATGCAAAAAACAAATGACTAAATTAAACTAAGATTTAGGAAATTAAAAAAATAATTTGTAAAATACAAAGTTTTAGACTTTTGGAGAAATTAATTATAATGAAAAACATTTTTATATAGTTGTTTGGTTTATTTGTCAATATAAGTGGGTTAATATGCAATTATCTACGTTATTTGAATATATAGCACTATATTTAGGTATTTATATATTTTTTAACTATAAATAATTAAGTTAGTGGTTAGACTGAAAATTTCAAAGAAATTTATAATTGTGAACGTTAGGGAACGTTCAAAAAATACAATAACATGTTTTGAAAAGGGTATTTAGTTGGTTGAAAACATAGCCTCAAATCTATCCAATGGTTCCCTCATAAATCAGTAATTATTCAACTTTAAATGACATTTTGCATTAAGGTGATTGCTTCTAATGCAAAAGGACATGGAGTGGTGGGCCTGGTGGCACAAGCAATTCTTGTGTTCAAATCCTTGACCTTCTTTGATGACTGTTTTTACTTTCTAATCTAATTTCTGTTCTCGGAACCATCAGATTAATGCTAAACATTTACTTGTATGTGAATTTAGTTAAAGCTTCTTGGACACTTGTTGCTGAGAAGTGTTTTCCTTCAATCTAAAGACTATTCTACCTTGTGATTCCTTATCATAATTATTATCAGATCTCATTTCGTCTATATGTGGGGCTAGCTACACAGATATGTTCTCCATGTTTTGAGCAGTCCATTTGAAGAGTTGTGTCTTAATAATTGGTTGTTTGTCACAGGCCTAATACTGGTACCTTTTGGTTCACTTGGTCTATATATGGCAATGATTTTGTAGTAGAAGTTTTTGACTTGTGTTTAATAGCTTTTTAACAAACTTAATATCCTCTTGTTCTTATTATATTTCCCATAATTGTAGGTTTTCCTTATATTAAATTGATTCCATCAAAGAAATGCACTACATGCATGAGATATAAGCAAGTAGAGTTGAGTTCATGGAAAACTGAATCTTAGATTAATTAGGAAGATTATATAAATTTATATATTAAGTTCATTATTATCAGATTGGTAGTCTTATATTTTTAGGATTATATCATGTAATGAGTAACCTCAAATGCACTAGGAATGAGTGTGCTTACTGCATCAGTTGATTTAATTTCTTTAGAATTATACTTCAATATATATTTACACTGATGATTGTTCTTTTCTTTTGATGTGCAGTTTCTAGTTCTTTGAATCTTTTGAAGAGACGACATCAACCATTCTAGTAAATACATGTTCATAATTTTATCATTTCGAGCATTAGTTTTGATATTTTCTCCATGTTCATAGCCTCTTCATTTCAAGCATGGACTTGATGTTTGGAGAAATTAGTACTACACTTAGTTTTGTCAGGAATTGATATACAATGTAATATTTACAGATATTTGCACATATATTTTATATTTGAAGATTTCCTAGTTTTTGGGTACGAAATATGTGAAATTTATTTATTCTGGACTATATTATTAGCAAAAATAGACATCATTTTAAGAAATAAAGAGTGAGTTTGTACTACAGTAGCAAAGTGTTGTGGATGCAACAAAAGACAACACTTTTGAACTATTGTCTTTTTAGATAGAATGTTGTGTCAATGATAACAATAATTTAAAGGACAACAATTCAAAAGTGTTGTCAAATAAAGGAAACGACAACAGTTCGAAAGTGTTGTCTAAGTTCGAACTGGTTTATACAAAAGATAACGGTTCGCGAATATAGGACAACACTTTAAAAGTGTTGTCTAAGAGTAATCAACAACACTTTAAAAGTGTTGTCTTTGGGCGTGTTCGCGAATATAGGACGACACTTTAAAAGTGTTGTCTAAGAGTAATCAACAACACTTTAAAAGTGTTGTCTTTGGGCGTGCCTCTACAACAACAGTGGCATAGACTACAATCTCAAACCCAAATCAACAACACTTTAGATTTGTTGTCTTTCACCTTTTTTGTTGTAGTGATGACACTTATGTCAATATTATAAATTCCAACATGCATAACATATCTTTAGGAGTTAAAATGTTTTTTTAATATCAATTATTGTTTTAACATCCATGACACAATAAATTTTTCTCATTACTAAATTTAATTTATTTTAATTTACAAAATTGATTAGTGTACAAAATTGATGTCATTTTTAACAACTTCATATTTCAAATATAGGTTTTATAATTCATTGTGCAACAAAAATATAAATTTATATAGTATTGTTTATATTTTAAAAATATAATAATATTTAAAATGAGAAACAACAGAGATAAAATATCTAAATTCTTATTGATATATAATTTAGTTTATGATAATACTATCACATTATATTATTAATTTTTTTAAAATTAATAAATTAAATTATAAACCGTGCATCGCACGGGTATAATTCTAGTTTGTTATGAATTGATATTAAATGTAGAAATAAAAAAATACAAATTGAAATGTATTATATATATACTTAATATATTTATGAAAACAAAAACTAAGTAATATTTATGAAAATATTAGATAAACAAATTAAACAACTTCTTCAATTGAAATAAACACACGTTTTATTTTAGAGTTAAAAACAATTTTCCATCCCAACTATATCTGATTTTGTAACACGCCAAATAAAATTAAGCTCTAATTAGAGTTCACGAGGGTTCTAACAATTTAACTTTAGCAATTTAGTTTAGTTTTGAAAAAGTTCCTGTAAATCAATGGAAGCGGGTCCACTATTATATTATCATGGCTTGTTTAATGTAATTGCTTTTAAGCAATTACATTTAGTAGGGGAAAAATTCAATTTTAGTCAATATAAAAAGTCATTTTTCAATTTTCATCTATCATGGAAACGGTTTTCAATTTTAATTCAATTAACCAAAAAATCGTCACTATTTGGTCCATTTTTTGGCTTAATTGGTCTAAAATTGAAAACCGAAAATTGAAAATCGCTTCCATAGTGGATGAAATAGTGACAAAAATAGACCAAATAGTAACGATTTTTGGCTTAAATGGACTAAAATTGAAAACCACTTCAATGGTGGATGAAAATTGGACAGTGGTTTTTTAAATGAATTAAAATTGAATTTAACCCCATTTAATATGCAATTTGGCTCGTTTAACTGAGCCAAAATAATGTAAATGATAATGTAAAGCAAATAATTGATTTATATGTGGTATAATATGTAATTGCATATTAAACGAGCAATTAATTAATGTAAAGTAGCTCGTGTAAGTGGCTCGTGTAAGCAACTTAGATATATGCAAATTAAAGTGGATAGGCAATTACATTAATTATATTAAAGTGGATATTAAACGAGCAACTTAGATATATTGTAAATTAAAGTGGATATGCAATTACATTAATTACATTAAAGTGGATATATTGCAAAAGTTAAAATGGCTCGTTTAATTGTTTAAGTAGGTCGTTTAATTCAAAAAATTAGATATAATTATATAAAGTAGTTGTTCGTTTAACTAGTGAAATTGAAAAATAAAAGTAAATCGTTTAATTAATTAAAGAGTTACTCTCCTGTGCACCAGTTGCACGGATCTAATCTCAGATCCGTGCAATAGGGCTGTGCGCGGGCTGGGTTGGCCCGCCCAACCCATGCCTCTATACTTTTTTCGAGTGTTTTGACCTTTACCTTCACGTTATGTTAGTGTTACTTTCGTGTTATGTTAGAGTTACCTTCGTGTTATGTTAATGTGATCCTATCTCCAGATTTCATATCATTAGTTTAAAACCACTGAACTAAAATAACACGAAAGTAACACTAATATAACATAAATGTAACACTAACATAACATGAAAGTAACATTAACATAACATGAAGGTAAAAAACAATGTTAATCATATATTCATGTTATGTTAGAGTGACCTTCACGTTATGTTAGAGTTACCTTCATGTTATGTTAGTGTTACCCTCATGAGTGTAACACTAATATAAGATGAAGGTAACCCTAACATAACATGAGGGTATGACTGTCTGTATCAAATCATAGTGGGTTTGAGCGCACCCACCAAGCGTGTGGGGCGCGTGAAAGCGCGTTGGGATGCGTAAAAAAGCGCGTCAGAGGCGAGTGAGGCGGGTCGACCCGCGTGCATGAAAATATTTTGTCTTAATTAAATTCAAAATGAAAAGTGGCTAGTTTAATGTGTTTTGAAAAATAAAAGTGGCTCTTTAATTAATTTAAGTGGATTTAATAATTAATTTGATGTTATATAAAATGTAATTGAACGAGCCACTAATTAAAGACAATTTCACGAGCCACTTAATAATGTAATTTCACGAGCCACTGGTTACAATAATAGTTTAAAAAAAATCAATAATTATTAAATGAGTTGCAATAATAGTTAAACGATAATTATTAAATTTAATAATGCCACTAGTTAGAATAATAAATTTAATAAATGTCACTCGTTCAATAATTTTCAATAATGTCACCCGTTTAATAAATTATTAATTATTTTTAAAATAAATTTTTAAATGTCACTCGTTTAATAAATTTAATGATGTCACTAGTTACAATAATTATTAAACGAGTTACAATAATGGTTAAAAAAAGTCACTCGTCTAATAAAGTAACTAATTAAAAAATTGTAAACGAGTCACTCGTTTAATAATTACTAATAATTGCTTGTAAATTGTAAACGAGCCGCTCATAGGGTTAAACGAGTCACTATTAAAGTCACTCGTTTAACCCTTATTTGAGTAACTTGTTTAACCCCTATTAAAGTCACTCGTAACTAACCCTTATATGAGTAACTCGTTTTACCTTATGAGTGACTCGTTTAATCCTAATTTCAGTGGCTCGTTTGACCCTAATTGAAGTACCTCGTTTAACCCGATAAACGAGCTATTATCTCAAATACATTCCACGAACCGCTCTAATTAAATTTAATGAGTAGAGTGATAGTTTAATTAGAGTGGCTCGTGGACTTATTTAAACGTGTGAAGAAAAATAACTTCTATGATACACCACACTCAAACCACAACAATTTCCCAAGAAACCCTAAAACTACAAGCTTTGATCTTCAAAATGCGAACTGAAAATCGAAACAACACACAAGATTTTAGGGTGGTTCGGCTCGCCACATCGGCCTACATCCACCATGAAAGGATTGAACGGATTTCACTAAGAAATGAGAGAGAATTCGAAGTTACAATCAAAATCCCCAAATATTAGGGTTTATCAACTCTCAAGAACCCTAATTTTCTGATCCCACTCAAAACGTAAAATTGCAAAGTAAGATTACAACTGGTTATACTCCTATATATACTAAACAATAGCCCTCTGTCAATTAATTGGAAATCGCAACCGAATTGAACGAATTTAGCTTTGAAATTCCAAATTTGCACAGGAACCCTAGCTGTTACAACCGCCTAACCACCCTGGACCGGCAGTTAAGGTTAATCTTCCAGCGCCCGGTTCGACCGCCTCCAGACCGGTTCTTGACCCGGTTTTTCCGGTTCTTGAATCATCGATTTATTTCCGAGCTGACACTCCACAAAACGAGCCAAATTATCTCAAATTAAACAAGCCAAATTTAATTAAATAAGTCCACGAGCCAAATTATCTCAATAACACTATAATTAAACGAGCCAATTATCTCAAATTAAACGAGCTAAATTTAATTAAATAAGTTCACAAGCCAAATTAACTAAACAAACTAAACGAGCAACTAAGCAAATTAACTAAAACAAACTAAAATATTTGCATTTGCATTTAAAATAGTTAAACGAGCAACTAAGCAAGTTAACTAAACAAACTAAATAAGCAACTAAGCAAATTAAAATATTTGCATTTGACAATTAATTAACTAAACGAGCAAATTAACTATTAAATATTCTAAACGAGCAAATTAACTATTCTAATTAGCAATTTAGCTAAACAAGCAAATTATATATTCTAATTAATTATTCACAATGAATAATTGACAATTTGCTAAACTAGCAATTAACATTCAATTTGCTCGTTTAACTGTATAAATTAGACTTAATCAATTTAATTATAAGTGACTCGTTTAATTTGTGATATTTAAAAATTAAAGTGGCTCGTTTAATTAATTAATTTGAAAATTGAAAGTGGCTAGTTCTAATTTTTTGGATTAAACGACCTACTTAAACAATTAAACGAGCCACTTTCATTATTCAGTTTCACTAATTAAATGAGCCACTTTAATTATCAATTTAATTAAATAAACGAGTCACTAATTTGTATAATTAAGTCTAATATATGTAATTAAACGAGGCAATTTTAATTTTCAATTAAAATAAATTTTAATATAAATCATTTGTTAAATAAACATATTACACGAAGACAAAAACTTATATACCCATGGGGCACATAGGAGCACAGATCTAGGTGTTATATACATGTTTTTCAGGTGTTATATATATACTCTATAAGTATTATGTTTTTTGATGTTATACATATAATCTACATGTATCATATATATATAAGAGTATACATGTGATACCTGAAGAGTATACATATGATACCTATAGAGTATATATTTAACACCATATGATGATTAATTTGGTAGCACCGTACCCCCAGAGACTTGATCAAAATGTTAGATTTTACATATATTTACACGAATTATTAGATTTTATATATCATCACTCAATCATTGTAGGAAGACTTGGTCAAAATGTGGTAGAAAATGTAATTTTCTTATATTTTGTGTTAGAAAAATATTTTTAGAGTAGGACTAAAGGTGCCACGTGATTTTCTAAAGACACCACACTGAAGATATCACATTAACCCCAAAACCCCTAAATAATGTGGTGCCCTTAGAAATTCACGTCATACCTTTAGTCCTACTCTATTTTTATTACGTTGGATGATCGAAAAGTTAATTGTTTATATTTTTCTATGTAATTTGGGTCATTTATTAACACTCCATATTTTAGAATACAGGCTTTAAATAATTTTATAAATTTATTTCTTAATTAATATATTCTTAAATTTTCTTTCATATTTATTAAATTCTTTCTCCATTCCTTTCGAACAACCACCGCCGCGCCGCGCCGCCGCAGTATTAAAACTCTTCTCCTTCGCAGCTGAGAGATGGTGAGCTACACTTGTTTTTCTGCAAATTCCCCATTCTCAGATATGCTTCTGCATTGTTTTACCGTGTTTGGAGGCTGCAATTTGTAACCACGTTTTCAATTCCTTTTGTTCTGGTAGATTTTTGAAAAACCCCCAAATCTCTGAATCGTTTGTGGTGGCCGGAAATATTGATGTCTTTGTCAAATGGGAAATCCGATGCTCCGAACTCTCTGCAGAGTATCTTCTTCGCTTCTCCGCCATTCCATGTCTTGCAGGTATTGATTCTGCAACATATTTCTCTTTGCATCACTTGTGTGCCTAGAAATTGCAATCTGCATTCATTTTGCTTATCTTTCTTCGACCATCAGGCAAATTCTTCTGAAACCGGAGCCGATATGTAATCTCCTAAGGCCTTCATCTCAACTGCATCAAACCCCACGAAATTTTGGGCAAGTGGTTAGATTGTGGCAATGGAGAAGCATTAGATACGGGTCAGTGAAAGTGATAATATCACCACATGGAAAACCTAAGTTTGAGACTGATGAGGTTGAGGCTCCAAAGAAGGAGAAGTGGAGGACGAAGAAAAGACTGAAGCTTCAGAGGATGAGAGAGAAGCAGAAGAGAAAGGCTGCCAATAAGAGAGACCCGAGGCGGCTCGGAGTCAAAGGCAAGATGAAGGGGAAGTTTGCTACTGCAGAGGAGAGGATCAAGCACAAGCTTGAAAATGTATGTGCCAAAATCTTGAAAGAATCTATTTTTTTTATGTAGTGTGTGCTGATATTTATGCTGTCATTGGATTATCTCTTTGTTTGACATGATATTTGGTGTTACAATGGATTTTGTTACTTGATTGGTGTTACTTAAGTACAAGCTTGAAAATGTATGTGCCAAAATTTTGATAGAATCAATATTTTTTAAGTAGTGTCTGTTGATATTTATGCTGTCATTGGATTATCTCTCTTTGTTTGACATTATCTTGGGTGTTCCTATGGATTTTGTTTGTTTGATTGCTATTACTTTGATTTATAGATTGTGTTACTGTCATTGTTGTTTTCATGGGTGGTAATTTAGAGGAAGTAGTTCTACATTGTGGAATGTGGTAAGACTCGGTCTGTTTTTGCCATGAGTTGATGTGCCTATTAGTAAATGTCATTTTGATATGCTTGAGAATTATTAGAACTCACAAATTAGTTAGTTTAATGCTATTCAGATTAGGTTCATATAGCTAACTATGTTTTCTGGTTTATTTTAGCCACGGTTATGTCATGATACTACATAGGATTGGCGTGTAAGACGAAAGGTTCATTTTTAATTTTGTCGGTTTTCTTTTTGTATGAAGTGATCCACTACCTAAGCTTGTGTTGTTGTATAATAGGGCTTTGTCGATATTATTATCCCATCAATGATAAAAACCAATCAAGTTGATTTTATTAAGTTGATTGTCAGGCAAGAATCAAGGAAGCCTTACTAATTGAAAGGCTGAAGAGGTATGAAGTTCCCAAAGCTCAGGGTCCTTTGGTTCAACCTCATGTATTAACTGGTGAGGAACGACATTATATGAAGAAAATGGCCCAGAAAAGGTCCAACTATGTCCCAGTTGGAAGAAGAGGAATATTCGGAGGAGTTATTCTTAACATGCATATGCATTGGAAGAAACACGAAACAGTCGAAGTCATTTGCAAACCTTGCAAGCCTGGCCAGGTACAAGAATATGCAAATGAAATTTCTAGGCTGAGTGGTGGTATCCCAATCCAAATTATTGGAGACGACACAATAATCTTTTATCGTGGTAAAAACTATGAGCAGCCAAAGGTCATGTCGCCAATCGACACACTATCAAAGAAACGGGTATGCTTTGAAAATTTATTTTAGTTAATAAGTAGTTCCTATCTCTACCTAGATTGTTTATGAATGTTCTTCATCTCAGGTCCAACTTATGTAGTAATAACCTGATTTGTATCATCTGCAGGCGCTGGAAAAATCAAAATATGAACAATCACTCGAGTCAGTGAGACGGTTCATTGCCATTGCTGAGAAGGAACTGGAGCTATATTACCGGCATGTTGCACTATATGGTGATCCAAATGATAGAGATCCCAAATCGGTCCTGGATTGTCCAACACCGAAATATGGACCAAATCGAGTTGGAATTACGAACAATGGCAGTTCTTTGACTATGGGAGAAAGCTCGACAGGTTTTTCAGAAGCTGAGGCTGGGTTTGTTGATGAAAAATTCTCTGAATGTGAGGATGATGAATCTTCTGGTGATTTGAATTATGAGGAATTGCTTAGTGAAGACTTGGTTTCCTCTAATGAAAGTACAGATGATAATCTATGAAGGAACCTTTGTTTGCTCATCAAGGTGCTGCTAAAGTAAAGATGGTAATTTACCATATTTGCAAATGTCATATCCAGTGTTTTCAGATTTTATTTTAGGCAAGTTTTTTATTTAATTTAATCTCAAACATGATTTTGATAGAGTTATATCTTATTATGATAAATTTGTCTCTTGTATATAATATTGTAATGTTTTTGTATATTTTAGTTTTGGAGTACTCTTACTTTTGTTATATAATTTTATTTTAAATACATAGGGTGCGTTTGCTTCAAATTATTGATTAGACTTGATTGTATCCAAGTGATTTGTTATTGTCATTAATACATGTGATAAGCTATCCATCCATCCTTATGGGTAAGCTATATCACAAAATATGGTAATATGTTATAGGATCCTTTTTATATCATTGACTAATTTTTCAACCAAATAAGTTAATCTTGTTGATGTGGTATATATCACCCCTAATAAAGGCAAACAAATGCACCCTCTAGTTTGAAATATTAAATGATGGACAAATTAAAATTTTGATATCAAAACTATACCCTCATTTCACCTTTGGTACCCCTATTTTCATGAATTATAAGGTTGATACTCAATGTTTCAAAGATTAGGGTACCTTTCGTTAAATTTCGGTCCAAATTTGATGGAACTTATTGAGCCTTAACTGTTTGGAGTCAAAATCGACAAACTTTCCCCCCTTTTCAATCTGCAAATACGAATTTGCCCTAGTTTCTTAAACCATTCTTCAATCTTTAGTACATGTGTAGAACTCTCTTCAAATTTCCATTATCTTCCTCAATACACAATCATGTTTGATTTTAATAGATTTATTGTCAATTTAATTGTGTAGGCTGGGTGTTTTTTTTTTTTTTGATGGTTTTAAATAATCAATGAAGAGTGACAAAATGGAGGACTAGTGTCGGGAAAAGTGGCAAAATACCCCGTATATATACCATATTTACGATCTTATCCTTTAATTTTACCATTTCCTAAAACTATCCCGTAAGTTATACATTTTTGCTAAAAATAGCCCGTCACCTGTTGTAGGAGGTAATTAGCCGATTACATGCTGATGTGGCAGTTAAATACACATGTGTAATCGGATTTTTTATTTTACTGCATCACATGTCTTCTCCTTCTCCACCTCGTCAGAGCCGCCGGACAGTCACCGGAAAATTTTCTTTTGCACTCTAACTACTTCCAACCCTTCAAATTTTCATCTAAGTTGAATCTTCAATCACTTCCCACCAAGAAATCCACTAAAATGATACAAATTAACTCGAAAAACAGCCTTAACAGTCACCCATGTCAGCAAAAAAGGGCCATGGCAAGCCTCCAAGCTCAAAATGTTGATCTTCTTCATTTCTCACCCAAAACACCCAAATGACATACCAAAATGATCCTCTCCTAAAGCCTAAACATAACCTCACATCAATTTCATGTTTATTGCTCAAATCAAACCTCAATCAACCCAAACCGATTCAGAAATTGCTTTAGAAACTCATTTCTTTGTTCTTCAATTTCATGCATGTTTTCTCAAAATTGAATGAGGGGTTTTAGTTCCTGTTGGAAACATTTAAGTATGTTTTAATGAGACAAAACCTTAAGGAAGTAACCCTCTCTATAAGCATAACCAATCTTAGGAAAGGTTACTGCAACGAGGTTACTGCAGAAAGATAAAAAGACAGAGAAAAGTTTCTAAAGAAGAATGCTGAAGAGAATGGTGAAAGGAATCTGGTAAACTAATTAGGATACGACTCACTGCAGGAAGCTACCTGGAAGAAGACCATGCTTAAGGCATACTGCAAAGCAGCAAGCTACCGAAGACTAAAGCTACCTGGAAGAGACCATGCCGAAGCATACTGAAAAGCAGCATGCTACAAAAGCTTCAAGCCACCTGACGGAGCAAGCCAAAGAAGGAAGCTTCAAAGTGAGCACGAGGAGGAAGCTACAAAGATGACATGGAAAGAAGTCAAAAGTTACTGGTAGAGAGAAGAGAAGAGGAGTCAATCAGAAGAAGACATGTGGAAAGCGAAAAGGTGGTGTGTGTCAGAAGGAGTGCGGCGCGTTCAATGATGGAAATCTACCTACCTTCAACGGACAGATTTCCTAATCTATAAATAGAAGAAGACTGAAGACTGAGAAGTGTGAAGAGAGAAGAAGCGAGCACAAAACAACATGAAGATAAGCTCGAAGAGAGAAGAGCACTAGAGTGCTCAAAAGAGAAAAGCGCACCAGAAAGAAGAGAAGAGAGCAAAAGAGAGCTCAGTAGAGAAAGCTCAGAAAGGGGGAAGGGCACACAGAAATAAGAGTGTACAAAAGATAAAAAGAGAGAAGAAAGCTCAAACACTCTATGCCCAGAAACGCATACTCAGTCGAGCAGTCTAAGCAGCAAGCAACATCAGTTCAACCTGCAAAAGAAGTCTAAGCTTGTTGCATCCAGTTGAAAAAGGAGAAGAAAAACCTTTTAAGGACTGTCTTGGAGTGCTTAGTACGAGGGAAAGAGTCCTGTTAAGCTATCCACTTTCTGTAGAAGAAAGTGAGGACCCTAGGTGGGTAGAATAGGATCCTGTGTGGGTCAATTAGGAAAGTAGGCAAGCAGCTGTGAGCAGCTATGTGTAAGCTTGCTACTTACTTGTTAAGTGAGGGTTGTAATAGATAGGGCTATGTAAATCAACTAGCTTAACAAATGTTCCCTCTTGAGAAGAGGCAGAGAGGATGTAGAAGGATTACTCCACCTTCGAACCTTTATATATCTATGCGTTCATCTATGCTTACTGCTATATATGCATATCTTATGTTAGATGCATGTCTTGCATAATTGGTCTTTACAGGAGAAAAAACTTCCGCATATAACTCTGATCAGTAACCTCAAAAGGTTACTGCCTTCTGACCTAAGCCACCTGAGATGAAGAAAAAGTTTTAAAATTACAGTAGGCTTATTTACCCCCCTCTAAGCCTACTATCACCATGTATGGGACCAACAGTTCCCATATAATGAGGAATAAATTCATGTCAATGTTGGTAGGATTAGTGGGAAAATGCAATGTTATTTGATGCTTCCCCCTCCGATCTACTCGTCCTCTCAATCTACTCCGCGGCCGCCACCCCCCCGACATCGCTGCTTCTTTACTTCTCTCTCGATCTCTCTCTCCAGGTGGTGCGGTCTCTCTACTTTTTTTGCTTCTCTCGATCTCTCTTCGGGTGGTGTAGTCGCCGACCATGGGAGAGTTGGGAGGGAAGGGCAGTGTATTAGGATTAGAAGGGGGGCTGACGTGGAAACCCCCATCTGATGTGGAATAAAATAAATTGAAAATTATATTCCAGACGTGAAAAAACCGGCCACATCATCAAGTTACATCCTACAGCAGGTGACGGGCTATTTTTTGTAAAAATGTGTAATTTACGGGATAGTTTTAGGAGGTGGTAAAATCTTTATATATATAAAAACACAAATATTGTCTGAAATAGTAAGATAATAATTTTCCGCCCAAACTTCATCCTAAATATAGAAATTCAGAAATAATAAATACTCCCTCCGTCCCAGCATTTTTAGCCTACTTGCCATTTTCGTCCGTCCCACTTAAATCTGCCAGCCCCAAAATGGCAAAGAAAATTTTACTCTCTTACCCCTCAATTTCTTTCATTTTACAACTTTTGCACTCAAAAAGTTGGTTTCAATTACAAAATTGCCACTCAAAAATATTAAAATAACACATCCAATCAAAGTCAACAGCTTTTTCTTAATATGTGTGCCGGTCAAAGTAGGCTAGAATTGGTGAGACGGAGGGAGTATATGTTAAAACTATTAAATTATGTGAAAAAAAAATTAATCAATTTGTGATAAATTATGAAAAGAGAAACGTTACCTCTAATTATATATGGTAGATGTAATAATATAAAATTATGGTAATTGATTATTAGTTAAATATCAAAATTAATATTTGTTAATTAATTTTATTCCATAAATCAAGGTTTGACATTCCTATAAATTATGAATTAGAATTGGAGATTAATTTATTTGCTCTATATATATGGTAATACCGTAATTGGAGATTGCGATTTATTATATATATATATATACATATATATATATAGTAAAAATGTGATTAGTTAATTGTTCAAATTTACTTTTTATTTATTTGAGTAATAGAATTATTTGATTTATATAATTATACTATCATTAGCATATATTGATTATTTATTTATATTGCATTATTTGAGATATAAAATTATTCTACCATTGATTCTACCAATTAGAATCAATAAAAATATATAGATATTATAAAATATGATATTTTAAATGAACATTTAAATTGATTACCTTAAATTATGGTAATTACCTAATATAATCAATGATCATACATTATAAATAATACAAATTTATCCTACTTTGATTCGCTCCCTTTCATTCTGCAATTTCATGTATCACTTTTGAAGGATTCATGGAAGTGTAAGACATCCTTAGAGATACAAATCATGAATTAAATTTTTATTTTGTTTGTTTAGTTATGAAATTATATTTGAAGATCACGTGGATGAATTTAATTATTGTTAATTTCTATTTAGAGATCATTACTCTACGGAATAATACAAATCATTCATTATTAAATGATTTGAGATTCTATATATGCTATCTGATTGATTTTGTGCTATTTCAATTTTTTTGATTTCTTAGATGATTTTATTTATTATATTATTAGATGATAATTATTATCACTTTATTTTTTTTTTATCATGATAGGATTATATATGAATTATTCTTACTACAATGCAACTTTTGTAAGTTTTGATCATTTCTTATATGTAGGCAATAATAATTAAAGAAATCTTGCCTTGCGACTTAGAGTACATACTAAGTTGAAGAATATTAATGGATTTTGGCTTGGCAAACCAGAGTGAAATTTCAAAGGTAATATGTTAGGGAATATGAACTTAGATTTTGGATTAATCTCATAAAATGATGCACCATGAATTGATGTAAGAACAAATATATAGTGGTTCATTTTGATGTATAGCTTTATAAATATAATGCATGAAATAAGAGTTGTGTTAGTTTTTTGAGTTTTTTTATACTGAATGTTTGAATTATATGTAAATTCATGATATAAATTGTGAATTACTCTTCCATCAAATATAAAATCATAATAATTATTTATATCCGATATATAATTTATTTTCAATTTTCTTGCAAACGTAAACATCATGAACATGCATGTTTATATTATTTGTATGTGTGTAATAATGATGAATTTAAATGTTAATAAAACCCAACTATTAGTAGTCTCCACTATTTTTCATCAAACTTATAGTAATAAAAAAATTGGAAAAAAATTAATTAGTATATGTACGTAGTATGAGATTTTTAGTTATTTGATTCTTAAAATATATAGCATATATTGATTTAAAATATATATGACAAGGTTGGTATTTCAAGTTATATTTGGCAAAACTATATTTGGAAAAAGGGAAAAATTCATTTTACGTCCACTTAAAACGCTACTGTCCATTTTACGTCCATTTATTTTTAGGGTTTCACATTTGGTCAAATTAAAACTAAAATCGACCAATTTTGGTCAATTGGGGCGATTGCATCTCAATCGCCCCCAATTTTGAATTTCTGATAAGCCACATCAGCTGCCACGTGTGCTCCGATAAGCCATGTCAGTTGCCACATGTGCTCCGATAAGTCATATCAGCTGCCATGTGTGCACCGATAAATGCACGTCAGCTGAACTCAGTCGGAAAATCGATCTCCGACGGCCAAAGGACCAAAATTGGTCGATTTTGTTTGTAATTTAACTAAATGTGAAACCCTAAAAATAAATGGACGTAAATGGACAATAGCGTTATAAGTGGACGTAAAATGAATTTTTCCCTTTGGAAAATTATTAATATATCTTAAATATTACCTCAATGCAATATTGCACATGGTGATATTAAATTTAAATATCACATGACATATTTGGAAAATTACTAATTTATACTCACGTAATTCAGTTTGAATGGCTTATGATCATTTTTAATAAATAAAATACACACACATATATATATATATTATAATATGTATTATTTTGATAAATGAATTTCAACATATTAGTTTGTAATCGTATGTCGGATTTTTCTTGAAGTAACACATTTTTTACGGTCATGTATATGTTGTTGTTTCAAAAGTAATTAGACATTTGGTTTGAATTTTTTGATATGCTGATGAGAAAAGCAACATAATAAATGTGGTAAATAAAAAAATGTTCCAAATTTGTAATATTTTATATTTTATTTTAGTTGATTTTTTCTTACAAAATTTATAATATTAGTTTTAATGTAGACAATTTCAATCACTTTAAACATTTTATAACAATAAAAATTTGTAACACAATTTATTAAATACCAGTTCCAAAAAATATAAAAGTCTTTAGATGTTATTAAATTTCATTTCCAATACCAATACTGAATAATAAATAGTACTCTGTTTCATTCAATTCCTATATTTTATATTTATTTAAACATATTATATATAAAAATTCTATATAAAAATATATATCTTTCAAAATTTATATATGTGCATCACATGGAGTAAATACTAGTTAAAAGATAAAATTGTAAATGTGATATATATGTAGTATTTTTACCACTTTTCCCTATAGTGTCCTTATCCAGTTGGAAAATCAATCCAATTGGCGGCTGATGGATTTTATTGTAAAGACATTGGTGAAAGATCTAAGCCATCTGATATGCCCACAACAAATACTTACATACCTTTCATTTTGAGTAAATACAAAAAAATAATGCATTTCTTAAATTGTGATCCAAAAATATCCCTAAATATCTCTAAACGACAAATATAACACATTTGTTATAATTTGGCCCAAAAAATACCCGCTTTAAAGTCAAATTGTGTCATGATTTGACACACCCTACCCCACATGTTTCCTATGTCCCAACTTTTAGTGTATAAGTTATATGTGTGTAAGTCCAATTCATTAGTGGATGATGTCACGTGTAAGAAAGACACGAAAAATGAATAAATATAACACACTCCAAATTGAGATAGGATAACATGAAAAGTTTTCGTTTAACCTTGATTTCAAGAGTTTTCGTGTAACCTTAATATTAAGAGTTTTCATGTAACCTTGTTTTCAAGAGTTTCCTGTAACGTCTAAAACATAGGGTTACACGAAAACTCTCAATGTAGTTTTCGTGTAACCCTATTATTAGGTGTTACATGAAAACTATTGTAATTATCTTGTTTGTCCCAGTGAAACTTTAGCTTATTTTACACATTATGATCATGACTTCAAATCCTATAGGCCGTAGTGTGATGTGTTTTTTTCAATTTCTTAATTTTTCTATAGTATATATAATTAAAAACTGCCAAAAGGTTTTAACTTTTTTAATTTTTCTAAAGTATATATAATTAAAAACCGCCATAAGGTTTCAATTTTCTTAATTTTTCTAAAGTATATATCATTAAAAACTACCAAAAGGGCTGTCAATACTGACAAGATTCCCTCACATAAAGTTAGAAGATGTGACATATCACCTTAGACTAGTCAAAATGGGTATTTTTGGGCAAAATTATAGTGAATGTGTTATATTTGACCACCTATTTTAATTGGAGTTATATTTGTCCCATAATTTAGTGAATGGGTCTTAATTTTTCTAAAGTATATATAATTAAAAACCGTCAAAAGGTTTCAATTTTCTTAATTTTTCTAAAGTATATATAATTAAAACTACCAAAAGGGCCGTCAAAACTGACAAGATTCCCCCACATAAAGTTAAAAGATGTGACATATCATCTTAAACTAGTCAAAATGGGTATTTTTGGGCAAAATTATAGTGAATGTGTTATATTTGCCACCTATTTTAATTGGGGTTATATTTGTCCCATAATTTAGTGAATGGGTTAGGAGTAACTCTCCTGTGCATCGGGTCGGATCCGGGCTATCCGACCCGCTTTTCCTTTTTTTTTTCGCTGCTACTTTTTAAAATTTTAGTCATGACCTTTAGTTTATGTTAAAGATACCTTTACTTTACGTTAGACATACCTTTAGGTTATGTTGTTAAAGTGATGTCTTTGAGTAAAAAAAAAAAAAATCTTTCTCAACACTTTAAGCAAAAAGTGTTGTAAATTTCAAAACCAAAACAGTTTATGCTTAAAAATGTTGTCGTTGTGGTGCTGTCTTTGACCTTTTTTGTTGTAGTGATGATACATTTATGCCCAAATTTCACACATTTACGTTATGTTAAACATACATTTAGGTTATGTTAGAGATAAATTTATGTTATGTTAGTTGTGTTACACAAGGTATCTCTAACATAACATAAATGTATCTCTAACATAATATAAATGTATCCTTAACATACATGTAGGTTAGTTTTATTATATGCCTGCAAATCGATGTTTGTTGAAATACACAAAATTAGAATAAAAACAGTAAATGAACCTTCAATAATACATGTATTAAAAACTTATTACCTCTGGGACGTTATATTGGATTATGTACCACATTTATTACTAACTCGTTTTTCTCCTCTCTTGGAAGTTCCTCCTACACATATGTTTTCAACTTTGTCAATTGCTGCAGTGAAACTATAATAAACATCCTGCATCATTGTATTTTATTAATGTGAGTAAAGTATCACGAAATATTTTAATAAATCCTCAACACTCATGTAGTTGTTACAAAGCTTATGATCAACAATCGAGTTTTTACTTCCTAATATTACATTTATAATTTGGTAAAAATCGAAAAATATAGACATTCAATCTCAAAGTCCCTAGCAATCTAGTGACCTCAACTTCTTGCTTTTCCTACATTGCTGCCTACAAATATTGAGGTTGAACCTACGATTTTCTTGTTTGCAAGTTTGATAAATATATATGCATAACTTAACTTTTTATTTATCTTGAAAGTTTGATAAATGCAGATGCATAACTTAACTTCTTATTGATCTTGAGAAATAACATCCACAAACTATGCCCAAAACATATCAAGTAAAGAGAAGATCAAATTTTACCTCAATTAATGATATCTTATTTTGATATCTTTTATCATCACTTCTTTTGCCGTTTTCATTCTTCGGCTCATGGTCAATTCTTGCATTACTTAAGGAATTTGCTTTTGAAATGCATTGTCATATTTCTATGTTTATTTGATTTCAAAATCAAAAAAAAAAAAAAATTAAACAAACAAACAAAGACAATAAAATTACAAACAATCAAGTGTGTATTTATTCTTAAAGGATCGTCACTCACCATTGGTACATCTCCACAAATTCTTTACCGACAAGTTATATATGAAGCACAGATGTCGATGTTGATTTTAATGTTGTCTCACCTAGTAAAAAAGAATTTAATTAGTGAAGTTATTTTTTTCCACAATCATTGTTACCCATCTATTTTAATTAAAAATGAACTTACTAATGTATTTTTTGACGAGGACCTTAGTAATTGCTATGATTGGTCTTCGTTCCAAACATTGTTACAAAACATCTTCTTCTATTTCTGCTAAATCCTCCCAAAGTGGTATCACCATTGTCATGTTTCTGTGAAATATGGTATAATAATATATTCGATAAGTAATAAGGTGCAAATAATTATATTGTAAATAAAGGAAATATTTGTATAGAGTTACTCTTTCTTTATAATGGTGATCTCCCGTATTGATTTGAGAATTTGTTTGTTAATAAATGTATTCCTACCAACCTTTACTTAGCCACAAATATCTGCAAGAAAAATGTTATTAGATGAAAATTCGAAAAATATTATTAGATGATCAATATTATAATCAGGAGCATTATTCTTGTGCACCAGTTGCATGGATCAATATTATAATCAGGAGCATTGTTCTTGTGCACCAGTTGCATGGATCAATATTATAATCAGGAGCATTGTTCTTGTGCACCAGTTGCATGGATCTAGATCCATGCAACTGGGCACCCACGGGTCGGGTCGGATTTGACCCGGATCCGTGCCCATTTATTTATTAATTTATGCGGTAACCTTTATGTTATACGAGTATAACCTTTATGTTATATGACTATAACCTTTTTGTACAAATATCATAACCTTTAAGTTAATATACTCAGACTTTTTTCAATATAAAATGTAAGATAATATAACTGAAAACCTTTATGTTGTGATGATTTAACATTTATGTTATGTTGATTTAACTTTTATATATAAATATCATAACCTTTATTTACTTAAAGAATAACATAAAGGTTGTGTTCATATAACATAAAGGTTAATATTATTATGCGTAAATGTTGCATTATTACAACTTAAAGGTTTACAGTGTGTTAAAACCTTAAAATTATATACTTAGAATTATTTCAATCATGTAATAATTGAAAACTTTTATATTCTTATAATTTAAAATTTATGTTATATTGATATAACATTTATATACAACTATCATAACTTTGAAAAATATAAAAGTTATATTATTATAATATAAAAGTTAAATTATTATAAGATTAAGGTTAAGTTATTATAACATAAAGGTTTAAAAGATAATATATATTTATCTTACTCTGTAAACCATCATGATAGAAAGGTTATGCGAATATATCATAAAGGTTATGTAAACATAATGAAAAGGTTAGACGGACGTAACTAAAAGGTTAGACGAAATAACTAAACGGTTTACCAGAGTCGAAATCAAATTTGATAGAAGATTCATCAACGTTGGGCCCTGATGACAGTGCTTGAAGATTGAGGGCTTTGCTAAGTAGAAGGTTACTTTTTAATTTGCATTGTTTAAAGGAAATTATAATTGTTAAGTTCATGTCTGAAAGAGAATTTTTTTTATATCTTCATGAAAATCTTTCTTTAAAAATTTCTTTGTTATTCTTTTTGACTCTTCTTAACTAACTTATGCATTGAAGAAGTCTTTGTATTTAACTTTTGTTTACAGATTAAAATAGAAAGTGGTGCAAGGACGAAAGCCAACGAAATCGGGATATACAAGAAGTGGAAAGAACGGTCACTTCGGATTTTTTTTTTTTTTTTTTTGGTTTCTTGTTTATATAACACTGAACTTCTTTTTTGTTTTTTGTTTTTAATTTAAAAGTTGAGCATGAATATGTTTTTGCGTTTTAATAGTTAGTTTTTAACTTTCTTAATTTAAAGGTATTTAAATTATTTATTAAAATATTAACTTGAACATGAACATTATATTTCTATTTTTTTTTCAATTTTTCTTTATTTCTACATTTAATTAAAAAAATTAGCTTATAAAAATCAAATATAGAGATGACATAAAAATAATTTAATAAAATACTAAAGACAATAAATAGGAAAAAACTTTTATGAGTCAGGTGCATGTTCACGTGCCTAAAACTCGCCTCCCACGCGTCTGCACGCGCTCCCACGCGCTGAACACTTGTGCTGAAGCTCATCCAAAATTCGCTCAAATAGACCAACATTTGTGTATAGTTAAACCAATTTTTGTGTATAGTTAGACAAACCATGTGTAGGTAGGTCTTGCAATATACAAAGGTATGTCTAACATATATAAATGTATGTTTAACTATATGCAAAAGTATATCTAACATATACAAAGGTATGTTTAAGTATACATAAAGGTATGTCTAACACAACGTAAAGGTATGTCTAACATAATGTAGTGATATGTGCCAAAATTCAAAAATCAAGCCAAAAAAAGACAAGACATGAAATCTGGGCAGAACTGACATGTTTAACATAGTTTAAAGGTATGTCTAACATAACGTAAATATATGTCTAACATAACCTATTTATATGTGATTTTTTTCAAAAATCAGGTGCGAAAAAAAAAAAAAGTACGGTCCCCCGACCCGGGTGCATGGATCTAAGATCCATACACCTAATTCACAAGATATCTACTCCAATAAATATTGAAAGGAAAAGACAATGACAAAATGATTACAAGATAAAATTAATACTTCTAAATTGTTTTTTTTTTTTTTTTAAAGGTCTACGTGCAACACACGCCGGTGTTGAAATCTAACCAAGGGTATTATAATCTTGTTTTATCCATCAAAGATGATTAATGATTTTGTGACAATTGTTCATATGCAAAATTACACAACGTTATATTGGTGGGTTTTTCTCAAAATAATATTTTTAAATCCGATTAGACGCCAACAAATGGATTGGGATACATGATACAATATCAAAGAAGGGATCAAATTACGCAAATTGATTTATAATCTTCTATGATTTCTTTGTAGAGTAATTCTCCTATAAAACAGGTGCATGGATGTGCCCGAGTTGGATTTCGGTCGCTTGGTCCGCTTCTCTCTCTCTCCATATCTAATTTTTGAATTTTGGCACCTATTATTACATTATGTTAGACCTACCTTTAAGTTATGTTAAACATACATTTACATTATGTTAAACCTAACTTTCTGTCCAGATTTCATACCTTAAACTAAAAAAAAAAAAAAAAACCTAGATATTTGACACATTTTGTACATGTATCATTATGTTGTATTACATATACCTTTAATTTATGTTATGTTAGACTCACCTTTGTGTTATGTTCGACCTACCTACACGTAGGTCTAACATAACACAAAGGTGGATTCAACATAACATAAATGTTTGTTTACTGGAGCGAATTTGGGTAGGTTTGAGCGCGCATTGGGGCACGTTTTTTGGCGTGTTGACCGGATCAACCCTAGTGCATGGATCCTAGATCTGTGTGTCTAACTCATATATGTTTTCACCTTCTTTGTATAATTAGTTTTGGATGGATATAAGATTAGATGAAATCTAATCAATTGAATCAAATCTAGGGATCAAATTACGCAAATTGATTTATAAGTTTTTATGATTTGTTTTATATCATTAGTTTGGATATATATATATATATATATATATATAACATTAGATGGAATAAAATCAGTTGAATCAAATCTATGTATCTTCAAAATAGATAATATTTTAAGAGAAGGACTTGTGTGCCCTTGATCCAACGCGCTCCATTATATATAATCAAAACCCTAATTCCTACATCCACTACTTGTCTCTTAAATTCGTCCACATTATTCCTTCTCATTTCTCCAAGTGCCGCATCACTACTTTCTCTCTCTCTCGCCACCTCAAGCCTCTCAAGACTGTCGAGTCTTCCGGCAGCGCCTCCACCAACCCCGCCATCGCCACCCCTCTTCCACTCACTATAAGAAAATCGCTGATAGACAACGGTTAAAAATCGCTGATAGACAACGGTTAAAAACCGTTGTCGTAGGCCAAAAAGGAGTGTTGTCGTAGCTGGCGTTGTCGTAGGGGTCAGCAAATTTTTGCTCATAGACAACGATTATTAACCATTGTCTTAGACCCCTACGACAACGGTTGTGACGCACATAGAGAACAGTTTTTAACCGTTGTTGTAGGGTTGTGGTTCCAAAGAAGCGTTATCTTATCTATCTACGACAACACTTTGACAACGATTTTAAGTCGTTGTTCTAGAGACCAACGACAACGGTTTTTAACTGTTGTCCCACCGTTGTCGTAGATAGATAAGACAACGCTTTTACAACTGCTTTTGACCGTTGTCGTTGATACCTATGACAACGGTGTAAAATCGTTGTCCCACCGTTGTCATAGCTAATAAAGACAACGCTTTGACAACGGTTTTTAACCGTTGTCCCGCCGTTGTCGTAGACTAATTACACATCGCCTTTAATTTGTTTTGTTTTTTATCGTTGTCGTAGATACTTATGACAACGGTTTTGAACCGTTGTTGTACGTTAATTTTAACGTTGTTGTAGGTTAATTTTACCGTTGTTATAGATCCTTACGACAACAGTTTGGAAACTGTTGTCGTAATTTATTTCAGCGTTGTCTTTTACAATTTATATTTAATACAATCTAATAAAAATTCAAATATATAGAATAAGACATTCAACTCAAAATAGTCATACCAAATTCATCTAATACTTCATACAGCAGATATTCATCTAAGAGTTCATAACAAAAATTTAACGGCAAAAGAGACAAGTTACGTTCACCCACAAGGTTATTCAACGACAAACAAGTAACTAATCCAATCCTCTCATCAAACTCAAACTCCAATTACCTAACATTCATAAGTTCATCAAAACAAGTTACCTACATTCCTCCCACATAGAGATCCAATTACAAATTAGTATATGATTCAAGGGATTTTGTAGAATGGGTGCTCGATGTAGGTGTATCGCCAGCAATCTCCTCATCAACAACTTTTTTCTTGTCATTCCCTTACAACTTATCCAATAGTGTCTTTTTACACCGTGTAGTCATTGTTGTAAGAAATCTGCAATCAAATAAAGAAACAATGAATAAAAGTGGATGATCAAGACTTATTGCAATTAGAATACAACACTAAAACGTTAAAACTCAACAAATAAAATAACAATAACAAACAAAGAGACATTGTATATGCAAGGTAAATATATACCATAGTGATTTAATTGCTAGCATGATCAATTACCATTGGAATATAACACTAAAACGTTGCAACTCAGCAGATAAAATAACAAGAATAAACAAAGACACATTTTATATGCAAGGTCAAAATATACCACTATGATTTAATTGCTTGCATGATCAATCCATGTCCCTTTGATAAGTGTCAATTTTGCTATAGCTTTGCGTACAATGTTATGATCGATTGAGTGCGTTTGTGTACGTTTTTATAGCAATTTTGTTACTTTTCATATATTAGTTGCATTTGACATTTTGGTTGCTAAGTTTCATGATTTTAGTGGAAAAAATATGAACTTCAAATGTGATTAAGGATTGAGGAAGAAACGAGGAGGAAACGAGGCCGAAAACGAGAAAAAATGGGGTTGCGCATTGGGGCACGGACAGATGTAACCGCGCACGGTCAGAGCTGCACTGGCGCACGACCGTGCGCGAATGTCCAGAGAGGAAGGTAGCCGCGCACGGACGGCCGTGTCTGGGGACACGGTCGTACGCGGCTGGCAAGCGCGAGCGCAGCGGGGCACGGTCTGGTCGTGCCGTGGGGCACGATCGTGCCCGGGTGTCCTACTTCATCTAAAACTCGATTTTGGATGATTTTTACCCGATTTTCTTGATCTCCGAGACTCCCAAGAAGATATATAGACCCCAAGAATTCCAGAATTGAGGACATAAACATTCATAGAGAGAAAACACAAATTCTGAGAGCATCCAAGAGAAAATACGAAGGAGAATTCGAAGATAGAGAATCACGAGATCGTCGTTTTAGAGTTTTTCTTTCTACTTTTCTACTTTTTGTTGAATTTCGGTTTTGACATGATGTTATCAATTTTGTCTATGGATTTGATTAATATTATGTCTGGCTAGATTTTCGTAGGTTTCTAGGATATGTAAGTAGTTCGATTCAAACCTTGATGGATCTTTGGTTTTAATTCAATTTCTTGATTTTTCGATCCTATTCATGCGTTTATGATTTGATTTCTTGTTTGATTAGAGGGCCCCTAATTGAGCATGTTTAAGTAGTTAAGTCAAAATTCGAGAGAAGAGATTTAATTACGGAAGAGTAAACACATGACATATATGCAGCATGAGATCGAGAGATAAATGACATATGTGATGTGATTTTTAATCCTAGGTGCTTTTGGGAGTTGTTCTGTTATATCAGATCGAGTAGAGATACCTCTGGTAGCATAATAATCAACCGGTTAAATTGACTCGAGAGAGCTTTTAATTTGATATTCGTGATTGCTCATATAGGATTATTAATCAATGAAATTGGATTGATCAAGGTGACGTTGAGGGGAGAATCAGGTGAAAGCATGTTCTAGAACCTGTCTTAGAATAATTGTTTAACCTCGTGATTTTTAATTGCATTCTTAGTTAGTATAATTAAGTCAACATCTTTTGAATTCGATTCTTAGATAAAATTAGGAATAAAATTTAGGTAATTAATTAATTCTAACGATAATCTCTGAGGGATCGAATTCAAAAGATGTTGACTTAATTATGCTAACTAAGAATGCAATTAAAAATCACGAGGTTAAACAATTATTCTAAGACAGGTTCTAGAACATGCTTTCACCCGATTCTCCCCTCAACGTCACCTTGATCAATCCAATTTCATTGATTAATAATCCTATATGAGCAATCACGAATATCAAATTAAAAGCTCTCTCGAGTCAATTTAACCGGTTGATTAGTATGCTACCAGAGGTATCTCTACTCGATCTGATATAACACAACAACTCCCAAAAACACCTAGGATTGAAAATCTCATCACATATGTCATTCATCTCTCGATCTCATGCTGCATATATGTCATGTGTTTACTCTTCCGTAATTAAATCTCCTCTCTCGAATTTTGACTTAACTACTTAAACATGCTCAATTAGGGGCCCTCTAATCAAACAAGCAATCAAATCATAAACGCATGAATAGGATCGAAAAATCAAGAAATTGAATTAAAACCAAAGATCCATCAAGGTTTGAATCGAACTACTTACATATCCTAGAAACCTACGAAAATCTAGCCAGACATAATATTAATCAAATCCATAGACAAAATTGATAACATCATGTCAAAACCGAAATTCAACAAAAAGTAGAAAAGTAGAAAGAAAAACTCTAAAACGACGATCTCGCGATTCTCGACCTTCGAATTCTCCTTCGTATTTTCTCCTGGATGCTCTCAGAATTTGTGTTTTCTCTCTATGAATGCTTGTGTCCTCAATTCTGGAATTCTTGGGGTCTATATATCTTCTTGGGAGTCTCGGAGATCAAGAAAATCGGGTAAAAATCATCCAAAATCGAGTTTTAGATGAAGTAGGACACCCGGGCATGGTCGTGCCCCACGACACGACCAGACCGTGCCCCGCTGCGCTCGCGCTTGCCAGCCGCGCACGACCGTGTCCCCAGACACGGCCGTCCGTGCATGGCTGCCTTCCTCTCTGGACATTCGAGCACGGTCGTGCGCCAGTGCAGCCCTGACCGTGCGCGGCTGCATCTGTCCGTGCCCCAATGCACAGCCCGTTTTTCCTCGTTTTCGGCCTCGTTTCCTCATCGTTTCTTCCTCAATCCTTAATCACATTTGAAGTTCATATTTTTTCCACTAAAATCATGAAACTTAACAACCAAAATGTCAAATGCAACTAATATATGAAAAGTAACAAAATTGCTATAAAAACGTACACAAACGCACTCAATCGATCATAACATTGTACGCAAAGCTATAGCAAAATTGACACTTATCAATTTCCCCCAAACTTAAATCATTGTTCGTCCTCGAACACCATCAAGAACTCTTTTCAACACAAATCACAAAAGAACGAACCAAGTTTCACAACCAAAGACTCAAAGTACTTAATCGAAATCAAAATTTTCCAAACTTAAGCAAACACTCCAAACAATCCACAATCATCACTTCAAGGAGTAATGAACCTCACAAGGTAAAAGTGTATAATTCACGCTCAAAAGTGTATAAAATAGGACGTGTATACGCTCAAATCAATCAATCAAGTACAATCTACCATAGGCTTGCAAATCGTCTCACTTTTCCACCACTTTCGTACATGTGAATATATGAATCAAAAAGGACTTTTATTTGGACGCAATGAGGTTCTTTGGACAAGGTAGGAAAATTTGGATTAAAGTGACTATAAAAGCATATGATTGAAGCGTTTCCACTTAACTCACGAATTGTTTTCCACTTCAATGAAATTTCTCCAATCACAATCCACACGAACACATGGTGGTTCATTATCATCTGTTACATCATCATCATTGGTATGTAGATCTTTGGTAAAACAAGGGTGGTGAATTATTGTTTCATCAAATTTTTCACCACTCGTGCTTTCAAAATACTCCCTTGTAGGTGTTGTAAGCACAACAAACCATTCATGGTCCATAGGGTCTTCTATATAGAAAACTTGCTTTGCTTGACTTGTCAAAATAAATGAATCATTTCTGAAACCAATTTTGTTAAGATTTACAAGTGTGAATCCAAGATCATCTATTAAGATGCCACTTTTGTTGTCTACCCAATTGCATTTAAACACTGGAATTCGAAACTTGTAGTAATCAAGTTCCCATATCTCTTCAATAGGCCCATAGAAGATCATGTCTGACACAACTGGATTTTTATCTTTAGCACTAGAAAGTTGCATGGTCTTTACAACTAAGCTAACTCCAGAGTTTTGAACAGTTCGTGCTGCATCATGTTCTTTTGTATAGAAAGTAACACCATCAATCAAGTAACTATGATACTTACTTTAACACATTATTGCTAGGCCCCTGTGCTATACACTTCATCCTTCCTGATATGTTCTTTGTTGAACAATTTTTTTGTTCCGCCACCTAGCACCATCACATGTTTAAAATACATACTCACATTGTTTATGATCACATTAATAGTCATTTATATACGATGCTAGACTTACTCGATCATGTAGCCAGCTAGTAAACAATTTATTATGTTCGTCCTGTAACCACTTTACGGACTTAGCCTTTGTCCGTGATGTTGTCTTCAAGAAAGTCATGTGTTCACTAATAACATAACATAGAAAAATTAGTTATTGGAACACAAACAAATTAATTAGCATGATGTGAGTTTGATGAATTACTTGATATATGGATCAATCTCGACATCATTTGCGAGTACATGATGATGTGCCTGCAGCAACTCCTCATCACAAACAAATGTGACTTGTGCCCTTGATAGAGGTTTAGTGGGTCGGACTTGGTGATGTGTTGCTGGGATGCAACATGTCTGCATGTTTGACAAGTAGTCTAAGCAAAATTCCACTGCCTCTTCAGTGATGTATCCTTCAGGTCGATTTCGATTTCTCACATAACCCTTCAAGACTCGCATGTATCTTTCAAATGGATACATCCATCTATACCATACTGGTCCACAAAGTCTGACCTCTCGTACCAACTGCACAGTCAAATGCACCATGATATCAAAGAATGACGGAGGAAAGTACTTCTCTAACAAACACAGGGTCGTTACAATCTCCCTTTGCAAATCATCTAGCCTTGACACATCTATCACTTTGCTGCATACCGTATTAAAAAAGAAACATAATCTGGTGATAACATACCTAACATTATCAGGTAAGACACCATGAATTGCCACGGGGAGTAATTGTTGCATTAAGGTGTGACAGTCATGTGACTTCAATCCAACAAGTTTCAAATCTTTCAGTGAGACCAACTTCTTGACGTTTGATGAATAACCAGTTGGGACCTTCATTCCAAAGAGAGATTGACAAACCTTTCGTTTTGTATAACATGCAGGTGGCAAAAATGTCTTCTTTCCCCCCACAATCGGTGCCAACTCAGTCCTCACCTTCATCTCTAGAAGGTCTCGTCTTGATGTTACCCCATCCTTTGTTTTTCCCGGGATGTCAAGTAACGTGCCTATGAGACTTTCGCATATATTCTTCTCAATGTGCATTACATCAAGAATATGTCGAACATGTAAATGTTCCCAATATGGAAGTTGAAAGAAAATTGACTTCTTCTTCCAAACAGATTTATCACCATCATTTGCTTGACAATTGTGACTACCTTTTCCCCAAACACATTTTATTGTAGCAACTTTTTTCAATACATCTCGCTCAGATAATGGTTTTGGCGAGATATTGAACTCTTGTGTTCTATCAAATGTTTTTTTTGTCTTCTATAAGGATGACTTTCATGGAGAAACCTTCTATGGCCTGTGAATGATATCTTTCGACTGTGCTTCAACCTTTTCGCATATGTATATTCACCACATATGACACATGCATGGTATTCCTTGACCTTACATCCCGATAAGTTTCCATAAGCTGGAAAATCATTTATTGTCCATAGCAAGACAACTCTAAGTAGGAAACTTTTATCCCGATAAGCATCGTATGATTGAATGCCTACTGACCACAATTGTTCCAAGTCATCAATTAAAGGTGCTAAGTAGACATCAATATCGTTCCCAGGCTGCTTAGGACTAGCAATCAACAAGGTAAGCATAATGAATTTTCGTTTTAAACACAACCAAGGAGGAAGATTGTAGGTGACTAATAGAACTGGCTAACAACTATAAGTGGACGCCATCAAACTATATGGATTGATCCCATCTACAGATAAAGCTAATCTGAGATTTATAAGATCAGAAGCAAAGTCTGGCCATTTATGGTCAACAACCTTCCATGAGGGTGAATCAGCTGGATGGCGTAGAAAACCATCACTAACCCTCTTTTCAGCATGCCATGTTAAGTCCTTCGAGACTTCCGTATTCTGAAAAATTCTCTGAAATCTCGGAATAGGTGGAAAGTACCACAAAACTTTGGTAGGAATTAAGTTCTTCATAGTCAAACTCTTACCCACCT
Organism: Scutellaria baicalensis; assembly: GCA_005771605.1. Classification (NCBI taxonomy): domain Eukaryota; kingdom Viridiplantae; phylum Streptophyta; class Magnoliopsida; order Lamiales; family Lamiaceae; genus Scutellaria; species Scutellaria baicalensis. The sequence continues at coordinate 12,827,027 of CM016729.1, forward strand.
TCCATCTCGAGGCTCCACAAGTCGGGCAACTAGTACATTGCTCATACTCCTTTTGATACAAAACACAATCATTGGGGCATGCATGAATTTTCTCATAGTCCATGCCTAAAGCAATTAGACTTTTCTTTGCATCATACAAAGACAGAGGCAATTCATTTGAATCTGGCAGCATATCTCCAATGAGTGTAAGAGGATCATCGAAACTCTTATCACTCCAACTATATTTGGCCTTCAGGTTGTATAGTTTCACAATTGAAGGTAACTTTGTGAATTTAGTACAACCTAAATACAATGGTTTTTCTGCATCCTCAAGTAGCTTTACAAACTCATTTGGATTGTCAGTTTTTTCATATGCAACATGTAACATATCAATTGGGTCTTCTGAAGTAGACTTACATTCACCATCCCACATTGATTCAAATAATCTATTGAGTTGGTATAGTTTTCCCCATGCCATATCCAAGTATGGTAAGTTAAATCCATACCATGATTCAACAAATGCAACCTCAGAAGCTTAAATTTTTTTCCTAACTAGGTTTCCACATGTTGAGCAAGAGCATGACATTACATTGTGGTTAGCTACATTTTGCAGAGCAAAATGAATGAAAGACTCTACTCCAACTTTATACTCCTGTGACAATCTATCTTTTGACATCCATGATTTATCCATAATTAACCTACTAACACAAGATACTAGTAAATAAAAAATATAGTCTTATGATATATATTTTCTTATTTTGCACCAATTGCCTAATAATAGAATCAATATAAAAAAAATTAGTGCACAATTCACAATTCATGACCAAACATACTACTAATTACTCAATAAACAAATAGACACCAACTCAAAAATGAAATTCCATCACCCTCCTCATAATTATTGATTTAGGAACAAATGAATTCCCATCACTAATTCATTTCAATGTCGACGATCTCTACGAACAACTTCTATTCTATTATGTTTCACTATTTTTAAATGGATTCACTACAAGAAATTCTCTCATAGACTACACCCCTAAGACATGTGTTTTGTCAAAAAACCCTTGTCGTAGCTGAAATTGGCGTTGTCGTAGATAAAACCGTTGTCGTAGAGTGCAAAAATGCTCTCATAGACAAGGGTTTTTCATTGGCGTTGTCGTAGAGGCGAAGTCGTAGGGTAAAATTGAGCCCTAAGACAACGGTGATGACTTGAGGTTGTCGTAGATGCGTAGTCTTAGGTTAAAATTGAGCCCAATGACAACGCTTACGATATGAGGTTGTCGTAAAGACGTAGTTATTGTGCCCTGAGACAACGCTTACAATACGAGGTTGTCGTAGAGACGTAGTCATTGTACCCTAAGACAACGGTAACTTTTTAGAGTTGTCGTAATATCATAATAGCGTTGTTGTAGATTAAGTTAAATTAAATTTAATTTATTATTACACATGTAAAAATCAAAAAGTTACTAAGGGTGAAATCAAATCCTTTTGAAAACCCTAAATCTCTCCCTCCTCCTCCCTCCTCCCCACGCCTCCGCCGTCCACAGCGTTGCCGCCGCAGCGCCCTCACCGCCGCCAGTGTCCCTCATCGTCGTTGCCAAGTCGATTGAGTCAAGAGTCGACCTCGTCGGTTCGCCTCTGCCAAGGTCTCGCAGCGCCGCCTCCAGCCCTCGCCGCCGCCGCCGCCGTCGCCGCCTCCTCCCCCACCCCTCCTCAGCCGTCACTGTCCCCACCCCTCCACTGTTTTCCCTAACCCCAATCATATTGCAGATCCTCAATTCCGCCATTGCCGACACTGTTAGCTTGCTCGAGTGCCGAGATTTTGTCCCGCCCTCCACTGTTTTCCCTAACCCCAATCTAGTTTGTGCCGCCATTCACTCGCTAATCGCCTAGACCCAATTGAAATTGCTCCCACATTCACTGATTCACGAATTTGTAGTTGGAGTTGTAGCTCTATTTTGCTGTTTTCAGGTTCGGGCTCGATCTTCTTCTGACATTGTTTGCATTTCGCTGCACGTGTTTGTCGTATTGTCATGTGACGCTTCGTTGTAATGCAAGTATAGGGCTGCTTGTTTACTGTGTAGGTTTTGGTTCGTCAAGGTCTAGGTGTTTAGATGATGATAGGTGGTAGATGCTAATCACACTTAAGTATGATTCTTGTTATTTCCGTCAAGATTGATTATAAATCTTGTCGAATGGGTGAGTAACAGTAGCTCTCTGCTTCAGTTTCATACTTTCCAGGTTTTGCTGATGGTCAGATTTGCAGTTACAGCCATTCCGCTCAGAAATTGGTGTTCTTGTTTTATATCAAGGGGATGAGCAATAGCAACTGTAGCAGACCATAGCACCTGATTCTGTTGTGTTTTTTGTAAATAACGAATTGGATCTTGTTAGAGGTGACGACTTTGAGAAGCTGACATTGGGGCATGATTGTTTAGAGGGACCAGAATAGACACAATGATCAGCAAACAACTTCTACTGACCTACCTGTATCTCTTATTATATATATTGCTATCCTCGGGAGTTATTCTATATAACAAGGTATGTACTTCTGGATCACTGTATGTATGCTATTTTTATGCGTTTCCTCATTCCTTGATATTGGTGTTCTTTGTCAATGATATAGCTGCTTGAACATTACATTTATGTACTGGGCAAGTTGTCATTGCTTTCGCAATTACCATGTTAGTGGTTATGCAGACAGATGAACTATTTTTTGTTTTGATATGGATAAGCAATCATAATGCTTATTAAAATTATGGACTGCTTATTTATTTTTGAAGATATCACACTATATTCTGGAATCCATGTTAATCAGGCTTTCTGCCGGCCTTTGATATATTTAATTTGGAGAGTTCATTTTCTATTTGACATATTTAATATATCTTTAAAAACAATGGCTTTGCCTATTACCCCTGTAAAAACCATCGCATGACAGAATACAATACCATCCTTGCAAAAGTTCAAACACCATACCTGCCTTCTATATTATTTTGGGTTCTTTATTGTCATTGCATGAGGAAAGTTTAACATGTAATTAGCATATTGTGCAATTTTACTGTCATTTGGTTTGGTTGTGTCACCCTTAAAGTTTATGATTGATTAGTTGTTTTAGTTTCCATAATATAAATTACATGCCAGCTTTCTTTCTCAAAAAAGAAAAATAGAACAAAACACAAAAAAGATAGGTTTACAATATACATGAGCTCGTGTTTATTCCTTATTCTTTCTTTACTTATGCATGTTTAAGAACTCATTTTAGCTGCATTTGATTGGGAGAAATATTGCGTGTTTTTGTACCTTGTTTTTTGATATTATTATGATTGCATACTTGTGAATCTCTACCTCGTGAGGTCGTGATTTTCTATAGTTGTTAAATTCTATAACTAAGTGTGCTTCTTTGATCCTTAATTGTATGAAGCACACTCAGTATCTAGTCAAATGTTGATGTTCGGAAAGCTTTACATTTCTGATACACTAGTATGAAGTGAATGAACCTATTTGAATCTTGTGTTTGGTACACTGGAGTGAAATGTTAAATTCATTTGACTTTGAGTTCCTTGAATGATAGTCTCACATTTGATCATTTTTTTACGGAACACAAGGTTCTTAGGTATGGATAAAAAAAAAAAAACATAAAATTATGAACAATTTCAGTTAGCAGAAGCTCGGAAGACCCGGGGACCTCGAGTCGAAGATGGTACTGCTCAGAGAGATAGGCCCCTTTACGAGGTCTACTTCTGCCTATTATCTTTCTGTTTTAGCTCATAATTTTACGATTTTAGTTTCCATTGCTCTTTTTTCTAGTTCTGGTTGATTACGTTGCATTGCTTATGATGTTATGCATGATTCATGGCATGCTCCCCTGTTCAATCTCTCAAAATTTGATAGCACAGTGGACTGTGCATGTGAGAAGTTTTATCAGTGTGGTTTGTGCTTAAAACCGTTCTGGGATAGTCATTTCCTCTTGCTCTGTCTACTCTTTCGTATCTTCATGCGTGGATACAGAGCTACATAAATACTTGAGTTTTACTCTCTCTTTGAAACTGCAGGTTTTAAAGGAAAATAAGGATAGGAAAGATGCCGAATTCAACGAACGCTTCAAGCACAGTAAGTTCTTGATTTGTGCTTTTCAAATGTGTATTACTGTTAGTTATTGGAATGCGTAGGTGGAATTTTGTCATCCCTTGGGATATGTATCTCTATGGTTTTGGACTTGAGAATGGTAATGCAAAAAAACATTGTTTCTACCTTATAACTAGGTTACGTGGTGAACCTTGTGGTAGATTATAATAATTGAATAAGCACTTAAGATTGATTAGTCCTTTTATGGTTTCTAGCCTGTTTGTAGAAACACCTGACCTGTGATATGTAATTCTTTTTTGAAGTTGAATTGACACACCCTAGTTTACTTTTGTTTCTTCACATACTCTATGACAATTATGCACATTACATAAAACAGAGGTGTTTATCTAATTTCACATGCATGTTTTCCCTGTATTTTATATTGCAGTATTTTAGGTACTATTAAGAGCTGTGTATATTTACTTCATAATTCCTACATAGTTATGGATTCCTCTTGCAGGGCCACCAAAAGCTTTGGATGAAGATGAGACTGAGTTTCTGGAAAAATTGGAAACGGTGAGGTTATGCCTGCTATTCACTTACCGTGACAGATAATGAAGTAGTAAACTGCTTGCATTGAACCAGTCTTACATTCACTTAAAACATATGTTGCTGTTTCTGCATCTCCATTTGGTACTCATGAAATTACATTCTTAAGTATTGGATAGGAGATCTTGAAAAGAGAAATCTCAATACACAGGCTGAAAATACCATGCAATAGATTTTCCACCAGAAAAGATGAGAGATTTTTAATTAATTGTACATTTAACTCAAGCTAAGGATTTTCATTGCGCTTTTTAATTTCAAATTTCTCTGGTTTGTCAAATTGATGCATCCTAACATCAGTAATATTCTAAAAACACATCTATTGCCAACACATTGTGAAATAGATTATATGGCCTGAATTGATGATAAAATTCAATGCTTACTGCATTGTCATCACTGATGCCCCTACTTGCCCTGTGCAGCAGCTCAGAATTTGATGAAACCTAGTAACAAATAATAAGCAAAAAGGTTGAAACTATTAATCTCTTCATAGAGTTGCAGCTTGGGTTTTTAGAGCCATGATAATTGATTCAATACTGTCAGTAACAAACTTGATTCAATATTGATTCTTTTTTTTTTTCTCCTTTTTCTTCATGAAGGATGAAATAATAGCTCGTATCGAGGAAAAAATCGCTGCATGGACGTTCCTCCCTATAGGTATATTATGCGAGAGCTTTTCTAAGGTACCTTAGCACTTTCATCATCCTATGAAGTCTCACTTTCTTTCTTGTAAATCTATAATGTAGAGAATGGGGAGGCTATGCAGATATTGCATTACGAGAATGGCCAAAAGTATGAGCCACATTACGATTATTGATATTTGGAGGCAAAATCATTGTAGGATTTCATTCGTTGGTGATCTCCGGTGATTCTTGATATTTGGGATGGTTCTTCATGTTTTTAGATGATTCTTGTTACTTTTGGATGGTTTTATTGATGTTTTTGGATGGATCTTGATGTGAAGAGTTCTTGATATTTTTGGATGCACAAAGTATTGTAGTTTTTGGATGTTTTTGGTATGGTTTTTCATGTTTTTAGATGATTCTTGTAACTTTTGGATGGTTATTGATGTTTTTGGATGGATCTTGATGTGAAGAGTTCTTGATATTTTTGGATGCACGAAGTATTGTAGTTTTTGGATGTTTATTGTATATAATTAGGTGAATTTTAATTTTTGTATATAATTTACAATATCAACCAATTTAATATATAATAATTGTAAAATGCAAAAGTAAAAGACATCACTAATAAGACAATGGTTTTAAAAACCGTTGTCGTTGAAAAAAAGGTTGAAAAGCGTTGTAAACGACAACGGTTTTTTGGTTAAAAACCGTTGTCGTTGAATCAAAGAACACATAAAGACAACGGTTTTAAACCGTTGTCGTAGATATAAACAACAACGGTTAAAAACCGTTGTCGTATAATAAAAGACTTCAGAAAGACAACGGTTTTTAACCGTTGTCGTATGTATCTACGACAACGGTTAAAAACCGTTGTCTATGAGCGCATAAATTATAATTATTGGGCTACAACAACGGTTTTTAACCGTTGTCACGCCGTTGTCGTAGGGGTCAACGACAACGGTTAAAAACCGTTGTCTATGAGCGAAATTTTTCAACCCCCTACGACAACACCACCTACGACAAGGGTTTTTTTTGGCTACGACAAGGGTTAAAAACCCTTGTCTATGAGCTTTTTTCTTGTAGTGATTTTTCATAGATACTATTAATGAGCTCTACCTCTTATTATCTTGTTTCATTAAAATCGGCTCTCATTTCACTTAAGATTCATGCATACAATTTGATTAATGTTTCACAATTTCATAAATCTCATCATTATTCATAAACAAATAATATCATAACCAAAATGTAAGTATTCTGCTCAAATAATATCATAAACAAATAATATCATAACCACAATTTCATAAATCTCATCATTATTCACACAATACTTTCTTGCTTAACCAAAAGTATTCTAATCAGCAGCTGCACCAACTATATTTCAAAGAAACTAACAACTATCTGTTTGGTGCTCAAGGAATTTGGGATGAACCAAATGTAAATTTTGCTCAGTAAAACATTTCAATTTTTAGTGAGAATAAGCAAATGGGGATAGGTGAGCGCAGCGTACCAATGTTTGCCAATGTTTACCAATTGGGATGTTTTGCTTGGCTGGGAATGGATATAGGGACCGGCGTCGATGGAGGCGGCGCTGCGAGGATGGGTGTGCGGTGAGGGTGCACGCTGCGCAGCGGCTGGAGAGGATGGGTGCGCGCGGCTGGAGGGGATGAGAGAAGAGGCGATTGCTGGAGACTTAGGTGCGCGCAGCGAGGTGGGTGCGCGCGGCGAGGCGGCAGCGGCATCGGTGCTCACGGTGACAACCTCATATCATAAGCGTTGTCATGGGGTTCATTTTGTACCTAAGACTACACCACTACGACAACGTCAAGTCATCACCATTGTCTTAGGGCTGAATTTTACCCTACGACAACGCCTCTACAACAAAGCCAAAAAAATGTCGTTGTCTATGAGTGGATTTTTGTGCCCTAAGACAACGGTTTTGTCTACGACAACACTAAATTTGGCTACGACAACGATTTTTTCAAAAAACCGTTGTCTTAGGGGCGTTGTCTATGTGCGTTTTTCTTGTAGTGCACTCTCTACAACGCCTTCCTCTCCATCATCTTCACCTTCATTTTACGCTCCAACTCTTTTTCTTCTTCATTAAGACGCATCATTCTTCTTCTCTATTAAGATGCATCATTCTTCTTCTCTATTAAGATGCATCATTCCTTCTTCTCTATCAAAGTTCGTTGGGCTTGCAATCTCTCTTTTCCTTTTCTTCTTCTTCTTGATTTCATATGTTCGATTTCAATTCATCTATTTTAATTCAATAGATTTCTTATTGTTCTTCAACATTTGGGATGGAGAGGTACATAGAAGAATTACCAATTGTGACTACAAATTTTGCATCCAACATTACTACTAGATGATTTGCAGAATATTACGAGAAGGAAGATAATGAAAATCGAGATATATTATGTAATACCACAGAAGCATACATGTAATACCTTAAAAGTATTTATGTAATACCTGAAAGAGACTAATGTAATACCTGAAAAGGGATGTAACTATAAAGTATGTAATATCATATAGATAAAAATGTAGTACCTTAAACATATATATATATATATATTATGTAATACTTTAAGGATAAATACGTAATACCTTAAACTATAAGTAGTAATACCTTGTGAATATGTAATACCTTACACTCAAATATGTAATACCTCAAAAGCTGAATATGTAATACATTATACTCAAATATGTAATACCTCAAAGGTGTATATGTAATACCTTATGCTTTAAACTTAATACCTTAAAGATAAATGTGTAATATTAAGAGTATACACGTAATACCTGAAGAATATATATATATATAAGACCTATAACTGAATGGAATCTGGTGTGTGTGGCGCTCATTAGCTCAGGTCGCACATTTTGTCATATTTTAATTGTAGTTATTCCATATTTATTATTGTAGTTATTCCATATATTTATATAATTATCTAAATATCCTTAATTTTTAAAACTTATCGGGTTATAGTAAGCGTTTTAAAAATTGACCAAAATAAGACACTTTTTATATAGTATTAGATTTTTTGTAGATTGAAGGGTGTTTCAAGAAATTGGGGCAAGTTCATATTTGAAAAATGAAAAGGAGGAAAATAAGTCAATTTTTGGCTGCATAAAATTAAGATTTGTTAAATTCCATCAATTTTCAAGTTTTGATAAAAACTAAATGTTTGAATTTTTGAAACGCTGGGTATCAAAAGTCCCAATTTTATATAAAGAAGTACAATTTTACTCATCATTATAATATTTATACCCCATATACCAAAAATTTTAAAATATTATCCCCAAATACCCAAAAACATTTGTACGGTAATGTTAGGAGAATTAAAAGTACACATGTAATATATATTGATTTATATTAATTGAAATTATAAGTACACGTGTAATATATTGATTTATATTAAGGGTAATATATATTTATATTAATTGGAATGTATTTGTAATATATATTGTAATAAATAGTGGCCCACCTACCCACCCCACCCCATTAGGGTTTAACGAAATTCTCTCCCTCCTTCCTCCCATATTTCTTTCTTTCTTGCTCTCCCACTCAGTAGCTGCCGCTCTCCCACTCAGCAGCCGCCGGTGGTTCCTCCTCATCCATTCTTGCTCTCTCATTTCTCTCAGCAGCCGACGGTCCACTTCTCTTGAGTTAAATGACCGAACAGGTTAGTGTTTATACATTGTTTGATTATTTATACTTTGTTTTTTATTTAGTTTGATTATTCTTTGAAAGTTGAGATTTTGTTTGATTATTGTAGTATTAAATTATTGTTGTGATTAATATTGAATTATTGTCGTGATGTAGGAATGACCAAAATAATTGTTTACGAAAAAAATTCAACTAACGAAGAAAAAAATAAAATTCGTTAACCCCTAAAATTATAGGGGTTAACGAAACATCTAACGAAAAATTGAAGAATTTCGTTAACCCCTAAAATTTTAGGGGTTAGCGAAACAACAAACGAAGAAATTGAAGAATTTCGTTAACCCCTTAATTTTAAGGGGTGAACGAAACAACTAATGAAAAAATTGAAGAATTTTGTTAAACCCCTAAACTTTAAGGGTTAACGAAATAAACTCAATTTTACGAAATTTCTCCTAATTCGTTAACCCCTTAAAGTTTAGGGGTTAACGAGTTTTTTCATTAATTTCTATTTTCTATTTCGTTAATTCTGTAATTAATTTGCTTTTTATTTGTTTTAATTTGTTCCCTAATTTTTTTATTTTTTAGTACATGGTTAGCAATTATTTCGTTAGCTATAATTTTTTAATTTCGTTAACCCTACTTTTAAATTCGTTACTTAATTCGTTAATTTATTAATTTTTTAATTCGTTAATTAGTTAAGCCCTACTTTTAAATTCGTTATTCGTTAGTTTATTATTTTTTTAATTACGTTAAGTAGTTAACTTTAATTCGTTAGTTAGTTAATATTTTTAATTCCTAGTTAATTTTTAATTCGAATAGATAATTTTAAATTCGTTAGTTTATTAGTTTTTTAATTCGTTAATTAGTTAACTTTAATTCGTTAGTTAATTTTTTTAAATTCCTAGTTAATTTTTAATTAGCTTAGTTAATTTTGTAATTCGTTAGTTTATTATTTTTTATTCATTAATTTATTAATTTTTTAATTCGGTAATTAGTTAACTTTAATTCTTTAGTTAGTTAATTTTTTTAATTTGTAGTCAATTTTTAATTCACTTAGTTAATTTTTAATTCGTTGGGTAATTTGTTAATTCGTTCGATTTGTTAGTTAATTCGTTCAATTTGTTAGTTAATTTCGTTATTTAATTATTAGTAATTCTTTAATTTGTATTTTTTTGTATTTGTTAATCCCTTTAAGTTTGTTCGTTAATTCATATAATTTTTTGTAATGGTTGTTTAATTATTTTTAATTCGTTAGCCCTACTTTTTAAGTCATTAATTATTTTATTAATTTTTTTTATTGTTAATTGGTTAAGCTCTACTTTTAAATTAGTTAAATTAGTTTATTAATTAGTTAAACCCTACTTTTAATTAGTTTATTAAGCTAATTCGTTAATTCATTGATGAGTTTGTTAATTAGTTGATTAATTTTTAAATTCGTTAATTAGTTAAGCCCTATTTTTAAATTAGTTAATTCATTAATTAGTTAAGCCCTACTTTTAATTAGTTTATTTCGCTAATTAGTTAATTCGTTAATTAGTTTATTAGTTAGTTTATTAATTTTTTACTTCGTTAATTAGTTAACTTTAATTCATTAGATTCCTACTTAATTTATAATAAGTTAGTTTATTATTTTTTAATTCGTTAATTAGTTAGTTAATTTTTGTAATTCCTAGTTAATTTATAATTCGTTAGTTCTGATAATTAGTTAACTTTAATTTTTAGTTAGTTCCTAGTTAATTATTATTAATTCTTTAATTTGTATTTTTTTATTCGTTAATCCTTTAAGTTTGTTCGAATTATTTTAGCGTTTGTAAATATACAGATCGAGTTCCATTACGTTCGTGAGGCATGCCAGGGTACCATCGCATATATAAATGGATACGTTCGCCTTGCGGTACTTGATGAGGTCAAGGAACAGCTTCGATCGATGGGCTGGCAGTGTCTTCATGACTTTTGGAAGACGAGTTTCGGCCATTTCCTGATGTGGAAGACGGAGAGAGAGTCTTGCAAGGCTTTCTTACACGTCCTCATGTCATATGACTGAGTGGTGACGAGATGCCTGCACACAAGAGGTGATTCTGTGTAGGACAGGAAATGAGTATTTGTCGGTTTGGTAAGCATGAGTTTCCCTAGTGATGAGGTTGAAGTTCGATGACTCGACTTTCAATCTGGCCGTAATTCACACCCCACCAAATGGAGTAGTGTATTGGAGGGTGCACGCCGAGTCATCTGGGGTCACAGTGTCTGACCTCTGTGCTCGATTCACAGTCGGTGAGTTTGCTGATAGTGTGGAGGACACGGTCAAGATTGCCAAGATTTTGATCCTCCACCTCACACTGCTCGGGGTGGACGCCGACAAGACAACTGTAGACCGATGGGAGGATGAAGACTTATGGGAGAGTTTTCCATGGGGGAAGATCAGCTTCCTCACCCTAGTCAAATACATGGATATGCTACCTACCACAGTTCCTGCTCGTGACTACATACCGCATTAGCATTTCTATGGTTTCTCGATAGCCCAGCTGGTATGTCCCTACAAATTAATTTGTAGAAATTTCATTAAAGTGTGTTTAGGTTTTTTTTATGTTTTTTTTGCTAAAATAATTTCCAAATATGGCCTCTTTAGATATGGGCTTTTGAGGCGATCCCCATTACCTCTCAGTTTGCTGGGCGTAGATTGGACACACCTATCCTCATGCCCCGTTGTATGAAGTGGAGCTTGAAGAAAGCGGAGACGGATGTTTCACAAGTGCTCACGGGTGAGGTATTTACTATTTATTTATTTAACGCCGTAAGTTGCCACTTATTGTCATCGTTTATTCTTTACTTATACAATTTTGTTACAAGTCGAGTTTTACACAACACTGACACCCACAAACGATGAAGTGATTCAGACGTACTGGCAGGATATATGATGATATCCTAACGGGGTCCAGGTCGCTCAAAGACAACGTGGTCGTCGTGCTACTGCTCGTACTCCTTCGAGACCTTCTGTACCCATTGGAGATCCTTCAGAGGCAGTTCCGTCGAGGAGACGTGTGGTCCAAAGAGAGTGACGCAGGACCGTAGTACCCAGTCTTATAATGAAGGATGACGACTCAGCCCCCCAGTACCCGTCTTATAATGAAGTGCCCATTCGTGCATCGCCCATTGCTCAGAGGTGCCCTGAGTCGGAGTCTCACTTCCATGAGCATGATCCGAGGCTGAGCTCAGGGACCAGTGACGACTTGTACAATCGATTGACGGATTGGATGGGATCTCGATTCGACGGTCTCCAGCAGGAGGTCACCCAGAAGGTCACTGATGCTATGGGTTCTCGATTCGACGGTCTTCGGGAGCACGTCACCCAGCAGGTCACTGATAGGTTGGGTCATCGATTCGACGCTCTCCAGCAGCACGTCACCCAGCAGTTCACTGATGGGCTGGGATGTCGATTAGACGGTCTCACCCAGCACGTCACTGATGAAGGAAAGCGTCTGGAGGGACTGATGTCTAAGATGATCGAGGAGCAGATTAAGGTGTATTTTGCCTCGGTCTATACTGTGCCACCGTCGTTCGAGACACCAACTGCACAAGGTGGTAGGGTCTTTCCAGAGAGCGGATGATCTGTTGTCCCCTACGGTTTGACTACCCTCGCACCTCAGGGTATCCCAGATACCGATGATGTAGAGTATAAGGGGATCAATGGCGTAAGAAGAAAGATGGCCCAAAGTTATATATACAAACTCCTCAAATGAAGAAACACAACCCTAGAATTTTTTTGATTATTAGATTATTAGTTTGGTAGAACTACATGTTTTAGTGAATTTTTTTAGATTTCTTAACTTATACTTGAAATCTTATCTAACTTATGCAATTTAAAATGCAACTCATATATCGTCATTGCCAGTTAAGTCATACACTAAAACACGGTAATATGTACACATGATATAAGTTATTCAAGTACAAGACTCAAATATAAAGGACACTTTCTTTTTGTGTGTGCTTCTGAGCCACAAATAGAACATTTTTTCGTTTTTCTAGTCTTCTTTCCACTTTGGTCGGGATTTTCACCGCCAAGCTCGTCGTTGTGGTACATGTATTCAGAACATGTAGTTCTGTTATATGGTACATGTATTCAGAACATGTAGTTCTGTTATGCTCAGGATTACCACAATAAGTACATGATAGGCGGTGCACTCCCGAATGTTCACTAGTAGAAGTTATTCGCTTACTTTTCGGTCGACCCGCCTGTTTTGGTTGATCTAGCAGGACACAAACACATCTGCGCGTCTCATCATCTACAACCCACTCTGTCGGGTCGGGCACAGGTACAAGTTCACAAGCCCACATCCCTCTCAACCAGTGCATCGTATAATAAGGGGCCACGTGCGAGGCAATCGACTCATTAGCGTAACTACAATAAACACAGATTAAGTTCAATTTTACGAACAATTATTGCTACTATAACAAGCATCGTCGTATTAAGTATGTCATGAAGGAGTACCTGAAATGCTTTGATTTTTCAACCATTTGTGTTCGAACAGTTTATGTAATATTGTTCAAACTTTTACATATTATGTGTTCACCAACTTCGAACGTTCCTAATTTCTTTATTGTTGATAAAACTTAAAGGCCAAGAATATAGGAGGGTGTAACCGACCACCTCTAATAGAAAGCGTAGAGCCTTCGAGGAGGAGACAACCACTGAGATGCCTGATTTAGTTCTACCCCTGGAGTGGAATCTACCACTGGAAGCTGGGCCTTCGGCTGCACCTGAAGTTGAGGAACCTACTCAACATTATACAGAAAAAGAAGCAGCAACAGCTGAAGACGAGGGTTAGGAGGAAGACGATGTATTGATTGTCCCTTATCCTGGTTGACCCGTAGACCCACAACTTATCCTGAGCTTTACATGTGGCCTACAACATTTTGGAGGGACAAGAGAGGAATATGTTGAAGTGTTGGTGTCACACCACCAAGATGGATACATGGTCATTCGAGCCAACTAACCCTCCCAAGTTCAAAGTTTTGGTTGAACACGCTGCTATACAGGATTTGAGGTTTATTTCACATAAAATCCAGGTTAAATTCGGAAACCCTCTTGTGTTTACGAAATGTTGTGCCGGACCCCCCCTGTGATAATGAAATTGCATTGGAAACACGTGGAAGTTCACAAACTCAACACACATCCCACCTAATGTAACAGAAGTTAACGTCGTTAAATTTTAACACCATAATTTCCTTTATATCCCTGATATACCTTTGGGCTAAAACATAATTTCAGCAAACCTTGAGGTTCAACTTATAATTTTTAGAAAAATAGGTTTCAAACCCTAATTTTTGTAAAAACTTGGAGTTTGCATAATAGTCCTTGAACCATATCAAATTCTCAGCCCCAAGACCCCCAACACTTACAAACCCGTTTCTTCTCACCCCCAACCTTCCTCTGTTTTTCATCATTTGTTACGTCCCTAAAGAGGAGAATGGAGGATTTGATGTGGATGATGAAGTTTGTCGAGAGTAGAGAGTTTAAAGAACTGAATACAGTGGTTATGTTGGGTGAATGTTCGAGAAGAAAGGCCACGACGTGATCTACAGCCTCTCTTTCGTCGCGCTCTCCTCGCCGCCTTCTTTTAAGGTGTCCTCCGCTGCGACGTACATGCTCTCCACCGCGTAAGGCTCGCCTATTTAGGGCACGATTCAAAGCGCTACCAAATCATGTCCTCCCCCAAATTCAACAAATTCGCCCAAATCCTCCCCCAAATTCAACAAATCGCCCAAATCCATGGTGATGGCAGTGGTGGATGGTGGTGTCGGTAAGAAGATGAAACAGGCGTGGTCAGTTTGAGTTTAATCCAGGAAGGAGATGAATTTCTTGAATTGGTCGATAGCGATATCGGCACGGCCGTGGCGGCAAGGGAGGGCTCCTGGTGGAAGTGGGAGTGAGACCTTCCTGTGGTCTATGTGCAGGTGGTGGTGGGAGGCCGGCGGGTGTCGGTGGGAAGAAGATGAAGTGTGCTTGGGATTTTTGTTGTCATTTTCTTTTTTTTTTAATTTAATTTTTAGAATATTGTTTTTTTATATTTATGGTAGGATGATGTGTAAAGTTATTAAAATTAATGGAGACCTTAATTTTCAGAATATTGTTTTTATGTATTTTCATAATATTGTTTTTTAATATTTATGGAGACCTTACAAAAAAATTTATCATTTTTTTCAATTATTAAAATAAAAATAAATAATTGTACTTGGAAGATTAAAATTTCATGGGGTTTTGATGCAATTATAATTATTCAAAATATACAAACATATAGTACCTCCGTCCCGATTAATTCAGCCTACTTTGACCGGCACGGATGTTAAGAAAATACAGTTGATTGTGATTTGAGAGAGAAAATTTATGCTTTTTTTACTTTAGTAATGACATTTTTTAAATCTGTAATAGCATTTTTGTAAATCTGTAATGCATTTTCGTAAAATTTTCTTTGTCATTTTGGGGCTGTAAGATTTAACTGAGACAAACGAAAATGGCAAGTAGGCAGTTGTAACTGGGACGGAGGGAGTATAATGCAAAGAGAGGTTAATTTTGTCTTTTCACAATCAAATAATGGTCATAAATCAAGAAAATTCGCACTTCAGGCGTGTGTAACACAATCCCGTGAAGTCTGACGATTTTGGGTATTTCGCGTTGAATTTATTAACTTCCACGTGTTTTCCATGCAATTTCCTTATCACAGGGGATCCGACGCAACATTTCGTAAACACAAGGGGGTTTCGCGCATTTAACTCTATAAAACCCCTAATAAAAACCTCATCTGTGTATTTGTTGAGCGATGACAGCTCGAACCAATACCTTTCAAATGCCATTGGGAGATATGGCAATCACATTGGGCGATGTGTTTTGTCTGACGGGGCTGCCTATTAGTGAGTTGCCGCTTGTCGTCCCAAAGTCTTGATCAGCCCCCGAGAGACCAGCTAAGTTGATTAGTAGACTCTTGGGTTTGTCATTTTCCGAAGCAATATCAGCAATATTTGGGAAATGAGGCACCTCTGTGCGACTTAAGTGGCTTCGCAATCAATTTAACCCGGACGTCCACAGTCCAGATGAAGGTAAACGTATATGTGCTGCTGATGTCTACTTGTGGTTTCATCTAAATTCTATCATGTATAAACACATTGATGATATATAAAATATCATCTAGTTGTAAAGATGCAAAGGAACATTCATTGAATAGTTCATCATAGAATTTTGAGGATGAGAACAAATATTAAAGAGTGAGAGGACATATCTTCTAACTATTATATTCCCTATACAAAGTCCCTTCTTTTTTCCTCTCTTGCGTCAAGTTGAAGCATCAAGAAAAAGGAAGTATACAAGTAATTTGCATGACATATTAGATGAGGGTCCGTGTAACATACGAGTTTATAAAGAGAAATTAGTTCTCAAAGTAAATATTGGAATCATTGTAATTACAAGTGCTCATGCTCGGTAGGTACACATACATACAGGTTTATATATATCTTAGTTATCAAAGTAAATATTGGAATCATTGTAATTATAAGTGGTAGGATGAAATTAATGAGGTTTAAAGGATAAAGAGAAAAAAAAAAAAATTACTGATATTGTGACATGTCTTATAAATGGTGAACACATTTTGTCATCGATGAACATTAGATTACAATTGAATGAAAAGAAAAACTCGTATTCCACGACTCTTGTAACTCGAGTGGTATCCCATCTTATATACAGATTGTGATGGCCAAAATTCAAACCCGAGAACACATGGTTATAGTATCTCTTATCCCCTCTCTTCCACTTCCCAAACTTATTATAAAGGAAAAAAGAAATACTCATGTGAATGAATGTACTAGTTTTTCTATAAATAGAAGTATTGTTTTTAGTTAATCTTTTTTATCAAGTACATACTTTAAATGTTGAATGACTTGATTTTCATAGATATCGATGGAGTAACTCTTTTGTGAATTTCATGCATCCGGTTCGGATTTGGGGTGTCTGACCCATTTTTCCTTTATTTTCATGCTTGCTTTTAAAATTTGGTCATGACATTTAAATTATGTTAGAAATATCTTTATATTATGTTAGAGATATCTTTAAGTTATGTTGAGATATCCTTATGTCCAAATTTTATAATTTTGACTTCAAAAGAAAATTAACTTGGGCACATTTTCCACACATACATTTACGTTATGTTAGAGATACATTTATGTTATGTTAGACATATTTTATACATTATATAAAAGTATAACTAACATAGCTAAAAAGGTATGTTTAAATATAACTAAATGTATGTCTAACATTGCTAAAAGGTATAAAGGTATAGTTGAAAATTCTAAGGGTTTGAAATAAGGATACAAAGGTATAGCTAACATAACATAAAATTATATTTAACCTAACATAAATGTATCTCTAACATAACGTAAATATATGCCATGTGGAGCGAAATTGACAATTTTAAGGGTATGAAATCGGGATACAAAGATATCGCTAAGATAACATAAATGTATCTCTAAAATAACATAAATATATCTCTAATATAAAGTAAAGATATGTCACTTGAAGCTAATTTGATTGGATTTGAGTGCATCCACCCAGACACGTGGGAGCGCGTGGGGACGCATGAGACCCGTGTGGGAAGCACGTCTTTTGTGCGCGTGGGCATGTCGACCCGGGTGCATGAGTATTTGTGTTATATAAGAGCCATTACTCTTCATACCAGGGACAGATTTAGGGGGCACGGGGAACAATCGCCCTCCTTGGATTTTTAAAATTGTTACTTTTATATGTTATTTTTTCCGATACTTTTTCATTATTTTAATAATTTATAAGGATTCGCCTCCGTGAGTTATAAAAAATTATTTAATAGATAATTTATCCCCTTGAAACAAAATTTTAGATCTGTTTCATATCATACTCTTAAATAAAAACAAAAAACTGCTTATATTTTATTGAAATGTTAGTTTATCATAAATTAATAATTTCAGTCAATCTTGTGTGCAGCACTCACGTGATGTGTGTCGTTTTGCTCAATTATAGTACCACAATGATTCTCTTTATTTTATACAACATTCACAAAAATTCATTATTCATGAATTTAATCATTTCCAAAAATTATTATATGAATTGTGAAATAAAATTTATGAATCGATCCACTTCACGTAACAAGATTCGTGAGACGGTCTCAAATATAATATTTTCTAGAATAATATATCCATCCAATCTCCAAAATATTCCTAATCTTTATGTGTGTAGAACAATTACTTTATTATTATTATTCTGGAATTTATAAATAAAAAATTGACATGTTGGATGATTAACACATGTAAATAATAGAAAGAAGGAAAATATATAAAACCATTAAAAATCATGAAAAGATAAAACCATGGGTTGCAATCAGCCAACAGATACAAATCTGTCCTTTGGCTTGGATTGGAATAATAATGTAAACTAAATGGAAAATGAGTGGACCCTTTTTTTTTTTTTAATGAGATTGGAGAACTAAATAATATTTTGATTTATAAAAGTAAAATGTATTGCTATTTAGTATCTTTTATTAATAAGAAGAATCAAGTAGTGCCTTCTAATTTGTCTTTGCCTTGTTTTTTTGTTTTTTTGCTAGCACTTCATTTATTGTAGATATTAATAATTATTATTGGAATCTCTATCTTTAGTTGATGGTTTTTTTCCTTAAAGTTTCCAATTAATATTTTAGGTATACAATTTTTTTCTAAAGAATATATTATAAAATTGAAACATAAAGTATTTGAATAAAATAAGATAATGAAGTGTTTAAATGTGTTAAATAAGATTTTTCAAATAAAAAGGTCACAAAATTAACAAGTTTGGTAATATAAGTCAATTTATGTCTCAAAAAAAGGTCATTTCCCTTTTCAATAAGTAAAATTTTCCTTAAATCTCATAATTTTCTTAAAAGATATAATCATCTTATTTAAGAATTTATAAGCAACGCAAATATTTTTTATGGTTGCTTTTAGATTGAATTAGGATTTTAAATTTATAGTAGCAGTTTTATTTATGATATTTATGATTATCTTTTCATTTTGAAAATATTTTAGAACAATAATTTAGATGGATTTGAGATACATTCATTTTTTAATTTTATATTTTGGAAATATTGAAACTGTGAAGAAATATGGCTTGATTCCATGCATATATGTTAAGGCTGAAGAAGAAGGAATAATTCTTATAAGTCTTATTAAAATCGTGTTTGTAGAAATGTGGAAAGGAAAAGGAAAGGCGCGTTTGACTTATAAACGTGTGTTCGTTTTATTGAGAAGGGTATATGAAAGTTGTGTTTTCACTTAAAGAAGTGTTGAATGTTTGTTTGCGTTTTTGCTCGACGAATGAGTGTCAGACACGTGAATATTATCGTTGGAATCAGTTGTTATAACAGTTGGGATTGAAGCTGATTTTCTGGGTTTTGGAAACAGGGTGTCAAGCACGCGTTTTGTAGAGCAAATAACAGTTTCGTTTCTTGATCTTTTTGAGTGTTTTCTTTTGCGTTGTAAACCCAATATGTAAGGGTATCTAGATTAATTTTAGATAAGATAGTTCATTCAAGAGAGAAAAAGAAACTGAGAGAGAAAGTGAGGTCCAAAGTCATTATTGGTGAGTTTGAGTTTTGCAGATTGAGTTGTAATCTTCAATAAGGTTGAGCAATAATTCAGTTGATTGTTGTTCCGTGGATGTAGGCTGTTGATTTTAGCCGAACCACGTTAATTCTCTGAGTCTCTTTCATATTTTGAGTTGTGATTTACAATTGATTAGAGAGGTGAGAGTTGAAGGTTCCATTAATTGTTGAATCTTGTGAGTGTTTGCTAAGTGTTTGAAAGATTAACACTAAGAAAAAAATTATATATGAAAGTACCTATTATAAAAGGCTTATATATATGTTTGACCAAACACACTCAAATCACTCAAATATTGGCCATAAGAAAAACATTATATATGAAAGTACCTATTATAGAAGGCTTATATATATGTTTGACCAAACACACTCAAATCATATAAATATTGGCCATAAGAAACATTTGACCATTAAAAAAGAAAAGATGATCAAATTTTAAATAGGTATTTTGTCTTGATCAACATTTGGTAACAATATAGACCAGATTAAGTACAATTAAATTACTTGATTATAAATCAACTTGACTTCATGTTGATCTTGTCAATTTCCTCTTGTATCAATTGAACTATATAAACACATATGATTCTTCTATTATTTGATACTTAGGATATTGAAATTAGGCATTCATGCATGATTCGTGTGGGCTTTTTTGAATCCTAAAACATTTTTCAATCTAATTAAATAATAAGCCCATATCACAAAGAAATTAAAGACCCAATATAAATTTATGAAATGGAAAAATTAATGAAAATAGCAACAACAAAAAAATATAAGGGTTAATAACATAAAAAGAAGCACGAACTTAGGGTCCAGTTCAATTATAAATTGAACTTTTGTCTAACACAAAAAACACTCAATTTTACACTTGTTTCTCAATTTAAAAACATGATTGAGTTTTTTTGGGCTCCAATTGCTGATATGGAATTAAAATTGTATATGTTAATTATTGACATATATATTTACATGTGGATGATGACTGATTTGCGACATGTTTGGGTGTTTCAGGCTCCAATTGTCGACGTGGAGTTCAAATTGTATAAGTTAATTATTAACGTAAAAATTTATATTTGGATGATGGATATACTTAAATATACATGTTGGTAATTAACATATATAATTTCACAAAAACTCATGTGAGACTGTTTCAAGGATAATTTCCGTGAGACGGATCCTTATTACCCATGAATTGAACTCATATCCACAAATTTTCATATGAGTTGCTAAGTGTGGGTTATGGGTTTATCCGTCTCACGAAAAAAGATCCGTGAGAAGGTCTCACACAAAACATACTTATATAATTTAGACTCCATATCAGCAATTTGAAGCCCGAAAAAACTCGAACATATCCCGAATTGAAACAAGTATTAAGTTGAGAGTTTTTTGTGTTACAGTCAAAAGTTCATGTTACAATTAAAACTAGACTATAAGTTTATGTTTTTTATGTGATTAACCGAAAATTGAATATGAAGATATTTTAAGACATGAATACAGGTCAGAGGAATATCCCAGCTTTTGTTGTCATCATATGGAATTTGGCCTATTACTTGATGATAAACTAGCACAATCAGGGTGATGATGTTACATTGGATATATATATATATATATATTCAATATGTCTTAATTTGACATAATATTATACATTAATATTTTTACATAGGTGAGGGACATACTATATTTGGTATGTGTATATTGAATATGCATTGTTACAAGTTTTTACTATTTTTATTGCTTTTCAGTCGTTTTAATTTTTAATTGTTAGAAGTTTACGAATTGGTATTTTCTATTGGCAAAAACTTTTATGTACCGGTTGCACCGGTTGATCCGTTCAAGCGTCCAAAACGTGCTTCCATGCGCCTCCCACGTGCCTACACGCGTTCCCATGCGCTGAACACTTGTGCTGAAACTCACCCAAAATTCGCTCCAATAGACAACCTTTGTGTATAGTTAAACCAACCTTTGTGTATAGTTAGACCAACCATGTGTAGGTAGGTCTAACTATATACAAAGGTATGTCTAACATATATAAAGGTATGTTTAACTATATACAAAGGTATGTCTAAGTATACATAAATGTATGTCTAACACAACGTAAAGGTATGTCTAACATAACGTAGAAGTATGTGTCAAAATTAAAAAATCGAGCCAAAAAAAGATAAGACATGAAATTTGGGTAAAACTGGTATGTTTAACATAGCTTAAAGGTATGTCTAACATAACGTAAATGTATGTCTAACATAACCTATTGGTATGTGATTTTTTTCAAAAATCATGTGCGAAAAAAAAAAAAGATGCGGTCCCCCGACCCGGATCCGACCCGGGTGCATGGATCTAAAATAGGCACTTGATTCACAAGAGACCTAATCTTCTCCATTACATTCATGATAGTTTCTCTTTTCTTGAGACTCATAATTGAAAATAGCAATCTTGTAAACATCTAATAATTAACATAAATATTGTGGTGAAAGAATAGTAATGTTCAAATGTTGACGTTGGATAATTTTTAATATGTCCACCGCTGGCTGATGTGTATGATTTCATCTATAGAAAATGAAATTAATTGACATATTAGATGACGTCAGCATTATATATCCACGGTGGACGGAATACTAATAGTGGATAAATAAATTCATATCATAGTATTGAATAGTTATTTTATAGAATTTAGCCACTTTCCCTTATATGTTTATCCAGATAAAATGCAAATAAAGTAGAAAATAAAGGATTCGGTGGCACTTTCCCACCATTCAGAAAACGAGATTAATATTTAATTTTGCATTCTTATATTCGAAAAAAGATGGAGATTTTTTTTTTTTTTTTTTGGTATCTCTAGTATCTATTTTCGTTAAAGGTAAATTCTCCAGTGCTTATCAAACTCTGATCCGTGCATCTCGGTTTTCCTCATTTTTTTTTCTGCTTCTAGTGTTACCTTTATGTTGTAAATATAAGTGTGACATTTATACATAAATGTTATCTTTATGTTGAGTAACTAAGGAAAAATTGAAAATTTTCAAGTTTTTTCACTTTAGATTGAGATATTTATGTTCTATTGTTGTGACCCTTATCTTGTATTCTTATGACCGTACAAATATAATGACCTTTATGATTCATAACTTGAAAAAAATGAAAATTTTCAAAAAAAAAATTATCGCATTTTTAAGATGAACATATCTTTATCTGATATTACACATACTTTTATGTGATATTAGTACCTTAATATATAACATAAAAATGCAACTAATATCACATAAAGGTGCAACTAATATTACATAAAGGTGCAACTAATATCGTATAAAGGTAAATATGTACAAATTTTGTTAAAATTCTTCCTTTTTTTCTAAGTTAGAATATATAAAGGTCATCACATTTATACATAAAAGTCACATCTATATAACATAAAGATAACAACCTGAAGCGAAAAAATAAAATACAAAAAAAAAAGTTTACGGATCCGGATCGACCCAAACCCAAACCGAATTGTATGTGCACTTGGTTCACACAAGACCAACTCATCATTAAATAGGTCTATCTAAACAAGTTTATAGTTCATAAAATAAAATTTTATATCCTGTGGGAATGAGATTGGGTTTAAGATAGTGGTTCGTTATTTGAGACAATGTCGCATAACTTCTGAGTAGGTCTCTTGTGAGACGGTTTTATATGCGATCGGATTCAATTATGTCTTTTACATGTATGAGTGTATATTTTCAGATATAATTATGAGTTTTATAAATACTTTTTGAAGGTATAAACATGCATGAATTCTATAAATATGTCTTTTACAACTATAAGTATGTTTTTTTCTACTATATAAGTATGCTCCTTATATGGTTGCACCTGAATTTTTGTTTTTATTCTTTTTGAGTGACACTTGTGCGCCCTCCGTCGCGGTGCCTCTAACTCGACCACCACATGATGTTAGATATATACTCTTCAGATATCACATGTATACTCTTAAAGTATTACTTACATACAAAACAAAAAATCGACATCTTTAGTGAATAAGCAATTAATATCTTAAGGGTATACACGTGATACCTGGAGAGTATATATCTAATACCTATCACTGAATTGAAAATAGTACCTTAAGAGTATGCACCTGATATAGGAAGACTATATATATAATACCACATTTTAACATGGAAAAGTAATACTTATACCTTAATAATATACACTGATACCTGAAGAGTATATATTTAATATCACAATTTAACATGGAAAAGTAATATATCTAATACTACACTTTAACATGGAAAGATAATAGTTTAAGGGTGTATTTGCTTCACTTGATATAATATGTGGGATTGCATCTCAATGATATATTGGGAATGATAGATAACCTTGATAATGTATTAAGATATTTGGTTGGACTTTACATCATTGATACTATTGAGATGGATTTTGAGAATTGAGGGGCAATTTACTTTATTAACATATTAATAACATTAGATGCTTTTGTTTTGATAGTGGATCACTCCTCCAACATGTGATGTAGTATCAACCATTCTCATAATATGAAAAGCGATCTTCCCTATTCCAGGGCTTTAAGTATGTCAACCAAACAAGTTAATAGGATTGATGGGTAATATAATTCATTATAATAATGCGAAGCAAACGGACTCTAAAAATATACACGTGATATTTGAAGAGTATATATCTAATAAGACATTGGGGATGAATATGTATCTAACAACACACGCTCGGGGACTGATTTAAAATTCATATCCTTGATGTATATAAGTTTTTTCCTTGCCTTGGTTACAAATTGAATTGCAATTTAGAATTATAAATTGAAAATAATTATTGTTATAGGTCTGAAAACTTGAAAACTTCATTTATGCTTTCAAAAGTGTACATTGACTACCTTTTCCTCGAAGTATATCGAAAATAAAGAAATTTCTACCGCACATAACTTTTAATATGTAGAAACCATATATAATGATCCCATTTATTAATTATTGATACAAAATTTATATACATCTAGGACACATAGGGATATAGATTTAGATGTGTACACATATTTTTCAGATGTTATATATACTTTTATGATGTTATGTTTCTTGACACATATACTACAGGTATCACATATATATAAGAGTATACATGTGACCGTTTCTTGGTGTTACATATGTACTCTACAAGTATCACATGTATACTTATCACATGTATGTAAGAGTATATACATGTAATACCTGTAGGTATATATGTAACATTATGTGATGATTAAGTTGGACCACCGTGCCCTTGACCACACAAGTGTTGCTCTTAATTATTTATATGAAGAATGAAATTAATAGATATATCTTTTATTCCATTTTAGTTTCCATCTCATATTTTAAAATAATTACTATAGATAATGTGTATCAAATAAGTTATACATTAAATGCAATTTTTTTCTTTTTTGTTGGGTTTTTAGAAAGAATGAAATATGGTTGGTGAGGAGTGTCCACCCTTTACGTGCAAAACAATCCAATACAAAATTAGGACAAATTATCCCCCATTTTTCTTTTAACTTTTAGTGGATTATCCATCATTATCGCCACCATAAATTATGAACCATAATTTAATTAAATATATTATATAATAGATACTCATTTTTATTATTCTTCTTAATTATATATCATAAATCATAATTACTTTACCTAATTACTCATTTTTCTACTGTTATCCATACTACCCCACCCCACCCACCCCCTCTTGAGAACTCTATATAAACAGCTCTCTTCACCATTTTTTCTTCTCCTCATCCTCTCTAATAATTCTACGTACATAGATTCATATATATTTCCCTTTTCGTTAATTCTATTTACGGCGGTTAAGCAATGGCGGCAAAAGGCGGTTCCGGCCAGGGGCTGATCGTGAGTTTTGGTGAGATGTTGATCGACTTCGTTCCGACCGTTTCCGGCGTGTCTCTGGCGGAGGCGCCGGGGTTTCTTAAGGCTCCCGGCGGCGCCCCCGCCAACGTGGCCATCGCCGTCGCCAGGCTCGGCGGGCAGGCAGCCTTTGTCGGCAAGCTGGGGGATGACGAGTTCGGCCACATGCTCGCCGGGATCCTGAAAGAGAATAAGGTCATTGCCGACGGAGTTACCTTCGACAAAGGCGCGAGGACTGCGCTGGCGTTCGTGACCCTACGCGCCGACGGCGAGCGTGAGTTCATGTTCTATCGGAATCCCAGCGCGGACATGCTGCTGAAGCCGGAGGAATTGAATCTCGAGCTGATTAGATCTGTAAGTCTCTTCCTCGTCGTCATCGTGAATTCACGCACGCGTTTGTGTGAATGAAATTAAATGCGTTTTTGTGCATGATTTTGTGCTGTGTTTCTTCGCTGATTCTGAATCCGTATTTGTTTATATTGTTTGATCTTTTTTGTGTGTTTTCTATTTGCTTTCTGCAATTGTTTTTGGCTGGTAATGGAGGTTGAGTGAATCTCACGCGCCTTGGGTGTATAATTTTGACCAAGCGCTCTGTTTGGGTTGGCGTCAAATATATTAATTAATCGTGTGATTTATGATGGGATTAGTTAGCCGCATTGATTCCAGCAAGGATTGGACCCCACATGGTGAAATGAAATCAAGATTTTTTATAGTAGTATATTTCTGTTTTTGATTCTCGTGGCCATTGATTATGAGTGAGATCTTTTTTGTTTATTTTAGTTATTAGATATATATTCATTTTCTGATGCCAACTTTCATTGATTGGAAAATGATATTAAAGGCAAAATCTTGACATCAAAATAAAACAAATCATCTAAATCCAATCTTGGCGTTACAAGAAAGCGCCTCAAAATTAAAATGCATGTATTACATTCAATTGAGTTTCCATGAATCTGATTTTCTTGATCTATCAATATTAGATGTATTTTTGTTGTGTGTGTAGATATTACTTAGAGGCATTGATTCTTGAGAAATTCATGTTCTTAATATTTTAAAGAAAGTAGAAAATATCTATTTAAAAAAATGCTTGCATAATTATGACAGATATGGATAACAAGTTTCTATAATATGTATGATTATGCTAGCAATTTTGCTTACAAACAAAATTGTCCCCATAAAATATGGAAATGTTTTCTTTGTTTATCCCTTTGTACAATTCGTGTGGTCCTCACCAAAATGTCTACACACGTAAATGGTTTCTCTGTTTATCCATTTTCGAAATTCATATATGTTTCTATGTAAATGAAGGATGAATATCATGAGTTTAGCATAAATTATATCGATCAAGATATCATTTTCAATGAAAAAGATAACCAATTACTTGATGCATCAAAACCAGTGTGCCATTTATTAGTATAGTGTTTAGCAGATGGACAGTTCTCGAGTTCATATGTGGCGTCAGAATCTGCATCTACTCTATATCTATTTGTCTATAGTGTACAAAAAGTGCAATCCACTTTATTTATTCTTAGCAAAGTTGGTGAATGTGGGGCTGTGATTTTTCACTTATTACACTGCCTAACCCTACCAGCATCTAACCATTTATTGATTTATGCACTGGCTAATTAATTGACTTTGTTCTAACAACCATTTTTAATGTGAATCATGTGTTGGTTGTTGTATGAGAATGGAGGGCAAGATACTATTTGAAATTTTGAACAGAGACTTGATTTGATGTGTGTAGTCTAAAGTGTTCCACTTCGGATCAATAAGTTTGATCGTGGAGCCATGTAGATCGGCCCATTTGAAGGCGATGGAGGAGGCAAGAAAAGCCGGGGCATTGCTCTCTTACGACCCCAACCTTCGATTGCCACTTTGGCCATCCGCAGAGTATGCGAAACAACAAATAATGAGCATTTGGGACCAAGCAGATGTGATCAAAGTCAGTGATAATGAGCTGGAGTTTCTCACTGGAAACAATAAGATCGATGATGCATCTGCAATGTCTTTGTGGCACCCCAACTTGAAACTGCTTTTAGTCACCCTTGGAGAGAAGGGTTGCAGATATTACACCAAGGTAATTCCACCTACTTTTCCTCATATTGATACGATTGGTAGGTGTGATTATTGTTATTAAAGTTGAATTCACACTCTCAAGTAGCAATATTAATGATCATAGTTAGTTAACATTGATTAAGTCTCATAGTTAGGCCACCATATATATAGAATATAATAAATGAATAGAAGAAAGTGATGGGTGCTGATGAAAATTTGACAGAATACTATTACTATACAGCCCCATATGAAGTAATGAAAGATTGTAGGGAATGAAGAAAAGAAAGATGATATTTTAATCTAGCATGATTTATAACTGTGTTCTTGTTATTTTAGCAATGTACTATTTTTTAATTTTTTTTCCGTTTTTGTAATGTGAGAACATTTATTTCAGCTACAGAGACCTTATTTGTTTGATCCAAATTCCAAATCATGCTCTTGATTTCAGCAAAGTATAAAAAAATATGTTGAAGTTGACAATATACGTTGGTCCCACACTGTACTCTGTTTCTGGACAGAGCATGACTGCAGTAATCTATCGTTTCTCTTTCAATTTATAAATTAGTATTTTAGTATGAATAAAAATTTAATGATCTACATAAATTATTTCCAGTTGTTACCTCCCATGTCTTGAAAGGTGTGATTCATGTGACTTTCTGTATCATTTGGTATAGATTATTGACTTTCGACAATGTGACATGCTTTTTTCACGAGGCCTTTTATATTAGATATAGTGCTTTTAATCATTAATTAACCCAAACACAGTTAAGATCATCAATGTGTCTAACTTATCTTTTTCTTCATTTGTTGGGAATTTAGAATTTCCGTGGATCTGTGGATGCCTACCATGTCCAGGCAGTTGATACAACCGGAGCCGGCGATTCTTTTGTCGGAGCCCTTCTTGGAAAGCTCGTCGACGATCATGCAATAATTGAGGTAACATACCCTTTTGACAAACTTGTGTTTTTAAGCTTTTGTCGATCTGGGCTCGCCTCATTGTCATCCCCGATTATCAGAATATACGTAATGTGATAATGTTGTCGTTGTAAACGTGCAGAATGAAGCAAGATTGAAGGAAGCGTTGAAATATGCATGTGCTTGTGGAGCTATTACGACGACGAAAAAGGGTGCAATCCCAGCACTTCCAAATCACTCTGAAGTTCTCTCTCTTCTTGGTGGATCTAAATAGAGCAAAAGAATTTAAAAGTTATTATATTTCTGTAACTTTTGTTTTTCTATTTTCTTGTTTCAACTGTGAGGTTCTATTTGGACAAATTTTCCTATGTGATTTTTATCTTTCTGAGTTTCGAAGTTAGGTTTCCTTCTTTCTTTTTTTCCGTTTCTTATTGTGCAAAATGTATTGATGCTGCATTTTTTTGCTAAATTGTGAGTAGTTATAAATAAAACATGGCACCATATTTTCCAGTTTTTACTCACCAAAAAGATGCATCAAATCATGCATCATGATATGATGATGCTTAGAAGATATGGCAATACAGCCTCGATAACGAGTAACGATCGAATTTCTGTCTGTTTCAGTGCTGCAATATTAGCATCATCTGTCATCTTCACGACAGATTCAAGATTTATATGATGTAGGTGATTTTCTAACACTTGCAAAAGTAAATAATGTTCAAAATAATTCATGTCTTTTTCAAATTGAAAGTAGTCTCTTCCTAGAATTTATATGCGAGCCATTGTCACAGAGCAATCGATTGCGGATAACAGCCACTAACCTCCAGATTCAATGATCCCCATATGTGCTTGCAGTCCTCCCACTTCTGCTGCATGTGAGCGAAATACGACTGCGCCCACGCTTCATTGCTACCCTCCAAGCTCAACTCATAAGGCACTGTAAAACTGTACATGGTAAAATGTATAAGCCCTCGTCTCACAAGCAAACTGAAACTACGAACAATAGTTATGTTTTGCATAATATAAAATCTAACTTTCTTGAGGATATATGGTTATCCAGACATTTTATAGTGATTCTTCTTGCTTCACTATTGTGATGATCAATTGCTCAACATTTTGTAAATGTTGTTCATATATACACAACACAAATACAATAAATTAATTGTCATATTATATGGTCTTTAAATTTTGTAGTATAATAATCTGAACACTTGGATTGTGATACTACTACCTTGTGCAGCTAGCTGAATTAAATTGGAGCTAACATATTCTTGAATTCCAATAAACAAATGCTGTTCGGGTTTATCTTTTCAATAATTTTTATAATGGTTAACAGAGATAGCAATATTCAAGAACATGCAGAACTGAAATGCCTACCTCATCAGTTCTTCCTTTTGCTGTCCTTTGCTGGATGCATTAACCCTATGCCATGATTTAACGAAGAGATGCATTATTAATCTTCAGAAATATGCAACGTTGACGAACCAATATATTGATGACTTTAGAGCATCGACGCTACAGATATTTTCCAATTCGAATAAGTCAGTTCAAAAGGCAGTACAATTGGTAGAAAATTTCATCAGAATCAATAATACAAAGAAGTTTTTTTGGTCATGGAGGCAAATGATCTGAAAATGACTAACTAATTATGTTTGCTTAACTGTATTGAAAATAAAATGGACATTAAATGACATGACTCATTAGATGTAGAAATGCCACACGAACCATGGTGAGAACTTATAACACTTTATCACACATTTTCCGATCTCTGAACATACCTGGTGACAAAAACTTGATAGATGTGCAAAGACTTGGTTGAAAGATTATATACAGCATGCTCAATGTAGTCTTTCCCAAACAAATAAATAACCGGGTAACCAAGAAGCCACCTGCAGTAGCATATTCCATGAAGATGACAATGAAGCTTAAAGTTATAAAAAATAATAATAATAATAATAGTGATAGGATAGGCATTTGAAACGCTTTGTTAATAAAAGGTTTTATCCCTTGCATCATTACATTAGAACCAACTAAGAGAGTGCAAATTATGGTTCCATGAGCAATACTTAGCAGAATCGTTTCAGTAAATGGTATGCTCTTATTTAAACACTTCACACGTATCTATTGCATGCGATTGTTTCTAGTGCTATAATATAAGCGGCAGATTAGAATAGCCACAAAATATCGATCCTGTCCAATGACTGATAACTCACAGAAAAGTTATGATTAAATAATAATAGCACCGCATGCACATATAGATGAAATTAGAAGTTACCCATTAAGTGTCGGGATTGTGACTTGACTTTCCTGAAGAAACAAGCTGAGATCAACTATCTCGGAAGATTGAGAAGTAACATCTCCATCATGAGACCCAACATTTTGTCTTTGCAAGTGATCATTGGTCATCCCATCTGGATGAAAAACTGAGGAGAACAACTTCTGAGCAGACAGAAACTGCAACATGGCAGGGCTTTTCTCTGACGGTGTCATAATCTGGAATCATAATATCAGCACAATGCAATAAAAGGGAAACAAAAAAATGTTGCAAGGATGTTGTGGGAACCTTTGGAGGATCAATTTCGAGGTCCACAAAGAGCGTTTTGGTCTCCATACTCAAACTTGATCTAATAAAATCAGTCAGCGCTCTGACCTGAATCAGGTAGATCATATCGTCTATGACCATGACATGCAAAAGTTCAAATATCGAGGACTCCTGAGAGTTGATCAGTAGTAACATACAGCTATAGTCAGCAGTATTCATGATTAAAATGCTCTTAGAATAACTTAAAGAAACCGTTAAAAAAAAAAAAAAAGTTGAATAAAGCAGCCACAGTGGGATTTCATTTTCCAGTCATTTGAACATCTTCTTCTATATTGCAAAGGGTAAAACTAAAGGCACCACATATTTTTCTAAGGGCACCACACTCCATGTATATTGTTTAGGAAATAATACACATGGAGTGTGGTGCCCTTAGGAAACAATGTGGTGCTTTTAGTCCAACTCTATTGCAAATTGCAATAGTATTCTCTTTTTCTAGTAATTGATATTAGACATTTAGCTTGTTCTTTAGGAGCTTAAGATGAAATTCACCTGAAATTTCTAGAGCTTCTACATATTTTGGAGATTCTTCGGTTATCATACAAGCACTCGTATGTCATGCATTATAACTATAGGCTGATATGCATAAAGAACAGAGTATTTAGGAGCATATGCTTCTAAAGTATATTTGTGAAGAATAAAGAGCTGATATAAGAAGCAATAACCTTCTTGCAGTGTTTGAGAAATGCAGAGAGATGATCTCCCAATTCCGGCATCTTCCCTCCATAATCAACCATGATACAAGGTCTCATTCTTGAGCACAAAGCCAGAATATCTGCATAAAGAAATTCTATAAACAAGCAATCTTTCACTCACAAATCCAATCAAACATTACAAACTGTAAGCTCAATTGCCAGAAATGCAGAACAAGGGCTCTGCAGTTTGTGCTCTAAACAAGAGAAATACTCTTTTATAAATATTTAGATATCACATGAAATCCATCCATTATTGTACAATAGGAACCTAGAAAGCTCCCACATAGATTAACCTAATAAGATTGCTCTAATTCCCACAGGGAGCTGATATTGGCACAGAATAACAAAACCCACTTCTGAAATTTCAGAAAATTAATAGAGAGAGAGAGAGAGAGAGAGAGAGAGAGAGAGAGAGAGAGACCAGTTTGAAGACGAGACTTGGAAGAGGGCTTGAGCCTCCATTTGATTAGAGAAAGAGATTTCTCAAAAACACTCAACAATTCTTCCAATTCAGCTGCGTCCATTGCCAATTCTCAAGCCCAGAAATTCGGCTGCAAATCTCTTTCTTTATATAGCTGCAGTTGCACATGATCTAGAAAAACAAGACATACTCACCGTCCTAGAGGACCTACCTGCACTTTCTGCTTATCTCAAATTTACAATGATTTTTTATAAAAAAACAATTAAAGTCCTTTTTTTTATTAGGTATTCAATTAATCTTAATTTCTTATTATATTATTTTTAATCAATCTATTTACATAAATATTTATTTCCATATTATATTTAATAAAATTGGAAAAATCACTGATAAAATGAATGTAATGCAAAATTAAAATGGTTGTTTTTATGGAAGGTGAGAATGTTATATAAATCAATGCAGTTTTTTTAGTAGGACTAAGACAACTCCAGCACTAATCACTAAAGTAGTGCATCCGCACTAAATAGTGCAGAAACAATATTTTATCTCCAGCACTTTGCACTATTTTTTGCACCAAAAAAGAATATTCAATTATATTTCTAATTATAAATTTATTTAATCATATTTTTCAAATTTACTATAATTAATTAACATATTTGCACACGTAAATATTATTTAATATAATTTTTACTCTTTATATTCCAAATTGTATAAATAAAAAATTATATGATTAATTGAATGAAATTTAAAGTAAAGTGAAAATAAAAACAATAAGTTATTTTTATTGAAAGGGAAATAAATGTCACATGGTGATAATTCTAAAATTTCTAAATTAGAATATTCTTCCAGCAAATGATCAGTAATGTATTTCAAAGTGCAAAATGAACATCTGCATCTTTGATTCGCCTAAATAAACCAAGTAAATCATGAAAGCGAGTAGGTTCATTCTCAGCAAATTCGATATTCAATTGGAGCAAGCATGGTTTATTTTCATGTATTTTAATCAATTTAGGTATTTTCATATTTTATTTTCATGTATTTTAATTTATTAATTTTCAGTAATATGTTGTTGTACTTTCTTGTATTTTAATTTATTGTTAGTAATCTTATTTAATTGTTTCTCGATTCTCTAATTTTCACTATCAATGTTGAGAAATGACCACTCATGATCATTTCAATTTT
The DNA here is from genome assembly GCA_005771605.1 of Scutellaria baicalensis. Classification (NCBI taxonomy): domain Eukaryota; kingdom Viridiplantae; phylum Streptophyta; class Magnoliopsida; order Lamiales; family Lamiaceae; genus Scutellaria; species Scutellaria baicalensis. The sequence goes on from CM016729.1 coordinate 12,860,344, forward strand.
TCACATTACCATTCATGTTCTTCAAATTATCCTCCATATCACTTAAAATATTTTTATATCACTATTTGTGTTAACAAAATATAATTATATTATCTCAAATATTATAATTAATTCGACAAAATATAATAAATAAATAAATAAGTAAAAAAATAAAAATAAAAATAAAGATAGCGCAAGGACGGTGTGGTGCTACTTGTGGCACCACATTGTGCAAATCTCCACAATAGCACCAGGTATAGCACCGTGTTGGAAAAGGGAGTTTGGCGGTTGACGCTACTCTATAGCAATGTTGGGGTTGCCCTAAAGGCACCAGATCAATATCTAAGAGTATTCACAACCCATATCTAAAAAATACAATCTATTTTGTCACGCCCCATTTTTGAAACATGTAGAAATACAGGTAAAATTTTAAATAAAATATTAAGAGAGAAAGCGCAACCTTTAAATAGGGCGTCCAGCAAAACTCAAAAAACAAAAAAAACATCAGCAATTTAGTAATAATAAAACATTTCAGAAATTGACCCTCATATCACAAAAAGGGATGTAAATTTACAATGGAGAATTAGGGTTTTCGTAGTGCACAAGAAAGTTAAAAAAAAAAAAAAAACATTACATCATATAAAAAACTAGGGTTTGTTCAGAATATGCCGATATTATTATATACATCCATATATACATGCAAAAGATCAGACATTATGTTCATCCCTCCTGGTGCCCAGGGCATTCTATAAAATAAAAAATCATGGAAGGGGTGAGTGCAAAAAGAATCACTCAGTTGGGGGGGGGGGGGGGGGAACACACATATACACGTTGGGGGGGGGGGGGAACACACATATACACGTTCACATTCAATCGTTATTCACTGCACATAACATAAGAGATTAACATAATTTCCTCTGGTCTTTAAGCCCGACGTAATTTTGGAGTCTTTAAGTCCAGCCTGAATGGGTCATATTTGAAACCCTCGGGTAGCTAACACGCCATGAAATCTGGAGTCTTTAAGTCCAGCGTGAAAGGGCCATATTTGAAACCCTTCGCGTATTTAACCCGTCGTAAATTGGAATTTCACCATGAACATTCAACATTTATCAATCAACATTTAACATTGGAAGTGAACGCTGAAGGTCAACGTCTAAATCCTATAAGAGCATTTCAGTTCATTTGATCACATATAATATAGTCGCATATAAACAATCACATTTACATCAATATATAAAGCAGGAAATAACAAGAATTTACCCCCACCTTCGATCATCGTGACTCTTGTTCAAAATCTTCATGTCTTATGTTCTCGTACTCATGTTCCTTATTTGTATCCCCTACAACGTTTAGAAGCCGAATTAGAATCTAACTTAATTGTCTATAAAAGAAATATAACGTTAAGTTCCTAAGATATGGTAGTAGCGGAAGTTTCTGGGATTAGGATTTATTTATAAACTAGGGTTTTTGGTGTGATCATAATCCTAAAATTAGGTTTCCTTGCTTTTAGGGTTAACTCATCATATCTGTTGGAACATATTTAAGTATGTTTTGATGAGATAAAACCTTAGAGAAAGTAACATTCATTCTATAAGCATAATCTTCTTGGAAGGTTACTGCAACGAGGTTACTGCAGACAAGAAGCTACCTAAGAGACCATGTCGAAGCATACTGCAGAGCAGCATGCTACAGAAGCCTCAAGCCACCTAACGGAGCAAGCCAGAGAAGGAAGCATCAGAGTGAGCGCGAGGAGGAAACTACAAAGCAGGCATAGGAAGAAAGTCAAAAGTTATCGGTAGAAAAAAGAGGTTACCGGTAGAGAGAAGAGAAGATGAGCAAATCAGAAGAAGACACGTGGAAAGCGAAAAGCTGGCGTGTGTCAGAAGGAGTGCAGCGCATCAATGATGGAAATCTATCTACCTTCAACGGGCAGATTTCCTAATCTATAAATAGAGGAGGACTGAAGACTGAGAAAAAGAGAGAGCGCAGGAAAGCACAAGAGAGAATGCGTAGAAAAGAATAGAAGAAGCCAAAGCGCAAAAGAGAGCGTAGAAAAGAGGGGGAAGATCAAACAGAAGAAAAGAGTGTTCAAAAGAGAAGAAGAAGAGAAGAAAGGTCAAACACTCTGAGACGCATGCTCAGTCAGTCAATCCTGCAGCAAGCTTCAGCAGATCAACCTGTAAACAAAGCCCAAGCTTGCTGCATCCAGTTGAAGAAGAAGGAAGACCAACTTTTTAAGGACTGTCTTGGAGTGCTTAGTGCGAGGAACGAGTCCTGCTAAGCTTTCCACTTTCTGAAGAAGAAAGTGAGGACCCTGGGTGGGTAGATTAGGATCCTGTGTGGGTCAGATAGGAGAGTAGGTAAGCAGCTGTGTGAAGGCTTGCTACTTACTTGTTAAGTGAGTGTTGTAATAGAAAGGGCTATGTAAATCAACAGAGCTTAACAAATGTTCCCTCTTGAGAAGAGGCAGAGAGGATGTAGAAGGATTACTCCACTTTCGAACCTCTATATATCCATGTGTCTATATGTGCTTACTGTTTTATCTGCTTACTGATTCTGGAACTAAGCCGATAGAAGAAATAAAAGTTTTAAAAACATCAGTAGGATTATTCACCCCCCCCTCTAAGCCTACTACCAAGCAGTTTGAATGGGACCTAACAAGTGGTATCAGAGCAGGTTGGATGATATGCAAAAGATCTAATCGATCTATCCAAATCCCATCTGTGAAACATCTCTCTCTAGAAAATCTATCTCTTTCTCTCCCTCATATCATAATAAATTCAATGTCTTTGTTAAAAGGGTATGATTGATGTGAAGACAACTAGCAGCTAAAAGGTACATAAAATCAAGCTGAGTTGTGTAGAAAAGTTGTTCAGAAGAAGGAAGCTGGTGAACAGCAAGCTACTCGAGGATCAGACTACGAAGAAGGAAGCTATGCACAAGAAACAAGTTTCTACTTATCACTGAGTAGACCATTACGGAGCAGATCAACACGAAAGACACGTTGAACAAAAGTAGGAAGCTGCTACAACGCCGAGCTAAAAGTATAGATCACACCGAAGACTCCAAACAACAGCCATAAGAAGCAACCCTGGAGGAAGATGCTGAGGAAGACAAGCGAAGGCGTAAGAAGAGAAGCTCACTCCATCAACCAGACCACCCTCCAGAAAGAAGTAAGAGATGAAAGAGGATCAACTCTTTAAAAAACTCTTAAAGAAAGAATAACGACGACCAGGTACCTCGTTCTAACTTACTCTTATACTTTTGGTCTCGCTTATTTTTATCCGATTAAGAAACTCAAGTGATCATATGAGAACCAACGACTAAGAAAGCCAAAGAAAAAAAATCTTCAGAGGACTAAAGATAACAAGCTTGAAAATTCTGGTCACTTGACTTGAAAATGAGAAGGGAAGCCTATGTTGACATTCAAAAAAGAGAATGCTTCACCTACTCCTGCAAACCTCAAAGGTTACCTAAATCAGTACTAAAAGTGACCCTACTTTTTAAAAGAGAACCATAAAGTAAGGAGGAACTTCTAGTACAAATCAAGGTAACTCAGCAGACAAAAGAGTTAAAGTCGTTGGAGAAATCCAAAAGGATATGGGTATGTTGTAAAAAGTCTGCAACAACCTGACATTGATCCCTAAGGAAATCAAACAGAATAGCAACTCCAAATGGAAAGTAAATTGTCTACCTTACTGGTATCATGCTTTGTCTTCTTTTCTATATCAAAAGAGATACAGTAAGTAAACACATGCACACACCTTCACTTGCTTACTAACGAAAGTCTTACAGGGATCCAACTATCTCTACAGCAACCATGGGCTGTAAGGAAAGTTTGAATTCCTGGAAAAAAAACTAACCGCAAGGACCTATCATCATATAGGTACCTAGTTAAGGATATTCACTGCAGGTACCTCTGACAAAAGACTACTGAATTGAGGGGGAACCATTGATGATATGACAAAGCTCTGACAACAGGATGCTAGATACCAGGCTGACTTGATATTAGGTCGCTGGATAACAGGACGTTGAAAATCAGGATGGTAGACATCAGGATGTTGGACACCAGGTCGCTGAACACCAGGTCGCTGTGTACCAGGATGCTAAACACCAATATACTGGATACTAGGTTATTGCACATCAGGACTTATCACCAAGTCACTGGAAAAGGGATCACTAGTAAGTTACATCTTATCTGCAAAGGTTTTGTCATCATCAAAAAGGGGGAAATTGTTGGAACATATTTAAGTATGTTTTGATGAGACAAAACCTTAAAGAAAGTAACCTTCACTATAAGCATAACCTTCTTGGAAGGTTACTGCAACGAGGTTACTGTAGACAGGAAGCTAACTGAGAGACCATGCCGAAGCATACTGCAGAGCAGCATGCTACAGAAGCCTCAAGACACGTGGAAAGTGAAAAGCTGGTGTGTGTTAGAAGGAGTGGGGCGCATCAATGATGGAAATCTACCTACCTTAAATGGGCAGATTTCCTAATCTATAAATAGAGGAGGACTGAAGACTGAGAAGAAGAGAGAGCACAGAAAAACACAAGAGAGCATGCGCTGAAAAGAATAGAAGAAGCCGAAGCGCAAAAGAGAGCGTAGAAAAGAGGGGGAATATCAAACAGAAGAAAAGAGTGTTCAAAAAAGAAGAAGAAGAGAAGAAAGCTCAAACACTCTAACCCCTGAGACGCATGCTCAGTCAGTCAATCCTGCAGCAAGCTTCAGCAGATCAACCTGCAAACAAAGTCCAAGCTTGCTGCATCCAGTTGAAGAAGAAGAAAGACAAACTTTTTAAGGACTATCTTGGAGTGCTTAGTGCGAGGAGCGAGTCCTGCTAAGCTTTCCACTTTCTGAAGAATAAAGTGAGGACCCAGGGTGGGTAGATTATGATCCTATGTGGGTCAGATAGGAGAGTAGGCAAGCAGTTGTGTGAAGGCTTGCTACTTACTTGTTAAGTGAGTGTTGTAATAGAAAGGGCTATGTAAATCAACAGAGCTTAACAAATGTTCCTCTTGAGAAGAGGTAGAGATGATGTAGAAGGATTATTCCACCTTCGAACCTCTGTATATTTATGCGTCTATCTGTGCTTACTGTTTTACTGTAAAATTATTTGATTTTTACTATAAAATTTAAAATACAATACAAAATCATACATATTAATAAGATATATATATATATATAATATAATATCTAAACATTAAAGTAGTTTTGATATAAAATTTATATAAAATAATGAAACAAAAAATAATTGATAAATTAAAAAAATACAATGATTTTCCTAATAACATTAAAGTACATTTGATATTATTAAGGTTGGGATATATCGGAACTAAATTTACGAAAATATTTGTACAATATCGATATTAAATATTATAGAAATTATTAAGAATGTGGATATATCTAAACTAGATTTACGAAAATATTTGTACATACATTGATATGCATATTGAATACATATTGAATATTATATTATAGAAATTAGTATGGATGTGGATATATCCGAACTATTATGAATATATTCACATTGAATATATATTGAAAGTTATGGATATTATTGAGTATATGAATATATCTGAATTCTAGGATGAACATATATCTGAAATGAATTGACTAAAATATTTTTACATATATTGATATTCTTATTAAATATTATAAAATTAGGTCCATATATTATAAAAATTTATTGAAGATGAACGAAATCTTGATGCTCCAATAGTTGAAGCAACAATAATATTGTTGCCACCACCAGATATCGAAGATGTATTTTATTATTATAATATTATTGATTAGTGACTCACATTTTTTAAATTATTTTTATTTAATTTAAATTATTTTATAAGACTTAATTAATGTATAAACAAGAAATTAGTTAAAATATTATATTAAATCAGATTTAAACGTATATTATAATCTTTTTTTACACTTTTAAGATAATAAAGATAAAAAAATAGATTATTAAAAATAATAATGAATATTAATAATAAATAAAATGTTAAAAAATTTAATTACTAAAGAATATTATGAAATATTCTTTTTTGGTTCATAGAATATTACAAAACGATTAGAGATAATTGACAATTATTATATAAAAATAATGTTAGATTAACATTAAAGTCATGCACACTTTTGGAGATGACAAGAAGGAAAGAGAAATGAGATATACACCCTTTTGTGTTATGTGTATCACACTACACGTGGAGTAAGAGGAATTGAGGTGTGGTGACAAAGCCCCAACTCAATTAATCGGCTAAGGTAAACGGGCCAAACTCTTGGGCTTGCACCTTGGGAATGGGCTGCAATTAGGTTTGTAATTGGGCTTCGGTAATTTAGGCATATGAGTGTGCCGGGAGTTGGACTTACAATTGTGATGATTTGGGTCTTGTAATGAGAGAAGATGGAAAATAAAAGAAATACATTGCATCTATTTATGTATGAGTGTGTGTATATATATTATCACTAAAACTTGGGTGCACCCGGGTATGGATCTTAAATCCGTGCCCCCAACCCGACCCAGCGCGTGGGTCATCTCCATGTGCGCCCACGCGCATCTGCAGCTCGCACACCAGATTCCATTCAATGATAGGTATTATACATATACTCTTAAGGTATTACGTGTATACTCTTAAGGTATTACACATTTATCTTTAAGGTATTGAGTTTAAAACATAAGGTATTACATATGCACCTTTGAGGTATTATATATTTTACCTCTGAGGTATTACATATGCACCTTTAAGGTATTACTGCTTATAGTTTAAGGTATTATGTATTTATCCTCAAAATATTACATAAAATATATTTCAGGTATTACATTTTTATATTTACATTGAAGGTATTTGATACTCAAATTTCAGGTATTACATAAGTCTTATCCAGGTATTACATAAATACTTTTAAGGTATTACATATATGCTTCTGTGGTATTACATGTAGGTATTTGATACTCAAATTTCAGGTATCACATAAGTCTCATCCAGGTATTACATAAATACCTTTAAGGTATTACATATATGCTTCTGTGGTATTACATGTATGCTTCTTCGGTATTACATGTAGCACATATTTATTGTTAAAATCTTACATACATAAATAAATTTAAGGTATTACATTTTTACCTTTACGGTATTACATAATTCTCTTTAAGGTATCACATTTTTACCTCAATGGTATTGTATACTTATATTATGGTATTACATGCATATGTTTGAGGTGTTAAGCAGTCTATAATCTGCTAATTAATAGAGAAGAATAAAACTCCAAAATACTAGAAAGCCACAATAAACTCCAAAACATGAGTCATCCAACCAAAAATTAATTAATAACAATACAATGTAAGCTCTAATCTTTAAGGAGAAAGCAAGAAGAGATTGATAATCAACAAACTAAACTAAAAACTGAAAATTTACAAGAAGAAGGGAGAAACAATTTTAATTTGTTCAAAAAAATAAATTTGGGAGAAATCCCTACAAATACAGAAATCTGCCACCAAGTTCACTGGCTCTACCCATACTCAGCCATCTCCACCTTCTCAAAACCGCGGCCATCTCCACCTTCTCAAAACCGCTTATCCACCATCTACATCACCTGCGACTGCGACATACACTCCATCAACCCTCTCGCCACAGAAGATCCTTCTACAACACCACTAAGTCCATGGTGATTGGAGTACGCTGATTTGGAGGGGGAAACACAGAGAGAGGAAAAAAAAAGAGATGATAGATGGAGAAGAACGTCTGTAATGAAAAAGCATTAGGGCTACAGAAAAAAAAAAAGAATGTAAAGGAGAAGAAGGACGTGCACAGAGAAGAAGAAGAAGAAGAAGAAAAAAAGAAGGAAGAAGAAGAGAAGGAAGAAGAGCCGCTGTGGAAGAAGAAGAAAAAAGAAGGAAGAGAGAAAGAAGATGAAAAATTAGGGTTTGATTATATATAGTGTATCCGGGTCGGGTTGGGGGCACGGATCTAAGATCCATGCCCCGGGGGCACCCAAGTCCTACTCATATATTATATATGTGACTTGGGGTGTTAGAGCATCCACAACCCAAATTGAAAAAATACAATCCATTCAATCCACATCAACACTCTCTCTCGTCCACATCAACTTTTCATCCATTTAAATCCACACCCACAACCCATTAAATCCAAATTCAACTATTTAATGGGTCTCACTTCACTCAATCTTCTCTCTCTTAATTTTAACTTAAATTTCATTTAAAATTTGTAATAAATAAAATTCTATTAAACAAATATGTAAATAATTTATTTCATTTCCAGAAATAATAAAGCAAAGGAGTACAAAAAAATAATAATAATAATAAAGCAAATGATACAATAATTGAACTGATACAAAGTGAGCTTTTAATTCATCGTTCAAACATCAAAATGTTCCAAATATGCTCAACTAAATCCGCACGAAGTTGGTGATGCACTTCATTACTACGTATCTCCGTATTCATTCGGAGAAATTCTTGAAATCCTCGATTTGGGCCTTGAGATTGTTCTACGGGACTATCACCTTCGTCATTGTACCAATTTGTAACCATATTTCCCTCGTTTTTAACAATCGTATTATGTAAAATAATACAAGTCAACATGATTTCCTTACGTTTTTTCATGTACCAAAATCGTGTTGGGCCTCTCACAATTGCTCATCGAGCTTGACGCACCCCAAATGCTCGTTCAACATCTTTTCTTGCGGCCTCTTGTTTCTCTTTAAACAATCTTCTTTTAGGATCCTCTGGGCACGGAAATGCTTTAACGAAAGTAGCCCATTCCGGATAGATACCATCTGTTAGATAGTACCCCTTCGTATAAGTTGTGCCATTCACCATAAAATTAACCTCCGGTGCATTTCCTTGACACACATCGTTGAAGAGAGGTGATTCATACAACACATTAATATCATTGCGGGAGCCTGCAATACCAAAAAATGCATGTCATATCCATAGATCTTGAGAGACAACTGCTTTAAGGACAATTGTAGAAGACCAATGTCCTCTTGAAAATTGGCCTTTCCAAGCAACTGAACAATTTTTCTATTCTCAATGCATACAATCAAGACTTCCCAACATACATGGGAAGTCATGTCTCTCCTCATGCATTTGGAGAATACGATGTGTATCATTGACGTTGGTCTCCTCAAGTATTGATCACCAAAAATTGAGTTCACAACTTAACAAAAAGTGAAAAGACACTTGATAGAGGTTGACTCACCCATTCGTAAATACTCATCGAGGTAGTCTGCTGGAACTCCATAGGCTAGTTGACAGATAGCTGTTGTGCATTTTTGTAATGGTGATAAACTAGCTCTTCCCAAAACATCATGTCTTTGTTGAAAAAATGTTGAGTGATTTTCTAGTGCATTCACAATGCGAATGAATAACTCCCTTCGCATTCGGAATCGTCTACGAAACAAAATTTCAGGATACACAGGAACATCAGAGAAATAATCATTGACTAACCTTTCATGTCCAGCTTCACGATCCCGTCTAATATATCGTCTTCTCTGTTGTACCTCGTTTTCTTGTATAGCAGTTTGAAGGATTTCATTGCTTCGTCGAACTATCCTTGATATCAATTCAATCTCCCGATCATTAGCCTGTGGATCAGTTTCCACATCACTAGAAGAGCTAGAATTTGAGTTGTTAGAATATTGAGATATTTTGCTAAATTGTGTTGTATTGTGATTGTGAAGTTATAAATGAAATCACTTCTATTTATCGCAATGATGCTATGTGCATGTGATATCTTACACAAATCTTTTAACTTGATGTGATAATGGATGGACATTTGCAGAGTTCATGTGATCTCTTTTAACTTTTGCAGAGTAGATTTAGAACAAATTTATTAAAATTAAACACAATATATAAAATTTTATATAATAAGATTGAAATATAAGTAATTTAAAATACAAACAAATTGAAAATACATGATAGAAAAATACAAACAAATTGAAAATACATGATAGAAAATACTAATTGACTAAATCGAAGAGCAAACATATTTAGGCATTCCACTTCTCTTTGATTTCCTCACACATTTGTTGATGGTAGAAAAGTTGTTCGGGAGTGTAATGACTTGTGTCTTTCGTAAGAATCTTATACTCCCTTATGCGAATTTTTTTTTTCATTCTCCATCTCTTGTTTTTTCATAGATGCAATTGATGATAATTCATCCACCATCTTAGGGGTGGTTTGGATTGTGGGTTGGGATGGTTAGATTAGGTTAGACTGGATGCTTTTTAACCCTTGATTTGATGGTTATTTTGTTTGGATTGAATGTTTTGTGTAGTAGGATTATTTGTAATTTTTTGTTTGGATTAAATGTTTGCTCATTTTTTACATTGGTTTATTTACTATCATTGTGTTTGGTTTTATGGTTATTATCCACACATGGTGTATATACCTAAAATGCCCTCAAGTTCACCAAATTAAAATTGGAGAGTAAGTCTCTTGTGAATCAGGTGCATGGATCTTAGATCCATGCACCCGGGTCGGATCCGGGTCAGGGGGGACCGCACCCTTTTTTTTTTTTCGCTCATGATTTTTGAAAAAAATCACATACCAATAGTATATGTTAGACATACCTTTACGTTATGTTAGACATACCTTTAAGTGATGTTAAACATACCAGTTCTGCCCAGATTCCATGCCTTGTCTTTTTTTGGCTTGATTTTTGAATTTTGGCACATACCACTACGTTATGTTAGACATACCTTTACGTTGTGTTAGACATACCTTTATGTATACTTAAACATACCTTTGTATATGTTAGACATACTTTTGCATACAGTTAAACATACATTTATATATGTTAGACATACCTTTGTATATAGTTAGACCTACCTACACATGGTTGGTCTAACTATACACAAAGGTTGGTTTAACTATACACAAATGTTGGTCTATTTGAGCGAATTTTGGATGAGCTTCAGCACAAGTCTTCAGCGCGTTGGAGCGCGTGCAGGCGCATGGGAGGTGCGTTTTGAGCACGTTTTGGGTACGTGAACGGGTCGGGTCAGGTGCATGGATCCATGCACCTGACTCATAAAAGTTTTTGCCAAAATTGGAATTTTTTTATTCCAATATAATGCCATCATTATAGCTAATTTGGCTGAATCTTCAAAGAATCAAAATTATACCACATATTTCATCATACTACACAATAACAACATGGTCCAACACCAAACAAAATAAGGAGATTTGAACTAAAATAGCATAACATAAGATTGGATTGAGAATGACGATGCTCTCATTAATTGCGTTGAGTAACTTTAGTTGAGTGTTGGACCATTAGTTGAAAATCCTTACATCGAGAACTAAAATAGTTGAGTAACTTTAGTGCAAACATTAAAGAGAGTTGTTGGCCATAAGTGGATTTCATCAATGTAGGATTTAATTGACATGACCAATACATAAAGAAGATCTACTTATATTTGATGACAAATCTTGTTAAATTAATGTAAGGATTTTCATATCTCTCAACCCTGCTTTATATATAGACTAGACCATTGCATGTGAATATATAACAATGGCTTCCGTAATTGATGAAACGAAACAAGCTGACTATATTTTCAACGAGGAATGGGATGCAAATGTGAGTTCTATGTTCATCGATGTGTTGGCCGACCATGCACGCATGGGCCACTTCGAGAATGGTAGGGACAATTGGCTTGCCATTCAAACTGCTATGTATTTTGTGAACAAATTCTTTAGCAAGGATTTCACACCCGGCTCGTGCATTAAGCATATGGAATTACTTCGAAAAAGGTTCAAGGTGTTCTCACAAGTTATAAATACTAATGGAGTGGAATATAACACATTATCTAATGAGCTGAAATGTGATGATGCTACTTGGAATGCAATTGTCAGGGTAAGAAACTTATCTTCTTGTGATCGAAAATATTTTTTGTTCGATAGGATATTATGCAACTTGCATCTACACGTGTTTATAATGTAGGATGAGCCATTTGTTAATGCATACAAGAATTACAGAGATCCAAGTTGGTAGGACTTGAAGGTCATCTTTGAGAGCAAGTTGATTGATGATGAGACCGACATGAAGGACCATGACAAGCCTCCCGAAGTCATTACCATCCCTCCAGACGAGTCTGACGAATTAAAGAAGGAGCAAGCCAAGAGAGATGTCATACAAATTTCTTCCGACCATGAAGTTTCCATCGATAATAATGCTTGGAAGAAGATTATTGACAAGTATTGGGATGTATCAGATTCATAGGACTCCTCCAAATCGCCCTCGGTGAAGAGAGAGATGAGTCGCTCTAACACTCCAAAGAAAGTAGGAAAAGCCAAAATTTCAATGACCGTTGAACAAAAAAATTTGTCGTTTGCATCGTATGCTTCGAGCTCTAGCAAGGAGACATCGCCAAAGGGGCTTAATTGATGATATCATATGCTTAAGTATGTCTTGTTTATATTCCACTCTGTTTATATAGCATATGCTTGTGTTTGCTTAGGTATGTTTATATAGCATATGCTTATATTTTGCTTATATTTTGAAGTGAGTACAAGGATGAGACCGCCCACATTTTCAACCAAGAAACATAATCAGGAGAAACTATCACAACTCATACGGAGTGGTTCAGACAGGTTACATCATTTACTTGGGTAATCCTTCGTGTATGATCTAAGGTTCTTGTGATCCTATCTCGAAGGTTGTAATGGCTTCGACTAGTTTGTTTGATTCGCCTACGACGGTTTCTATGATGAATTCATATACTTGCTACAGTGAGTAGCACTATAAAAACGTTCAAATGAAGTGAGACACTCTCTATCACGGGTAACATATCGAGAATTTGATTGGTGTCTGACATCTTCATACAAGAAGAAGAAAATTCAGATTAACACATTCTTGGATACAATAAAAATGACCACTATTTTGTGAGCCAAAAACATCTTGCTCGTCACATGAATTTCAGATTTCCATTTAACACTCATTTAATTATTGCAAGATTCAAAACAATCTATAATAATCTATAGTGGTCAACAATCTATACTAGATCAGCAATCATAAACTCATATATATCAATTAACTTAACAAAACAATTTTGACGAAGATCAATAATAATCCAAATTGACCAAAATTAATAATTTAATTATTGCAAGATTCAAAACAAAGGAAACCATAAAAATAAAAACAAATACAGTAAAGATAAAAAGATAAAAAATTCAACCAGATGCAGGACGTGACCCAGAAGAGCAAGCCAAGTAGCACTATATTCTATGACTTCAAAATTGCGTCATTTTCTAAAGCAAGCTAAAAAAAGCTGAAAATCAAACACGAAAACCAATCTAATCAAACAAACAACAACGAAAAGAATCAATAACGAAAAACACTTCTTAAATCAGAGATTGAGAAATAGCAGAATTATACAAACCTATCGAAATTGCGATCCGAGTTCGAAACTTACCAAGTTTTGATTTTGCGCGGCTGGGGTTTTCATTTCACCAGAAGAGGGTCAAATTGAGCTATATATACCATGGTTTGGGTGTAAATATTTAAAAGATAAGGGGTATTACATGTATTTTACATCTGGATTTGTATTGGATATCTTAAACCCACTAAAATTGGTGGGTTGGGTAAACCCAAGAACAAGAGAGGTTAATCCATGAAGTTATCCGGATATTAACTCGGGCCCAATAAACAAACATGCCAGCCCACCCTCAAACCAAACGTGTGTTAAAGTAGGTTTAAGTGGGTTTATACTCCCAACTCACAAACCAAATTGGGCCTTAGTGTATTCCGTTTTTAATTCATTGATGATGGATGTTGGTGAATTGCTCTTCCCCTTCCCTTTTCTTTTTGCTGCCTTTTGTCCAATTGGACGAACCTCATCTTCATTTGATCCCAAATCAATATGAGTGTCTTGATTAGACGAAGTCTTGCTTGTTCCTGAATCATCAGTTTTTGTCTTCTTTGTACCGACATAATGGCCTAAGGATTGTGGAGCAAATTGTGGTCGATCTTTCTACACATGCTCCAAATTAAATGCAACACCATTATTTTCATCACGGTATTTTTGATAGGCAAGACGCAAAATATCTTCATCACTATGACCACTTCGATGCGAACCATAAATTTGATTATAGGTCGCATTGAAGTGATTCACTTTCAAACGAATCGTATTATGTCAATGTGATCTACACATAGAGTGTTCTCGATGGATAAATTCTTTGGGCTTATTTTCATTGTAATATTGAGCAATACGTACCCAATATGCCGCTGCCTTTTGATCGTTACCGGTGATGGGATCATCGCTGACTGTCACCAAAGATTTCACGAGGAGCACTTCCTTGTCCCTCGTCTAATTTGGACGCTTTCGACGAACTTGAACATCAGTCCTTGATTTATCAAGAGTATCCTCCTCGGCATGTGTTGAATCTCGATCAGACACTTGAGTTTTTAGGACATAAGAAGGTGTGATTGGTTCTTTTCCCATTTCAAAATAAAAAGGCTAACTAGCTGCACTTGGATTACAAAATCCACGTCCTCTCCAAAACTCCGGTATGAATAGCACTTGAGGAGAATTTGTGTTATAATTCATCATACCTCCGAAACCCGACAAATTTTGAGAATACTGCTGAGGGAATGAAAAATTTTGGGGTAATTGTGGTGGAAGATTGTGTGGGGTTTGAGAATTTTGTGGAACATCATTTGCATTCTCCACATTTTGAGAATTTAAGAAATCTTGTAATATTTTCCTAGTATTTGGATCCATTTTTGTAAGATGGGATGTGGAGGTGTATTTTCTTATAAAGATGATGATTTATTTATAGGCAAAAAAATAAAAATCTTCAATCCAAAAAAGTGTTGGTCAACATATTTACATTCAATACCACTTTTAATAAGAATTGACAACACCATGCTATGAAATGTTAAAAATTTAGAATTGACAACACAATGCTACAATAAGTTAAAAGTAGAATTGACAATACAACAATACTACAAGTTAAAAGTAGAATTGACAATACAATGATATTACAAATTAGAAATATAATAGTTATATTTTCATGGAAATATAATTAGAAATACATTGATATTTTCATGGAAATATAGTTTTAGAATATAGTTATAATTTTTCTTATATAATTTGTGATGCAATTATTTTATAATACATAAGTTATTTTAGTTAAATTTTACAATTCTAAAAATATATAGGTTAGTTATAACATAAATCCAAATAAAATAAAAACACACATTAAATAAAACAATACTATTAAAAATTTAAAGGAAAAAGAAGAAAAAAGAAAAAGAAAAAAACAAGAAGAAAACAAACGAAAATAAACATAAAAATGGGGAAAAAAATATCAAGAAAATTGGTGGTGTGGGACCCAGCTGTCGGGTCTCACCACTCGAGCCTGGAGCGTGTGTAGTACACGTGCCCATTTAGAACGCGCGGTGTACTACACGCGCAAATGATGCAAAACTTTTTTTTTTTTTTTTCATTTTCTGGATTGAATCGAATTTAATCATTTGAATCCAATTCTACTTCTCTCCTCCACCTAGGATTGGATTAATTACTTCTCCACAATGCAAGGGATCCATTTCATATGAGATTCAAATCCAATTTTATGTTTGCATTGTGGATGCTCTTATATATTTAATCTACATCAACATTCTCTCTCCTCCACCACATCAACATTTCATCAATTTAAGTCCACACCTACAACCCATTAAATTTAAATTCAGATATTTTATGGGTCCCACTTCACTTAATCTTCTCTCTCCTAATTTTAAGGTATATTTAATTTAGAATTTTTAATTTTGGATACACAAATTTTATTTGAATATATTTTAAGTAAATAGAATATTCTATAAACAAATATACAAACAAATTTATTTAATTTCAATAAATACTAAAGTAAATGAGTACAAAAAAAAAAAAAAAACATAAAACTAATGATACAATAATTGAACAGATACAAACTAAGCATTTTAATTCATCGTTGAAATATCAAAATGTTCCCAAATATGCTCAACTAAGTCCGTACGAAGTTGATGATGCACTTCATTACTACGTATCTCCATATTAATTCGGAAAAATTCTTGAAATTCTCGATTTGGGCCTTGAGATTGTTCTACGGGATTATCACATTCGTCATTGTACCAATTTGTAACTATATTTCCCTCGTCTTTAACAACCATATTATGTAAAATAATACAAGTCAACATGATTTCCTTAAGTTTTTTCCTGTACCAAAATCGTGTTGGGCCTCTCACAATTGCCCATCGAGCTTGAAGCACCCCAAATGCTCATTCAACATCTGTTCTTGCAGCCTCTTGTTTTTCTTTAAACAATCTTCTTTTCGGATCCTCTAGGCATGGAAATGCTTTAACAAAAGTAGTCCATTCCGTATAGATATCATCTATTAGATAGTACACCTTCGTATAAGTTGTGTCATTCACCATAAAATTAACCTCCGGTGCATTTCCTTGACACACATTGTTGAACAGAGGTGATTCATACAATACATTAATATCATTGCATGAGCAACGCCAAAAAATGCATGTCATATCCATAGATCTTGAGAGGCGACTGCTTCAAGGACAATTGTAGGAGACTCATGTCCTCTTGAAAATTGGTCTTTCCAAGCAACTGAACAATTTTTCCATTCTCAGTGCATACAGTCAAGACTTCCCAACATACATGGGAAGTCATGTCTCTCCTCATGCATTTGGAGAAGACGATGTGTATCATTAACAATTAATCTCCTCAAGTATTGATCACCAAAAATTGAGTTCACAACTTGACAAAAAGTGAAAAGACACTTGATAGAGGTTGACTCACCCATTTGTTAATACTCGTTGAGGTAGTCTGCTGGAACTCCATAGGCTAGTAGACGGATAGCTACTGTGCATTTTTGTAATGGTGATAAACTAGGTCTTTCAAAAGCATCATTTCTTTGTTGAAAAAATGTTGAGTGATTTTCTAGTGCATTCACGATGCGAATGAATAACTCCCTTCGCATTCGAAATCGTCTACGAAACAAAGTTTCAAGATACACAAGGACATCAGATAAATATAATCATTGACTGACCTTTCATGTCCAGCTTCACAATCCGTCTAATATACCGTCTTCTCTGGTGCATCCCATTTTCTTGTATACATATTTGAAGGATTTCATTGCTTTGTCAAACTGTCCTTGGTATCAATTCATTCTCCCGATCATTAGCCTGTGGATCAGTTTCCACATCACTAGAAGAGCTAGAATTTGAGTTGTTATAATATCAAGACATTTTGCAAAATTGTGTTGTGTTGTATTGTGAATATGAAGTTATGAATGAAATCTCTTATATTTATTCTTGCAAGATTTTGATACCGTGTACATGTGATCTCTTACAGACACATGTGATTGATGCAATAATGGATGGACATTTGCAGAGTCCATGTGATATTTTACAGAAGTCCATGTGATTTGAAAGGGACCTGAGAGAGAGAATAATGTAAAAGTTGCACGCTTTAACATGAAACACATTAATACTTAATTAATAATAATTAAAGACATATTACATTTTCCTACATCTTATAAGAGGGGGAAAAAAAAACAAATTGAAAATGCATAATAGAAAATACAAATTGACAAAATCAAAAGAGTAATATTGTAATATTTTCCACATTTTCCAAATTGACAAAATCAAAATCATTTGCGTTCCCCACATTTTGAGAATTTAAGAAATCTTGTAATATTTTCCTAGTATTTGCATCCATTTTTGTAAGGATGAGATGTAGAGAGGTGTATTTTCTTGTAAAGATGATGATTTGTTTATAGGTAAATGTTTGGTGAATATGTACTTTAATGTAAAAAAAAAAAAATTAAAATTTTCTATCCAAAAAGTGTTGGTCGACATATTTAAATTCAATACCATTTTTAATAAGAATTGAGAACACAATACTATTAAATGTTAAAAACTTAGAATTAACAACACAATGCTACAACAAGTTAAAAGTAGATTAATTGACAAAAACAATGATACTACAAGTTAAAACTAGACTTGACAATGCAATCATACTACAAAATTAAAAATATAGCTGATGTCTTCATAAAGTTGGAATTCAATGCTTAATATAATCTTACTTTTAGAATATAGTTAGAATTCATCTTATATAATTTGTCTTGCAATTTCTTTTAATAATACGTAAGCTACTTAATTAAAAATTTGCAATTATAAAAATGTATAGGTTAGTTATAATATTAATTTAAATAAAATAAAATAAAAATTAAAGAAATCAAAAAAGAAAAATCATAAGATAGAAAAAAATATTTAAAAAAAATTATTTTCCATCCACAAACTATAAATATAATTGAACTCTCAATAACAAACAATTTTGTAAGAAGAAAAAAACAACACATTTGAGTGCATATAGGGGGGAAGAAATGAAAAAAAACAAGGAAAAAAATGAGGGATAAAAGTGTGTATGGTGTGGGGCCCAACAACTTTATCTATAGAGATGCTTTGCATGTGTGTGAAAATCAGGCACCAATCAAATATGGAGGTTACACACATATTCTCTATCTTGTGCATCTTTTCATTTCCACCTTTATGGATTGAATTGGATTCAATCTTTGAATTCATTTCACACTCTCTCTCTCACGGTTAGGGGTGGGCGAACGGGTTCAGGTTTCAGGTACCTGATTGGGTCGGGTTTTTGTTAATAAATTTCGGGTTATCCGAAACCCGAACATATAATTTCGGTTCGGGTAGTAAAAAAATTACCCGAATATTTGATCGGGTATCCGATCTTTAATATACATTTTTTTTTATAATTTTTAAACTATTAAACTAATAATAAGCTTACTATGGTCCATGAGTCAATGATCCATTAAATAACTTAAATGGGCCGTGAGGGAACCATTAAATAACTTAAATCGATATTTAATTTGTGTATTAGTTGTATGTTGGAATTTTAATTTAGATTATATCATAACATTTGTGATTTAGTTAATGTATTGATTCTCTCGATATATTTTGTGTAAATTATTGTTTTTGGTGGTGTTAATATGTATTAGCAAATTAATGGAATGAGTGTATTGCTTAAAATTGGATACTGGAGAATATATTGCTACATTTATCTCATTGCTTTTAAAACTGCCACCTTGCCTTTAATCGGGTACCCGAAAACCGATCAGAATTTCGGGTACCCGAATTTTTCGGATCGGTTTCGGGTAAAATTTTAGTGCACCCGAAATTTCGGGTACCCGAACCCGACAAAACCCGATCCAATGCCCACCCCTACTCACGTTGGATTAAATCAACCACCCACAACCCATGACTTGAATTCAAATTGGATTTAAATCTATTTATGAGCTTTCATTGCAGATGCTTTAGGGGCACCACACATTTTAAGAGCACCATACACAATAAAACAACATCTAAAATTTGTTCCAAACACATCACACTCATTTTCCATATTACCTTAACTAATAGAAAAAGAAAAGGAAAACAGTAAAAAAGAAAGAAACACAGCAAGAAACCTTACCTCAATCGAACGAGTAGGGCACTATTTGGTTCTTGAGGCCACGAATCCATTGGGTTCAAGTTCGTTTCTTCTTCACTTTTGTTCGGTTGATTCGTTCAAAGGTCGGCTACAGTGGCACAAAAATTTAGAGAGATGTTTGGACAGATAAATTTTTCGGATAAGTTAATTTTAAAGGTTTTCTTTCGATTTTGCAATTTATTGAGCCGACTTTTGTAGAAATTTCTTTACTTATCTTTAGGGTTTGTTATGGGTTAGTGAATTAATAGTTTAATTTGATGAATTTGTATGCAAAAACGGCTGTTTTTTTGACGACTTTGTGGAAAAATCGAAATTGTTTTTTGGTAAATCTGGGCCCGCGTTCGACACTAGTCCACCGAACGAAAAGCGGGCGTCTTGGCTGTATTGCCCGAAGGCGCAGTTGGGGCGCACGGCCGGGGTGACCGAACAGTTCCCTTTTGTTTTATAAAACTTTGTCCAATTCGTTAATATTTTGTGGTCTGTTGTCTTAATTATTTTTGTTTGTAATCCAGGTAAGATATATTTAGGAAGAACAGACCAATGGTTTCTGAAAGGAGGCGTAGGGAATTGCTACGTGGCGAAAGTTCAGACACGCAAGAACCTACCCTATATGTGTCGCTCGGTCTAGAGCAAGAACCGATTCCAGACATTCCAGAAATTCCACAAAGGGAAGATATTCCAGAAATTCTCGAAATCCTTGATGTAGAGGATATTCCTAAAGCCCATCATCCCAACTATGTCGAAGAGCTCGATCATAATGTTGTAGAACAACAAGTTGATGAGTCGTCTGTGGTCGAGACTGAGGTACTTACAGGATCTTTTCCCGGAGGCCCGATCGACCATTGTCTTTTACCTAGTTTTAAGACGCATGTGGCCGTGAAGACATGGTTTGATGAGGAACGAGATATACTGATGTGCTTATGTCACATAACTTAGATGAAATCTTAGAAGTTCGATGGTGACATAAGTCAGTGGTTTAGGATGCTCTGTTGTTCAAAAATCACCGATCTACGCTCTATATCATATAAGAACCCCCAACAAGAAACTAATATGTGCTTTTGTTGAGCGGTGGCATCCGGAGACCAACAACTTTCATATGTTGTTCGGTGAGATGACGATAACACTGGACGATGTTTTCTACATTACTGGACTTCCTATTATAGGAAAATCTATTGTCCAATGGGAAGAAAGTGGTGAAGCAACAATTGAGTTGCTTCAATGGCTATTAAGGGTGACGCGGGCTGAGGCGATGGAGGTTGTGGTGGGGAGTTGAGGGAGTTTTGTTCAGTTGGAGTGGTTTCGATCAAAGTTTAGTGACATGACAACTTCTCCTGATGAACAGATGAGACTCTATGCTGCTAGGGCGTACTTATTGTTTGTGCTAGGTTGCACAATTTTCACCGATAAGAGTGGCACTAGAGTCAACATTAACATCCTTCGTCTACTGGAGAACGTCACCCGAGTTCACAAGTATGCTTGGGGATCTGCTGCACTAGCGTACTTATATTGGCAACTAGGGCTTGCATCTCGATATAGGGTGAAGCAGATTAGTGGGTACTTGACATTGTTGGAGGTAATTTTTACCACTGTAAATGCAATTTTCTTGGGTTTTCAATATGTTTATATCATTGACCACTATTTTTTTTTTTTTTTGGTCTCCAGGCATGGCTATATGAGTATTTTCCCATGACACGACCAACACACAATGTCAATTATACACTGGGTGAACCTTTAGCAATGTGATAGACCCAACAAGCCTCGTCTGGAGGTTCCCTCGATCGTTTAATAGCTTGGAGTGAGATATTAGATGCATGTGCACCGAATTCTGTAAGTTTATGTTTTATTATTGTCTTGTTATTAAAGATGTTAACGTACTTAGTGAAAGTTAATTTGACGAGATTCTATGATAATGGTGTCATGCATCTAATATGCGGGTGTTCGAGATGCATTTCCAAGTGACATTCTATCATGGATGCATAAGATTGTTTGATGTCATCGAACCATACCACCCTGACCGCATATTGTGGAACTTTGGACATGTTCAGACAGTTCCTAAAGACCTGTTGGTACCACTATCTGTTTGACAAGGAAACAGTGGTACACAATACAAGCTTGTGTTTAATGTTATGAGTTTGTACTTTCGAATGTGGAGCAGTCATGTACTGGCATATGAGGTACGAGGTAGGCTAGCTAGTCCGCCTTGGGAATGCACTCTCAATTACATGGACTGGTTCCGTACGATTTCACATCCCTTCGTCTAGAATCTGGAGAGGACGTCCACTAGTGCAGGTGCTTCTCATTCTCAAACTCAGCTTTGGAAAATGATTGAGAGTGCACGAGGACATATTCGACCGATCGTAGAACGGTGGATGTCACATTATCCAACCTTTTCCCTTGATTATGTGATGTCTTACGTCACTCGGGCATACGAGGCCTTATTTATTGATGACAGTCATCCGAATGAACCTCAAGGACGTCCATCATTGAGTGGGTCTCGTAGATCTCATAGGACATAATAATTTGAGTGTAATTCAATGACTCGTAGGTATTTATTTCGTAGATCTCGTAGGTCATTGTTTGTTTGGTTATGTATTGACTTGTTAATTTGAATGTATGGTACTAGCACTATTAGTACGAATGATTTCAATATGTTTAACAAATTAATGCGAATTATATTGTAATTCAATGACTGATGTCGAGTGTAATTTGTACTCCCTCCGTCCCTGCTAACTTTGCCTACTTTCCGTTTTTTGTTGTCCCAGCTAACTTTGCCAGCCCAAAAATGGCAAAGAAAAATTTATTACCTTACCCCTCCATTTCTTTCGTTTTACAACTTTTGTACTCAAAAAGCACACTTTAATTACAAAATTGTCACTCAAAAACATTAAAATAACACATCACATCAAAGTCAACAGTTTTTTCTTAGAATTCGTGCCGGTTAACCTAGGCAAAGTTAATGGGGACGGAGGTAGTATTTTTTAAGAAAATGACAATTTTTGAAAGTGTTAGAAAATGATTCAACGAACTTGCACCTGTTCTGTCAAGAGGACTGAACTATCTTGAAGACGTTCGGTCTCCCTGACCAAAATGACTGAAGGGCGTTCGGTCACTCTGGCCAAACGGATCCCGGGCGTTCGGTTGCCATCGCCGACACGCATTAAGGGCATCTGGTACAATCAGCCGAATGACATGTGGGACGTTCAGTTGAGGCGGCTGAACAGTCATTTCTTGTTCAAACACGTCACTTTATCTCGATCAACTACGAACTCTCAAATACGACAAATGTATTAGTGAAAAGATGTATTTAATAATTACATAATTGAAAGAGCTCTCATAGAACACGAATTCAGTTACACTAATAAGTACAAGAATGCAACAAATGCTACACAAATATTCAAAAATAAGTACACTTATCATCATCTAAACTAATGGTTTCCACACCCAACGAGCTGTTTTCACTTACAACGATGCCGTTGTATTTTGCCATTTGTTGTTGGAAAATAACACCCCAACCAACAGCGCATGGAAACCAACCTGCAAACCACATATTTATAATAGACGAAGTGGTGCACCACCTATCAAATTAACCTTCAAATGGATACGGCCGACATAAGAATGACCCACCAAATTCCAACCCATTGGATGATTATGACCACCAGATACGATCGATATTGACCATTGTACCAACTCGTTCAATTGAATAGCCCTTAAAAGAAATGGACAATCACACTTCTTTGTGGCTGTATTTCTGGAACTGTTCTTTACAATAATCTCTCCACCGTGAATTGAATTTAGTAGAGATTTCACCTTATTACGTACACGATAAAACACCACGTCGTTCACAACCCAAATCAACTCAAGGTCGACAACCTCTCTCACCATTGAGATCAGAACATATAACTAATATATCATATTATGTCGATGTGCTACACCGTTTATCCATTTCATCATCAAACTCCGAGACTCAAATATCATCTATGGTATACTCAGCAGCAAAATCAATTTGCATATATAATGAGGATCTAGATCGTGCAAATCCATCGGTTCTTCAACATCTATTGGGTCTATGAAGTTTAGATCAGTAGAATGTGAGACGTATACATGTTATAAATGAGTAAATAACATCATAAGAACATAAAAAAAAGTTCGTATTTTGTCAACGTCGAGGAATGAAATTGTTCGGTCAACTTGACTGAACAACTATGAAACCGTTTGGTCACCTCGACCGAACAACAATGAAAGGACTCGGCTGGCATGGCTAAACACATGAAGTAGTGTTAGGTTTGTGCTGGCCGAACGCATGAGTTTTGTGCGATTTTCGCGAAAATGAAAAAAAACAAAACATAAAACCCATCTACATTTAGGAGAAATCTTACATTGTTTGTCCCCAATGAATCTTCATCAGTCATTGTACGTTCCTTCACAAAATGATGGGGCAAATGGTAATTTTTTTAAGTATATTGATGAAATGTGTTGTAGTGTATTGGTGAAGAGAAGAAGAAAGTGTAGAAAAAAGGGTCCGGGGTTTTTTGTATAATATATGCATGGAGGGCATTTTAATCATTTAACATCTAATTAAATTATATTAAAAAATTGTGTGTTATCTTAGAAAACCGATTGGTGTCTTTAGACCTACTCTTTTTTCTTTCCCTTTTCTTCTCATAAGGATGTATACTGATTTATAGTTTTATTTTTATAAATATAGATATGTAACTTGAGGAGATTCTTGAGTGTAATCTCATGTTGATGGCTCATCTTTGTTCTGGTCTGTTTTATTTTTCGCTTTTTTGTACATTGGTGTTTTCTTTTCTTTTATATAATTGTGATTGTGATATTTATTTTAAAAAAAAAAATCTTTTCCGAGTTTGTTCTCCAAGTTAGGAAACATTTCAGTTGAATTTATCTAAGCTAGGTTACAAATAAACCAAGAGTCCATTTGGATAGGTGAATTTGAGGAGGTATTTGAAATCCATGGTAGCAGATCTACCGGTAATGCTTGGATGCATATGGATTTGAAATCCATAATTTTCATTTTGAATTAATTTTGAAGTCATTTTGTTAGATTTGAAATCCAATCCAAATTGAGAGAATTTGAAATTCACTCCTTTTAAATTCTAAATTTCAAATCACTCTATCCAAATGGAGCCCAAGAGAATTTATCCAACGAATCAAATTTTCAAGAGAGAGAGAGGGAGAGAGAGGTAAGTATGATTAGTCACTGCATAAGGAATAGATCACATCCTATGGATAGAACAAGAAACATGATTCATTTCACACAGAGCAAACATGTGTGATCTTCTAACATGTGTGATCAAACTAACACTCCTACAAAGGTTTTAATGGATATAGCATCAACAGGAGTTGCAG
This sequence comes from Scutellaria baicalensis, assembly GCA_005771605.1. NCBI lineage: Eukaryota > Viridiplantae > Streptophyta > Magnoliopsida > Lamiales > Lamiaceae > Scutellaria > Scutellaria baicalensis. The sequence goes on from CM016729.1 coordinate 12,885,209, forward strand.
ATAATCATTTCAGCTACTACATGCATGTAACAAACTCTCTCTCATTTACATGCTAAACACATTGCCAAACCAGTCATGTATGATGTGAATGAGATTCAACCAAGATCAGGAACTGTGAAAAACTCTTCATCATCATCCCGGGCTTCGATTCTAGGCTTCTTGTTAGGCATATTGAACTTGGGTTGTCTGTATGACATCATGTGATTGGGAAGCTCTGGCACTTCAGCTGCAGCTAAAGCCTCTGGCGGAACATCTTCGCCAAAGATGTTGTAATCGGTCAACCACTCGAGCTCGTTAAACTCTAGATGCTCCTTCTGCATAAAATGAAACTAATTGTGTTAATATAAGTGAGCTAATATCATGATATGAATGTGAAATTCATCAAGAAGCATAACAGGGAAGAGTTTTTTATTTACCTTGTCGGATGTTCCATAGTCGGAGAATTGTAGCAATTCATCGACACCCCATGATGGTGATGTGACTCCAGAAACATGCTGCTGAGGGGTAGTTCTAGGATTAATCTGCTGAGAATTTAATTTTGGGGGCTTTGGATCTGTATGGCTTTTAACACTGCTGTTACTACAGCTCGCGCCTAAAGCTACTCGTATACCAGTAGCTAAGAAGCGCTGGTGGTTCGCAGCATGAGAGTTGGTTGAATGAATAGGCTCATCACAGTCCTTGCAAAAGAGTGCTCTGTCTTCTACACAGAATATGAATGCTGTTTTCTCCTACATTGATAAACATATAGAAAAGTAATAAGCAGAAATAACAAAAATGGGTTCTCAAGAAAACGATTAAACAGAACAAAGACGGAAACTAGGAAATATGATCATCAAATCACAATCATACAAAGAAAGAACATATATAGCAGTACACTGCCTATGCTGAAATTTGTTTTCCAGCATATGATTCTAAATCATATTATGCATTTTGGTGTTATTTAAAGTATAGTAAACGAAGTTTATGAACATTTCTGGATCTATTTTCTTCGAAAATTTTATGATTTGAAGAGATATTCTGGTCTGAAAACATAAGTTTCTGTTCTTCCAACTTAAAACAACTCAAAGGTCATACTTCCTAGCTTAACACGACGTTGAAACGCACAGATTGGACAATATATAACTACTAATCCAACAAACAGAGGATGAACACAAGTTCAAGTCAATCATATCATTCTCAAAGCAACCCAAGTTTGTAAACAAAGTTATAATGAATTCATGTCCTTTCAACCAGTTGGATATTCTTATTTTCTATGGGCAAAAGCTTGATGATAGTAGACAGCCTAACACTTATTACTATACATCATCTCAAACTCTAATGAACCCACACCAAATCTACATCTTGCTGATTCAACTTAAAACCAGCAGTGAGAAGTGAAAATTTCCATATAAAACTCAAGATTTGTTTCCCTGCCAAGTTGTAAACTTCTCAAAAGAAACCCTCTCTAGATATCTCCATATCTTCTTCACTTTCATACCATCCATATATCTTCATAAACTTGCAGATATGACATCCAACTCTCACACACAAACCTTGTCTCTCATCATTAATCAGATCAAAACAGAATCTCACCATACAAATTAAACTACATACGATCAAATAGCAGCATGTTCATACAACTCATATAGATAAATCAAAGACATTAATGACAAAAGATGAAGGCGAAGATTCACATACTTGACAAATATCACAAGGAGGGAGCTTATTGGAGAGACACTGAAGAAGCAGCCTCTGATGCTTGCTAGCAAGCTTGTTAGCAGCATGAACTTCCACGTCACATTTGGCGCACAACGCCGCCTCATCGGCGCAGCAAATCACCGTCGCCGGAGCTCTCTCACACACATCACACTGAATCTTCATCTTCTCTTCTCCACTCAATGATCCAATTTTCAACCAACCCCTTTTCACAGTTTCAGCTCCCAACAAAAACCCATATGCTAAACCTCCACAAAATTATTTCTTTTCAAGATCTTGACCAAACCCCAGTCCAGATAGTGATGAGAGAGAAAGAAAGAAAGAATGGTTCTTTTCAAAAGGGCTTTATCAAACAAATATCTGCAGCAAAAGTCGATCGAAATCAGAAGTTGGGCCAGAGAAAAACACACGTAACTGAACTGTGATTTCTTGAATGAACGATAATGTGTGAAGGCAGAAGAGCAGAGAGAGAAACTGAAACTTTGTAGAGAGAGAAGAGTGAGTGATTTGAGCCGGATTTAAATGGTTGGATGGAAGATAAGGGTTTGGATTTTGAGGATCAAATGCAAGAACAAGGTTGAGACAGCGAAGCAATACGTTGGAAATGGAGAAAATCTCATGTGTGGCTGTGAGTTGAGCAGCTTTTGGCCATCAATTATTTTGATGCCACTTGAACAAAGAGAGATATTAGTCTGCAGATTCGTATTGCCATTTTAATGGCTCACACCTAACGTCAAACAATTATTTATTGAAGGAGGTGACATGGTTGATTCTAAATTGTAGGATTTGACTTTAGAAGTTGTGATTTATTTTTGATTGTTGGATTGTCTCATGAGGGTTTGGTTGGGTGGGACCATATAGATATTATTATTTTATGTGTTGTCACATTTGCCCCTATCAATACCTTTCAGCATCATCATATTTTGTTTTGTTATTTTATATGCCTTGATAGTGTATGATTTCTTGAATTGAATTGATCATGAGATTGTGGTGGTTATAAGTTGCTCAACTTTGTCTTATATTATATTGATTTCCCAAAAACACTTTATCTATGGATGGTATATTATCATCCTAAAATTAATTACAAAAATTTGAGATATTCTCATATAAAAACTTACTCAAAATTTATATAAATGCTGTGATAGGAATGAAGACATCATCTTAATAAATACTATAAAATATATTATTTATGGTATTTGTAGTGAGAGAGAAAAAATATTAAATAAATAACTTGGCATTGTTATAAATTTAAGGTGTGTTCCTAACTTTTATATATAGATAATAGGGTAACACTTGTATGTATGGGGCATGATGCTCCAACTTGAGGTGTGTTCCTAACTTTTATATATAGATAATAGAGCAACACTTGTGTGTCCTGGGAGCACGGTGCCCCCAACTTGACCATCATATAATGTTACATATATATTCTACAGGTGTCACGTGTATACTCTTCAGATATCACATATATATCTATACTAAATGAATAATCAAGAGTGACATAACCAAGAGTGACACATGTCACTCTTTAGTTAATCCTATTTAATTATAATTTCATTTTTCAATTAATCATTAAGTATTTATAATCTATTATAATAGAACATTTAATGAGATAATAATAATTGAATAACAAAGTGTTAATAACTATGATTCATAATAAAATTATGAAATTTTGGATAAACATTTTATTAAATTGATGTTTGCAATTATATTAATTGAAAATTAAAAAAATTCGCACAATTTAAATTTAAATCCATACTAATTAAATTAAAAATTAATGATAAATAATAATAATAATTAAAATTTTCTATAAATAACAATTTGTAAGTTTCTTAATTAGTATTAAAATACTTGTGTGATACACGGGGCTTACGCTAGTCATATATATAAAAGAATCACCAATAAGGACACTTGGCCAAACTCCCAACATTTTGGCATAAAATATGGTTATTTAATAACTTCAAATTTTATATTACTAAGACACTAATTAAATAATTTAGATTTGTTGACTAAATTTATCTGAATAATATATGCATGGTAGGCTTCAATTAAGGAATTATTTACATATTTGAAATTTGTTAAATTTTAAATTTTACAGAAAAAATATAATGAACAACACTATAGTAAAAATGAGCTAACTGATTGAAAATGATTATTCAAACTTTTCATTTAAACCTATTAATTTATGAAAATTGAATAATTGATTTTGTTGACTTTGTGTTTTAAAATAAACTATGATTTATTTATTTTTTTCTGAAATTCTGGGTTTCAAATTTTTATTAATTGAATGAAAAGAAAATTCGAGGGTTTTTGTAGATGTTATCAATAAAAGGTGAACTATAAAGATAAAATGATAGGTGAGTTGAAGACATAATAGAGACATAATAAATAAATAAAAGTTATGATCCATCACAAATATAACATATATTTCAACAATTAAATATTATTTTGATCATATTAGATTATATATATAATGTTGTTATACTTATTCCACAAATCATAATTTTAACTTCATTATATAAATAATATTTATTTTTTTTTAATTTTATTAATTTAGAAAAAAAGATACAAAATTTATATTGATTTCCCAAACACACTTTATCTATGGATGGTATATTATATATCATCCTAAAATTTATTACTCCCTCCGTCCCGCTCTATTTTGTCTGTTTTCCATTTTTGTTTGTCCCATCTTATTTTGCCAACCCAAAAATGGCAAAGAAAAATTTACTTCCTTACCCCTCCATTTCTTTCATTTTACAACTTTTGCACTAAAAAAGCACACATTAATTACAAAATTACCACTCAAAAATATTAAAATAACACATCATATCAAAGTCAAACAGTTTTTTCTTAGGTTTCGTGCCGGTCAAAGTAGGCAAAATAACCTGGGATGGAGGTAGTACGAGATAACTCACATAAAACTTACTCAAAATTTATATAAATGGTGTGATAAGAGATGAAGACATGATCTTAATAAATACTATAAAATATAATCCCTCTGTCCCAGTCCAATTGGCCTACTTGCCATTTTCGTTTGTCCCAATTGAATTTTCCAGCCCAAAAATGGTAAAGAAAATTTTATGAAAATACCCCTAAATTTCAACTGAATTACAAAAATGCCATTATTGATTTTTTATTAAAAACTCTAATTAAACTAGATTAAGATTCATTAATCTAACCTAATCCTAATTACACCACCCTAATGTACCCCACCCAATACCTCAAACCCATCCGACCCTTCACCCTCCCACTTGTGTGATCTAGAATCTTCATGAACCCTAATTTCTGATATCTAGAATTCCTCTTTATAGGGTGTGAAATATGCCCGTTGAAGGTAGACAGATTTCTGACATTTCTGCGCCGCACTCCTGACACACGGTAGTTTTTCGCTTTCCACGTGTCTTCTTCCAGTTGGCTCATCTTTTCTTTTCTCTCTACCGGTAACTTCTTGTGTCTACTGGTAACTTTGACTTTTCTCTCCATGCCTGCTTTGCAGCTTCCTCCTCTGGCTTCACTCTGGAGCTTCCTTCTTTTGGCTTGCTCCTTCAGGTGGTTTCGAGGCTTCTGTAGCATGCTGCTCCCTGCAGTATGCTTTCGGCATGGTCTTCCGAGGCAACTTCCTGTCTCGCTGTTTTCTGCTTTGGCAAGGTCTCTTCCAGTAGCTTCCTGAAGTCAATAGTATCCTTATTAATTCCAGATTCTTTTCACCCATACTTTTCAGTATCCTTCCTTTGACACTTTCTCTTTTTCTTTTAATCTTCTGTAGTAACTTTATTACACTAACCTTATCCTAAGATTGGTTATGCTAAAGAGTTACTTTAAGGATTTGTCTCATCAAAACATTCTACAAATGTATCCAACAGACTCCTTTGTCGAGAAGACTGAGTTCAGTGAGGATGGGGATGCTCTCCCTTTGGTGATTGAGGGACCCCCTTTATATCTGAGCAGTTGGATCCTGAAATGCTAGGTTTCTTTTACGAATGCTTGGCGATCTGGGTTCCCTCAGTTCGAAAGGTTATTTTTCTCAACCTTAGAATATTGTGATTTCTGATGTTGCTTATGTATTCTGAGGTTGATGATGAAATGATGTTCATTTTTTAGGCCAATGATGTTTTTGTGAATCTGCTCTCATGTTTTGTGATGATTCTGAGGCTTGATGGTTGGGTTATGATGATGGAAATGCATGATTTCAATTGTTGATTGTGTATTCTGAGGCTGCTGATGAAATAATGTTTATTTTTTAGGCTAATGATGTTTTTGTGAATCTATTGTTCTGTTTTTTGATGATTCTGAGGCTTATGATTGGGTTATCATGATGGAAATGCATGATTTCTGTGAGTTATGATGTTTTCAATATTGCCCTGCATTGTTCTGTTATGAATCTGCGATTATGATGAAATAATGCTAGATGACTACTGGAGTCTGTCTAGCTTTATTTCTTTTATTATTCTGGTGCTTGATGATTACTGGAGTTTGTCCAGTTTCATTTTTGTGATTTCTTCAGTTGATCTTGCTGATTAGTTTTGGCTTTTGTGAATCTAGATTATGATGTTCATTATGTGATGACTACTGGAGTCTGTCCAGCTTGAATTCTGTGATTGATTCAGTTCTGCTGATTTTGAATGCATGATTAGTTGCATGGTAGCTCATTCAAAATGATGATTTGCTTGCTGATTGAAATTTGATGCTGCCCAAAAATGATTCGTGAGATAGGGTGTTGCATGTAGTAGCTTGATATAGTCTGTTGGGCAGCTATATTAATGTTGTCATCTCACCCTAAATGTGGGAATAGGTAAAATGTATCCCTGTGATGAACATTTTCTGAGGGAGATAAAATATTTTCCAAAGTAAGAAATCATTTTCTGTTTATAGTTTAAGCAAAATGAACACTTTATGTGTGTTTACACTGTAAACAAAAAACCATGTTGACAAAAAGATTTCTAACACATCTTTACATGTAACCTAAATATGTTAGAATGCCCCCAATGTCATAAGTTTATGTGGCATCTTCATTTGCAATCAGAAAGTTAATTGCTTGTCTTACAAGTGCCTCATCCACTTCAATTGTCAGTGGCAATGAGTCATTTCTTGCTTGTGTTGCCTTTCCAATGTGAGGCAGCTTGTAATTGTTGCCTCCATTTACCTTTAATATCTCAACCATGCATGCTTGTAGTGTGAGAAAAATGTTGTTCAACTTTGGATGCTCTAGTTCTTCAAATGATTAAAGAACATTAGCAACCAAGTCATCAACATTGTAGGATTGAATAGCCCTAAAGTATCCTAAATCCAACACATTTGTGTCTGGTGAATTAGGTGGTTGACACATCAACTTTATATCAAATCCATCTTCTGTGGCAACCCTCCTAAAATCTGAATCCATGTTGCATAAATGAGGTCTAGCATTGTCTTGTTGTATGATGATTTGTTTACTTGCATTTGCTGGTCACTTTGCCTTTATTGCTGGGATTATCTATGATATGCCATGTGATGAAATAAACAGCAAACAATTCACCATAAATGTGTTAGTAATGCCACCAAATTAGCCCAGTAGTTAATCAAAACCGTAGGGCAGTTTTAAGAGACTTACTAAACACATGAAATGATGAAAAATCTGAGTGTTGTGAGTTACCTTTTCCAAAAGGCAGCTCTTAATGACATCTTTAGTTATGGAGTCAATTGGTTTTGTAACCATTGTACCCCTTGGTCTGTTTGCAGAATTTCTGATGGTTGGGACTTGTTGTATGAATGGGAAAATGTCAATCTTCCCATCAAACAACAATTCCCCTTGCTCTGTGTATTGTGGCCTTGCCACAGCAGCCATAAACATCACCTTAGGAATGAATCTCTTACTTTTACATGCTCTGTAAGGTTCATCCTCATTGCTCAGTTTATAAGATCTTTCACTTGCCCGTTGCATATAGAACCACTTCTCATCTATATGAACTAGATTGTGCATGCTTTCAAAAGTGATCTTGTTGAGGCTCATGTGTTTGTGCAAGAAACAGATGTTGTATTTGATCCTGTTCAGTTTGTTTGCTACTGTCAAGGCTGGTTTGATTGCATTTGTGCATGCTTTAAGCTTGCCCTCTTTTACACACCTGCCCACTTGTGATTTACTGATTTCAAACTCTTTTGCTAACCTCCTGATTGTGCCTCTTTTGGAGAATAGAATGGTTCTAATGGCTTCTTCATCCAAGCTTAAAAGTCTAGATGACGGTTGGCATGACCTTAACTCCGGAAAGGAAATAGCCAGCCCCTCATCAATTTGTTTCCTTGCAGCTTGCCATATGAGTCGGACAAGTGTTTGAAACAAAAATCCATTTAATCAAATCGAATCTCAGTTTAACAAAAAATGTACAACTTTTCAAGGGAAATAACACTCAATCGACTCAACAACAGTTTACTTTGAATCTCAGTTTACAAAACGCAAGAATGTTTCATGCATTTCGAATAAAAAATGAAGAACACAAGAAGGTGTATTAATTTGGAAGACTTTCAGAAATCGCAAAAAAAAATGGTGGAGAATGGATACCTACTGATTTGTCGACTAGGCTTCCTTGATGTGAACTGGGTTTCAGCTTGGAAGCAGTGCCGCATTCACCGGAGGGCAGCCGTGAGCTTCGTCGGAGAAGACATGGTGGCTAAGATTTGTTTGATGGTGGCTTAGGTGTGAATTGTGATAGGGTTTGCACATATATAAGATGACAAAAATGTAGTTTTATGCAGATATAAGGGCTTTTACGTCAATCAAAGTGTACAGTAAGGGTGGGAAGGTAATTACAGGCTGTGGCACTGTTGGGCCAAGGTTAAACCCACCAATGTTGGTGGGTTTATTATCAAGCCCATTGCACACCCTAGTCCAGCCCTTCTAACCCCGGGCTGTAAACCTCTATACCAAACAACAGTTTAGGGTGGATAATAATCCCAATCCACTCTAAACATCCCTACCAAACACACCCTTAATGTATCACATTTAAAAGCTGACAAACAGTGACAAAAAGCCAGAAATTAAGCATGCAATTGATTTATTTTTAATTTTTTTAATTAAACTAGTGTAATTACCATTATATCCCTCATACTTCTTAAAATTTTCAGGGGTGTCATTTCCCCTTGTCCCAAGTGGGTTAGCATCTGTGTATAAATATCAGTACATTTATGTCCCATAAGTTGGAAAAAAGAAAAATCAGAAAATTTTCAATGCATTTTTTGAAGAATATTTACACGAAATCAACTTGTTTAAACTGTCTTAAACCAGTTTTCTTATACTTTTATATGATAGTGGTTGCATTTTTATATATTACATAAAGATACAACTGTTATCACTTAAAGGTGCGACTAATATTACATACTAGTGCAACTAATATCAAATAAATGTATATATGTACTAATTTGCTACAATTCTTTTTTTTTTTTTCTAAGTTAGAGTACATAAAAGTTACCACATTTGTACATAAAAGTCACACTTATATAATAAAAGGCAAAAACTTGCGTACCTCCGGTGCACCGTACCCCCGAAGGTATTATTAGTTTGATATTAGGTATATATCCATGAGGTATTATTGGTGTATTCATAAGGTATTAGTGATATATTCTTGAAGGTATTAGTTGTATACTCATAAGGTATTAGTTGCATATTCATAAGTTATTATGTGTATAATTGAAATACATGTTTTAGTGAAGGTATTATCCAAGGTATTACTTGTTACATGTTAAGGTATTACTCATATTACTTAAATGTATTACAGTAAATGTTTGGGGGCACGGTGCCCCCGGGGCACGCAAGACCTACTCATAATATAAAGGTTACCCAAATACAACATAAATATATTTCAACTTGAAGCAAAAAAAAAAAACAAAAAACAAAAAACAAAAAAACGTGAATCTGCATCAATCCAAACTCATCTGAATTGCATATATAGAAGATTGGATTTCGGTATTATTATTTACTAAAAGTGAGTTCGTAGTTCTTATTCTTTTTATTCTCAAACTCTTTTTTTTTTTTTTTCTGTGTCTGAATTTGAACTTTATATGAAAAGAAATGGCACACGTGTGCATCAAATCATCATGATAAATGGGAAATTTAGGGAAAAGGAAAATGAAAATTGCTTTAAACATCAGATATGTATGTAACAGTATCAATTGTACCCACTCTTGTATTTATACTTATGCATGATCTTTTTATGATCATTCTTTTTATAATTATGTGTGAGAAAAAACAAAAATATTTTAAGTGTCGTTTTCTAAAATTTCCAATTTTACTTCTTAATTGATATTTTGTGCATCATTTTCGTAATATACTCTTGTGGTCAATAATTAATATCTAAATTAATTGATGTATATATACTCATGTTTTCATTAATAAAGATGAAAGAAATGTTTGGTAAGCGAAGATCATATTAGAAAAATAAAATAATTATTTATTCACAAAAATTTGCGTGAGATGGTCTCACGGATGGATTATTTTCGTGAGACGGATCCATTTTACTCATTTACCAAACTTATATCCATAAATTAATATATGAATTGTAAGGTGTGAGTCATGGGTTGATCCGTCTCACATAGAAGGATCCGTGAGACGGTCTCATATGAGATTTACTATTTTTAATTTATATACACAACTTTATGGTATCAAATAAAAAGGATATGAGGAAGTATATAATATCACAATTAAGATAATATACAAATTTCGTGTATATATATATATACATATATAATATTATTCTTCTCAAATCTTTTTCTTTCTTAATCTGTACCTTCGGGATCAAGTTATAATCAACTACCCAAGGCAAATTCAATTGATAGATAACTACAAGCAAATATAATTGGTACTACATCTGATGAATTATATTGAGTACAATATTGATCGTTTAAATATACAATATTGGAACAATAAATATTGCATGAATATAGTCCACAAAATGTGTAGCAACTAGAATAGCAGCAAAGTGTTGACATAATTGAATTGATGATATATAGCAACATTTATTAATTGAAGTAGGGTATATTAAAGGAGAGGTCATCCTCAAATCTAATCCTTTACCAGCTGTGTTTTGTCCAAACTCTAAATCCCATGACTTTGTCGACACGAATGAATTTAAAAGTTTTAGTATCAAAATTCAGAATTAACTTTTGATTGAAATTAATGACATAAATGCTTATCTTGAAGAGGCCTCTAATGAAATTGAACAAATTAAGTCTAATAAATAAATAATATATGGGGCACAAGTGAGAATTGATGGTTTTTGATAAGTTATATATACACTACAAGATAAATGAGTATTTACGTTAACATTTTTTGCGACAACAAGTTATCGTAAAAAATGTTAATAAAAATTAACAAAAAGTAGTCACAAAAAGCAATGTAAAAGGATTTATTTGCGTTGTCGCTAATACATTTGAAACAACATTGTTGTCGCAAAAAAAATTATTTACGAGAAAACTTTTGTGATAATAATTTAGCGACAACATGTGTCGCAAATTCTACTTGCGATAATTATTAAGATTTTTGCGACAACATTTTGTTGTCATAAATATTCATTTTTCTTGTAGTGATATTTAATGCACTAGTAGAAAAATGATCTATTGCTACATTCATTTAAAGACACTTTAAATTAAATGTCACAATACATGCCCATTTGAGACAGTTGGTGATTTTATATCAATAACTACATTTACAATAAAACTGTTAAGACACTATAAATCAAATGTCTTAATAAATTATCTATAACTACACTTATAATAATATTATTTTAAATAAAATTTAATAATTCTACCACTAAGACGCTATAAATTAAATGCTCCATAAATATTTAATTAGTTTTTTTTATAAACTAAGTACTATTACTTATTCGTAAAATAAATAGCAGTAGTTTTCCCAAAAAAAAAAAAAAACTACGATATATTCATTCATTAAATTTGTAAACATTTTAATAAATTAATGCCCCTTTGATACGGTGTATTCATCCATTCTTTAAATTTTATAAATCATGTTGATTATAGGAAATAATACTCATGTCAAAGATATTAAACAAATACTATATATATTTCATATATTTAATGGTATTAAATTAATATTCATATAATGCGGATAGATGAAAAATAGGGAGAAAAAAAGGGAAAATAAATGCCGCTGAAGTTTTTTTTTTTTTTTTTTCTCAAAGGGATATCTAATAAAATAAATTTAAAGAAGAATATAAAATAATTGTTTACCTCAACTTCCACCCCTTTTTTCTCATTTATTCAAACAACTTCCACCCTTTCAAACCCACGAACCATAAGAGAGAAATATGGGAGTACTAGAGAGATAAATATGGATGAAGAAGATGTGGCATCACAATCCGCAAAGGGCTTGCAATTGAATTTCTACACAAAATTGTAGATAACATTTTTTTATTTATTTGATTAATAAGTTTTGTTTTGTTTTTGGTGATTTCGAATTGGTGTATTTGTTCTGGGATTCTTGATATCTCATCGGGTAACCAAGGATTCTTTTTTTATTTTTTGCAGAATTGTTAGAAGTTGCTTAATTTCCAACAAACAGGTACTTCTATTCACATCTATTTCTCATTAATTACTTGTATCTAATTATTCATCTATCCTCCTTATTATATCCTCCTTATTCGTTTACTTGTGTGAATATTTTCCATAACTTTTGGTTTGAATTGTTCTTACTTGAATGTTGGTTGTTGTTGTTTTTTTTTTCTTTATTTTAGAAAATATTTTTTGAAGTTTAAGAAGATTAAACGTGAAGAAGTGGGTGCTGGCCAAAGTGAAGGAAGGTGAAGCCATGGATGAATTTCGAGAAAGTTTATCAAGCTCATTAGATTTAGTGTTAGATTTGTACCCATAGGATATTGTCTACTAAGTTATATAATTATAATATACTTTCATGTAATGAATTTTTCTTATTATTTTATGTACGTTTCTTAATTGTTGATTTTGGTTGAATGATATCTAGAAGAATTTGATATGGAATTTCAAATTTTATATTCGTCTTGCTATTATATTAGGGTGACATAAAAATTATAATAATTTATTATGGAAAACATATTCATTATTATAGCATAAAAATATTATAATAATAATAATAATAATAATAATAATAATAATAATAATAATAATAATAATAATAATAATAATAATAATAATAATCTATTAAGGCACCTCTAAGTGCCTTATTATTTTATATTAAAAGACATCACAAATTGTGTTAATAGGACACCTATCAATACAATAAACCTATAGCTACATTAGAATATAAGACACTTTTAAGAAGTGTCTTAATAGCTTAAATGTATTATTATCTAACATATTAGGACATTTTTTGGTGTCATATTAAACCATTTTTCTAGTAGTGATGGTAGACTTCTTCTTCTTCTTTCTTCAAGGAAATAAGGCTTTTTATTTTTTTTTATTTTTTTAGTTAAAGGAGGAGTAAAGAAATTTATATTTCTTGTAGACATTTAGAGGTTATCAGATCAGAATATTGTACTTTTGCACGAGATCTTTCATGTTATAGTCTTGTATTCATATTTTATCAATATGTAAAATTATATTACCTTGAATTTTCAAACTATATAAAATTCACATGATTAAATAACAAAGTAGCATCTTATAGATATCATATATAAATAAAATAATAGAATACCTTGATAATTTTAAGGAGAAAAAAGAAAAAGACTTTCCCATCATATATTTAATTGTTTCTTCAATGTCAGAAAAATTACAAACTTAATTAAAACATTTAACAAATTTTTTGAATATTAGTAAATATAACATAAGCTTTCATATTTTTCTTGCAATTTGAGTCAACAAACATTTTTCGAATATGATTTTGTTCAATGATATATTCACTCATTTTGACAATCTTGACCTTTTCGACTCCAACTGTTTTGATAATAGTTTCACCATGATATATATTTTACACTTCAATGTCAGCATAATGATATTCAAAAACTGATTGTTGGTTAAAATTGCAGAAATTATGAAATTCATGTTTTATTTACTAATAGTAAAAAATGTTGTTAAAATTACAAATTAATTAAATCGTGATTTTTCACCAATTTAAACCTATATTTAATAACCGAAAAAAATTTAAATTGAACAGTATTTCGTTTACTCAACTAAAAAGAGATGAAACCAGAAGTTATAAGTAAATAAATAAACTAAAATACTATGGCCTGCTAAAAAGCCCAATAAGCCTTCCTAATTAGCCCAAGAGACTGATCCAAAATTATTAATAGACTGTATTGGGCTTCAACTCAATTTGTTACCTAAACAAACATCTTCTATTTATTAAATAGGTAAAAACTTATATACCCTGGGATACATATGTGCATGGATCTAGGTGTCATATATATGTTCTTCAGATATTATATATACAATCTATAGGTGTTATGTTTCTTGATATTATAAATATACTCTACATGCATCATATGTATATAAGAACAAACATGTGATACCTGAAGAGTATAAACATGATACATGTAGAGTATATATTTAACACTATATGATAGTTAATTTGAGGGTATCGTGCCCCGAAGGCACACAAGTGTTACTCTTATTACTATATTTCAATTTGATATTTTATTCTAACTGTAAATGAAGAAAAAAACGAAAGGTTGAATTTTGAAGACTGTTTTTTCTGTTTCATTCTATTTACCCCTTGTATTTTTATTGTATTTATTAATTGGTCCCTCAAACATTTTTTTTGTCTATATTAATCAGTTATTTGTAGGCTTTGTTGTGTGTTTAAATTGTTTTATTAAAATTAATTTTTCCTTACTTTAAGCTCCCAAAGAAAACCTTTTTCCATGAAAGAAAAGGTTTTAGCATCAATAATAAAATACGATAGCACAAAAACTCCATAAAATAAATTAGATAGAAAACTAATAATAGAACGATTTCGATCAAATTAATATGTGTCCGTAAAATGTTAGAGTTAATTCTTTGATTTTTACCAGTTCTTCACCCGCAAATATAAATTCTTTCATCGGTATATATCAAAGTTTCGTTCTTACGAAATTAAGAAGTGTTAGAAATAAAAAAAAATGCGAAACGGCAGAAAAAGAAAACGAAGATCGAGGCCTGTGCGAGCACAGTTTCCTTAAAACAGATTCGTCACCTCGACGTCTGTTTCCCAGGATACAACGACTCTAAAAGTAACGGCAAACCGAGTATGAGCCCGACTTGCTTTTCGGAAAGGACAGGGAAACAAAAGGCTAAGAAGAAAAGGATGCAGAGGAGGAATATCAATTTCGTGTGTTTTTAGGAGCTGTGGAAATGTTGTATTTATAGACAAGGAGACTAGGGGTTACCAACCCACGTCCCACGTCACATAGTGGTCCAGGAACTCCCCCCACGTCCCGGGCAGCGACTAAGTGGAATGCAAACTGCCTCCCCACGTTTCGGCAGTTATTAAATGTGAATGAATGGGAACTCCCCCCACGTCCCGGGTAGCGACTAAGTGGAATGCAAACTGCCTCCCCACGTTTCGGCAGTTGTGGAATGCAAATTGCCTCCCCACGTTTCGGCAGTTATTAAATGGGAATGAATGGGAACTCCCCCCACGTCCCGGGCAGCGACTAAGTGGAATGCAAACTGCCTCCCCACGTTTCGGCAGTTATTAAATGGAAATGAAAACGGATTGGGTGCAAAACGAGGCGGGTCAGGCCCGCCCCAACCGGTGCGTATGCAGGACGCGCATGCACACGAGTCAATTGAAACAAGCCTTTTGTTTAGCATCTTAACCTCCACTTGTGGGAAAGTCAATATATATTGGAGTATTTCTCTCCAATTTTCCTATGTGGGACAAGATGTTTTCTAAATAAAATATTTCCCTTTCCTAGGATCCAAAATCTCCACTTTGGTCCTTAATTTCTCATTCACCCATTGTACGTTTTGGGTGATCCACATATGTAACCGAAGCCCTTACGGAGGAGAGCCCGTCTCTCCTTCCGGATCCCATTTTACGTGAAATGGGCCTACCAAAACATTCACCCAAAAAGGGCAAAAAAAACCATAATTTTTTCCAACAAGAAGTGCATAGCATGCACATTCTAAATGTGTGTATCTGATAAAAACTATATATAATATAGTGGAAATACCTTCGATTACCCAATTTGATATGTTAAGGAATTTATTTATCCATTTTTATGGGAAATTACTTTTTTACCAATTTGAGACCGAAATGTCAATAATGCCCTCAACTTAAGTTTATATTTATATAAAGTGGAAAAACCTCTGATATAATATATCAGCGTATCAGTATATCGTGAACACGATATCAGCATATTAGCATATCGTGAACACAATATTGTATTCCCTATTCACGACATGTTGAACCTTTCTGCATATCGTAAACACGATATTATATTCCGTGTTCACGACATGTTGAACCTTTCTGTATATCGTAAACACGATATTATATTCCGTGTTCACGACATGTTGAACCTTTCTGTATATCGTAAACACGATATTATATTTCGTGTTCACGACATGTTGAACCTTGTTGCATTTCTTGAACACGATATTATATTCCGTGTTCACGACATGTTCACCTTATCTGAAAAGTTGACTCGAGTCAAGTTTCCTGGACTCGAGTCCAGGATATTTTCTGAACTTTTCTTATATAAATATAACTAAAATTGAGAGTATTATGGACATTTCACTGTCCAAATTGGGTAAAAAAGTTACTTCCTAAAAAGATGGATAGATAAGTTTCTTGGCTCATGAAAATGGGTACTTTGAAAATCCTCCCTATAATATAATACCATAATAAACATATAATCTAAATCACTTTTTTTTTTTCTTTTTAATCTCAAAAAAAAAAAAAAAAAAACAGAAAAGGAAGGAAATATATCTCTATCCTCCCACCATTTCTTCAATTTCCATAAAACATATCCATGCACACACAATCATACACAATCTTGCAAAGACTAAATCAAGTATATAATCTATACTTACAAATCCATATAAACCTATGCGAAATAAATACACATATTAAAAGTATATTATAATTGATGCATGGTTTAGATCTTATGGGATTTAAGATGAGGAAGAAAGCATCTGAAAACAATAACCTTAGCATCATCATGAGCAGAGTTCCAAGGGCAACTCACAGTGAGCCTGTAAACCCTAAAACCAACCCTAGATTGAAGGTGGGTGCTGACGTCACGGCACAGCCCTTTGAAAGAGCTCATCATCTTCGTCTTCAACCCTTGGCCTCCATTGATGAGGTGGTAGCTTCTCAGAACTGCTCTCCTTGCTTGCAGATACTCGTCGCCGCCTCGACGATCCATGCTCATGCTCCCATCTCTCAGTAGAAGAACTTCGTTGATCACTTTTGTGTTGGAAGCTATGGGCCCAACTTTGTTCTTCTTCCTAATTAGTGCTTTCATGTTGCTAAGCTTTGTGCAAAGAGGCATTAGTGGTTTCATCATTCTTTCCTTTGCATAATTAATTTGACATCATTTTCTTGATTTGGAGATCAAGTTTCTCTCACTAACTAATCAAATATGTGTTATATATATATATATATATATATATATATATATATGTATGTACAAGTAAACACACATAATAGGTAGACCTTAATTAGTAGTTTAGGATTAGAAAGATAGTTAATTACTAATAATTTCCTCAAAGATAGATATGAAATTATCAGCTAAAAAAAGTCACAAATTAAGGGTTTTGTTTGATATATAAGCTTCACTTATAACATTAAAATTTTATATAAATATAATATAATATTTATAATAAAGCTAATATGGAGATATCCAACATGGATTTATTTTGTGGGTTATTTTGTGGGTCTACTGGTATTAAGTGATAATTTCATTTCTAAGGTTACAACTTGATCATTTTTATAGTTTACATTTGGTATTGATAATTAAGCCATCTTAAGACCTTAAATTAATCAACCTCAATTTTATTATTATTAGTGCATATATGAATTGATAAATTATCACAAAATGTAGAATAGAACGATCAAGATTGTATATATGATGACTAGACTATCTTAATTATACCAGTAATTAACTGTTAGTAAGTGCTCTATACGTGTGTGTGATTGCAATGGAGAGATTAATTTATGGATTTGTTTTGATTAAAGTTAGGTAGTTGAACAGTTGAACCATGTTGGGAATTAGTGTTCCTTTTTAATATTTGAACAAATTAAAGATTGGTGGCTTTGGTTGCAACCATCCACATTTTAGTATATAATCAATCAAATCAAAGTGAGTTTTAATCGATTAAGAATTACGTTTTAAAAAAAAGATTGAGTTACAATTGATAAGGATGGATAGATCGGACGTTAGTACTTTATCTAAAAAGTTAATTACTCCCTCCCCTAATTTGACCCAATTCGCAAAATATGACAAATTTTTTGGGGGCTTGCAAATGAGAATACTGACTTCTAAAAGTCACTGATTTTGTCTAAATTAAGCACGAATTGGGCAAATGGACCGGATTGCTATGTGGAAATTAAAATTTATTTTAATTTATTTTTTTAAATCAAAATTATTAAAAAAAAAAAGAAAAAGAAAAATCCCCCTCCCCTTCCCCATGCCCCCCTCTCACAAATCACAGTGGTTGGAGGCGGCTGCGATTGTTGGGGGGCAGGGGATATTTTTTCCAAATAATTTTTATTTATCAAAGGTGACACGTGCGATTTCGATCCATTTGCCAAATTCGAACTTAATTTGGGTAAAATCCAGGACTTTTGGAAGTTAGTGTTATCATTTGCAAACCCAAAAAAAAAGTTATCCTCCTTTGCGAATAGGGTCAAATCACGGGGCAAAAATAATAATTAACTCTTATCTAAATTATATAGGAAACTAAGTCTAGAATTGATCATAATAATTAAGTTCATATAAGAAATACAGATTTTATGGTACATATAATCATAAAAGTTAATATCATTCAAATAACATTCCATATTATTTCATATTTTAATTACATAAAAAGATTAATATTGATATTTCATTCCAAAACAACATGTTAATTACATATAATATATGATATATTAATTGTGATATAAACAAATTTATAAATTTAATAACACTCAATATAAGGAAAACCGAAAATAAAAATAAAAGAAAATGAATAAAAACAAAATTTAAAATAAATAGTATAATAAAAAGAAAACAAACAATGCTGGAGGAAAAAAAAAAAACCCACCTATTTTATGGGCTTATCAAGTTGAATTTTGTGGTCAATTTTTTTTTGTTGATCTCAATTTTATATGTTTGGATTGAGAACAAGAATTTTTGTAGGGTTCATCTCTAGAGAATAACAAATATTGGGTCTGGAGTCTAAAATTAGGATTTGATTTGAGAACTAGGCAAATATATCGAACTCAAGGTCCATTATCATAATTTGTGGACTCTAATGTTTCAAAATAACATTTCATGATTGCTACATGCATATAAAAAAGACATTTTAATTAATATGTATTATATATTAAAAATAATAAAATATAAGATGAAACATAAATCAAAGTGTTGGATAGTGAGTTTTTTTTTTTTTTTTTTTTTTCCGATTTGATGGTTGAATGTTCCAATAGAAAATACTTACGAGAGTCTTAAAAAAATATAACCAATTAATAACCAATGTAAAGACACTAAAATTGAATTCAAATATCAAAGGAAGAATGGAAGATTGAAAAAATACACTAATACTCTCTTCGTCCCAACTTAATTTTGATACGACGTATTACCACAACAAATTTATAAGTGTGCAGTCCATATAGAATTTAAAATTTTAAAATACGATCATTCAATCATCCACATGTCTAAATTAACAACATTACAATACTAACACAAGAATTAAAAATTAGAAAACTAACAAGTCTGAATAAGTTTAAACTAATTGTAATTGAATTATGATCCACAAATTTGAATTTCAAAAATAAAATACGATAACTCCACTTGTTTATGAATCAATCATCACTAATAACATTAGGGAAGTAGATTTTTTTTGTGATAAAAGTGTTTTTTTTTTAAATTATGGGCCATCGGGCCGACCCGAGCCCAACGGGCCAAATTGGCCCGAGCCCATCTAGCCCATCGGGGCCAAAAAGTTTCGACACTTTTCGGGCCACTTTTTTCTAGGCCCAGCCTAGCCTAATTTTCGGGTTGATCGTGTCGGCCCATCGGGCCGGCCCATTTTGCCGGCTCTAATTATGATTATATATAGGAGCTGATACATGATTCTAAACTACAATAATGTCCCATGACTTTACAACTTCATTGTCTTAAAAATAGACTCTTCAACTACAAAATTCATCAATCCTTTCAAATTTTCGGATGAATTTGCCACCTTCGAGAAAAAAGGTATCAAGCTTTCATGCATGATTCAGGTTCGAACAGTACTGTTCATCATTTACCGCGGTTGAGCTAGTGCTCCCACTTGTAAGTTGGGTCGTTTGGCTATGACCGAGGTTGAGGAAGGATGGAAAGATCGAGTTCACGTAATTCTTCTTTTGCGATTTCCTTCATTTCCCTCCCCCACTTTTCTGCAGATTCCGATACATGTTGTAGCTTCAAAGTCTCGAGTGCTGGCGCCAGTCTCGATGGGATTTTGTCGAGTTTCTTGCAGTTCCTAAGCACGAGATGTCGAAGACTAGGAAAAGAATTAGTTGAAGCCTCCCAGTTAACCAACTCTGAGCCGTCAATGACCAACAATTTGAGTCTTCGAAATACAGTATATATCGTCCAGGAATCTCCCCACCCTGCGTTGTCTTTTAATTTCAGGACATTAAGATTAACCACCATTTGTCCCAATCGCCTCATGTGCTCCCAATCCAAGTATGTAGCTGATAACGTCAGGCTCGTTAGCTTTGGTGGGAAAAGACTCCGACTAACCATCCGTCCAGGTGCTTCGTCGTTCCATCTTCGAAGATGATACTCTGTTAAACGCCCAGAGAGTCCCAATTTCTTTAAGTTTGGGGCCTTTCTGAACACGTTTTTCGTGCGATATTCAGGTTGCAGTCTACTCAGTGTTTGAAGCTCGCCATTGCCTTGGCCCGCTTCCAGTTGTTTGGGTAGAGTGATTGCTGCTTTTGTGATTAAATGCCTCAGTTTAATCATCCTCCATATATCTCCTTCGATTTCAAGCACTGGTGACCCGGTTTCGACTATAAGAGTCTGTAGATTCACTAGGTCACAAATGGTTTCTGGAAGAACAGCGAGACGAGCACAACGTAGAGAGATGTAAGTTAGATTCAGTAATTTGGTGAGCTTGATGGGAAACTCAGCTGAGTTGATGGACTTGGACTCGAAAACCTTGAGAAACTTGAAGCTTTTGTGGATAGTGGAAGTGTGCTTTGTTTCTAGCACATCTTTATTGCTTTCCTTTTGGAAACATAGAAACGAACGGACTCCTGGTCCGTCTGGTTTTCTGGAGAGGTAGTCACAAAGATTGGAATGGATAGAAAGACGACGATGGTTTGGTGTGAGAGAAAGGGGAGGATCAAAAGCTTTGTCCACAGACATTTTGATCTCTTGGAACAGATTAATCTGCTCCAAAGCTTTGGACTTGCAGAATCCATGTATCACTTTATGAACGCGACATCTTTTAACTTTGCCATTGTAATCTAACTCACCAACAACAATCACCAAGTTAGATCGAACAAGATCTTCCAAAACATCCTCTGCTGTTTCTTCCAAGCTTTTCTGCTCCTTGTTCTGTATGAATCCTTCGGCAATCCACAGACGTGTCAATGTCCGAGTTGGGATATCATAATCTTCGGGAAACACCCCCAAATAGAGAAAGCAGTCTCTCAATTGTGGAGGCAATACATTGAAACTCAATTCAAGGATACTTGGTGAACCCTGCTTCTTATACTGTGTGACATACATGCTCACATTTTCTCCCACCTTTTTCCACCAGTGTCCGGTTAGTTCCTCGGCCTTCTTTGTTGATGCTGCCACCACAAGATTGCTCGCAATTATTTGAATCGCAAATGGCAGTCCATCGCAGTTTTCAGCAACCGTTTTCCCAACATCTCGCAAGGAGTCAGGGCAGATGATGTTGAGCTTCCCAAATACTTGTAACTGAAGGAGCTCCCAACTATCGTCCTTGTTCAGGAAACGAACCTTGTGGGGTTTTCTGTCGGGGCTTGCAAGCATACACACACTCTCGTTCTGACTCGTGATCAGGACCTTACCACTCTTATTTCCGATTGGCAACACATCCTTGATAGCATTCCAGTCATCCACAGTCCACACATTGTCGAGGACTAACAGGAATTTGATGTTCCGGAGGAACTCAAAAGGCCTATCGACACGACCGTCATGTTGAGCAGGTGGCAGGCCGGAGTGCCGGTTTTGCAAGCTTAGTTCTCTCATGATGTGGAGATATATATCATTCTTGTCCAAGCCTTGAGCAAGATTAATCCAGATGCGAGTGGGGAATTCTTGTTCCATTTTCTGGTCTTGGTAAATCTTCCAGGCCAGTGTTGATTTGCCAATTCCAGGCATACCAGTGATGGAGATTACATCAAGTCTTTCCATTTCTTCCGATATCACATTCTTCATTAACATCTCTGCTTCTTCTCCCAAACCAACAATCTTGTTTGGACCATGCGCATTACATATTATGATTAGTAAATTTATTAAAATAGTAATTATATATCTTGAATTTTTATTAAATAACTAGTATGGATGGAGTATGATATATTTTTTTTTTTGGATTAAGAAAATGAAAAAAATAATATTGATGCATTAGATTACAAATTATGGGTTCAATTCCTAACAAATCAAAATTCAGGTGAAAAAAACAATTAATCAAAAGATTAATAAGTTTCGGAATTTTGAAACCACTCATATAAAATATAACTGCTTTTAGATATAATTTTTCTTTTTTTTTTTGATTTTTTCCGTGTAAATTATACTCTTACTCTTCTTTCTTCTAGGATTTTATAATAAAGTTTTAAGTGTATTTTACTCCTCTTTTCTAGTGATGTGAATGTATTCTTCATTTTCCTCATTAATTAAAATGTGGAAAAAAATTACTATCGCATTACATTAAAAATATCGGTTCTTCTATTCCAAACAAATCGAAATTTAGAAAAAACAAATGAAAAAACCATAATAATTACAATAGTAAGTTTCAAAATTCGGAAACAAAAGATAAAAATTCTAGTTAATTGTATTCTTTGAGTATTAACTCCTAATCATATCTTTTCTTTCTTGATGTGTTGTCTTACTTTTACTCTTCTTTTACCAACTTGAGATTACATGTATATATTTTTCTCATTATTTTCTGCAGAAAATAAATTACTTACTATATATATAATCGTGATTTTCCTTTCAAACCTTTACTCCTCATTTTGATATTTGAATAATGATAGTTTCATCTATCCTAATTAGTATTTCACATATGTTTGCTAAACTTATCTACGATGAAAAATCCTCTATTTACTCCAATTACGCAATATATGATCATTGAAAAAGTTATATGTTGTACGATATTCTTCGAGTTATAACTTCTTAATCTTGTTTTAGTATCTCAATTCACATTTCAAAACCCATCTTTTTAGGGTAAATCATTATCATCGTTCTCAGTGATAATCATGGATATTCATAAGATCACGTGAGATTATGTTTTTTCTCATGTCGTTTAAAAAGAAATTCTCAGAATTTCGAGAAGTAAATACTACTAGTAAAAATCAAGAATTATAAATACATTAAGACCGGTTTCAAATCCGTTGTTGTGAATTTGAAATCTACCAATTTTACTAAACGAATAGCTCAAAATAGAAGTAACAGTTTTCAAATTCGCATCAATCCAAACACCACTATTGGATTTCCTATAAAGAATTTCATATTTGTCCTCATATATTTGCATCCAAATGGAGCCTAATATATTTGGATGGGTTGAATTTGAAAGAATACCCATATAATGCAATTAAATATATTATATTACATGTATACGCCATAATTATCATGATTTTGAGAATTATGATCATAATGGTAATCTAAAATTATTAGATAATCCTTCAAATTATTGGATTTTAAGAAATTTAAAAATTGTTATTTATAAATAAATTTAATTATTATTATTCAATAATTCTTAATTTAATCAATATGTAACTTAAATTTGCTAGTGCGGTTTTTTTTTAATTATCATTTAATGTAATTGCAAAGATCAACTTTAATTAAAATGTTTGTCTAAAATTTCATAATTTACAAGTTTATTATCAATCATAATTATTATCATTTTGTTATTCAACTATTAGTATCTCATTAAATGCTCTACTATAATATATATATATATATATATATATAAAATAAATTAGTTGAAAATTAAATTATAATTAAATAAGATTAACCAGAGACCTGACATGCGTCACTCTAGGTTATTCCTTTAATATATATGAAAGATGTATGTATAAATAATTAGTTGTCTCATTTTATTACAAATTTATAAACAAATCATCATATAATCTAATATAATATTATTAGATACATTTCTAAATATGATTCTAAAATAAAATTATAAACTTATTAAACTATAAAGTAAAAATAAAATAACAAATATATATAAGAAATTCTAATGTAAAATTATATTGAAACTGAGAATATTATTTAAATTTTAAAACCTTATATAATAATCTTAAGAATATATGATCTATGCATATTAAATTAGAGTTGTAATATATAGAGTTCTACTCATAATAGAATTTCATATGATTTTGGATTAGTTTTTTAATATAAATTATTTGAATATAAAAATCCTAAATTATAATTATAACCTTAAATAACAATCTTTAAAAATAATATAATTTCATATTTTATAAGAAATATCCATATTTTTATATAGAGGTAATAGATATTTAAAAAATTAAGTTAAAATAATATTAGTTTCATTATTAGTTAATGGGAAGAACTCATTTTTTGTCATCTCCAAAGCTACTGCTCGTTTTTTATCATTGTAAAAATGCACTTTTTTTGATTTGGTCCTATAATTGAAAATTTTATCAAATTTTGGTCCCTTTTCACCGGATTTTTTTTATTTTCAAACTACAGATTGAGGGCGAGTGCAGTGCACTCGAATGTGGTTGGAGAATAAAAAATCCAGTGAAAAAAAGATGAAAATTGAAGAAAATTGTAAATTATAGGAACAAATTGAAAAGTTTATTTCTACAGGATTAATAACAAACAATTAATAGTAGAGAATGACGAACAAATGTATTTCTTTCCCTTAGTTAATTATATAATGAATTAAGTTCAATTCAAAAAAGAGTTTAAAGCTCTTAAACTAAGATGTTATTTTTAAAAGTTTACCGAACATTTTTCGGAAACTTATAACCTCACCCTGAGGCCCTTCAAGTTTCACATCTCTATAGACTTATCAGAATCGTTTATATGAAGTGTAAATTCTGATGTTTCACATGGACAGAACTTGACACTTTGAGCAGAAATGGATGCAAGATGGAAAATTGAAATATAATAAAATTGATGGGGCAAGAAAAGTGAGATTTATGAAGTGAAAAGAAAAGGAAAGAAGACTGTGTTTCCGGCCGAGTATATGGGTTGGTCATAGGTATAGTTTGAGGTATGGGATGAATATTTTTGAGGATTGGTGTCAACCTGGTTTTTGTGAAGGAAATGAGGTGCTTGGCCAATCGTAGATGACGGGCCTGGTGATTTGGAAGAAAGCAGGTACAACAGATTTTGTGCTCAAGCTCAAGTCGGGATTGTAAGTCGAGCATGACGAAAGAGTCGGAGATGTCTTCTGCTGCATACACCACCTCTCTCATCTCCATTGCCAACACTTTGAATTCTTCTTGGCCTTGAATGGCAGGATCTCCAAGGAAGGACTTCAGTTTCTCTACTTGTTTCAACATCTGCTCCACCTCATTCCGGGCACTTGAGATGATGGGATTTCCTGCCTTATCTGTCATGCTTGAAGAGAGAGAGAGAGAGAGAGTTCAACCTTATTATAGCCTGAGTTTTTCTTCAACCTTATTGTAGCCTGTTTACTGAGTTTTTCTTTCACATTGTACCTAACATACATGCGTTATAATATTATAAAGAGAGAGAGTTCAACCTTATTATAGCCTCAGTTTCTCTTCAACATTATTGTAGCCTGTTTACTAGTTTTTCTTTCACATTGTACCTAACATACATGCATTATAATATTATAAAGTAACATGCACATTTCCTTTTCTTTAATAAAGACAGTTTAGGGAATTAGCTTTATGGAATGGATGGAAAAAATGGGTTATTATTATAAGCATGTAGAAAAGACTAAATCTCTTATGAAACCATAATATGTGATAGCATTGAGTAGTCAAAAAAAGAAAAGAAAATGTGTGAGAGAAGAATATCAGTAATGGCGATGAGTGTTGTTGTGATGGAGAAATTGGGTGGTTTGGTTATTAATGGATTGTGTAAACTGATCATCAAAGAAGCAGCATTAACTGCCACGGAGGAGATGGTTAGGGCGATCGAGGATGAATTGGAGCTTCATAATCTTCACTTTCCAGACTTTGATAAAGCTGTGGCTTCAGCTGAGGTGGAGAATATTCGACTTGTGATGTTGAGAGCACGAGATGTGTTGATCACGTACTCGAGAACAGTATCGGAGAGGAAGATGGTGGCCATCAAAAGGAAGCCTGCTCAGTCGTTGAAGCTAAGGAGTATGATAAAGGAGGTGCACAGAGTCCATGATATGGTGGTTGAAGCTAATAGTAAGACGTTGGGGTTGGAGCTCAGGGACCTGAGCCACGATGGTGAAAGCTCCGATGATGTTCGTTTCGAGTTGAGGAGATTACTCTTCTATTTTCTACTATTCCCTGCTGGCTCCAAAATACCTGCCAGAAGACTCATAGCCCTGTGGATTGCAGAAGGTTTGATTCTGCCAAAGATATACGACAGTGATTCCGTCGAAGATATTGGGGAACGCTATCTGAACGAGCTAATCAATGCAGATTTGGTGAGTGTTGTAGTGAGGAAGAGCAACGGAAAAGTGAAAACTTGTGAGCTGAATGGTGATGACGGCAGACGAGAGTCATGGCTAGCAAGAGCTAAAGAAGAGCATTTTCTCCCCGACCAGGTTGAAGATGTTCGTCGGCTTGTAGATAGCAGCAGTGCTGCTGGTCCTTCATCCATTAGAATTCTTGGGGACAAGAATATATACGACAGTGTGCCTAAGTATCGGGATCTCATCTCCTTCTTGTCTTTTGATGATAAACAGGGATGCAGGGAAAGAGATGATATTGGGTTTTTCATCAACAAATGCATCTTAGCTGGCTGCTTCCAAAGGCTCAAGGTGATCGACCTAGAACGAGTGTTCCGTCCGGTGTTGCCTGAAACAATCAGTGAATTAGGTCTGCTCAAGTATTTGGGGTTAAGGTGGACATATCTGAAGGATCTTCCAGTATTCGTAAAGGGGCTGCTCAACCTGGAAGTGCTTGATGTGAAGCATACTTATATTACCATTCTTCCTCCATCAATCTGGCGAATGCAGTATCTGCGACACTTGTACTTGAGTGAGGCTTTTCGCACCAGGTTTCCTCGTCCGATCTCCACCATCTCTCTCCGCAATCTGCAAACGCTTTGGGGTGCTTTCGTGGACGAGGACACCTGCATCCGAGGAGGATTGGATGCCTTACGAGGCATCCGCAAACTGGGAATATTGTCATGTGGATCAAAACATTCTGAGTCTAAGATGGCAGAACAGATGAGGGCCATCGCGAAATGGATCTCCAATCTCAAGTTCCTCGAGTCCTTGAGGCTTAAATCACGAGATGTTAATGGAAAACCTGATCATCTGCATTTAACTTCCCTGGAGATGAACACGAATCTCTCAACAGTTTATCTGCTGGGGAAGCTGAATCCCTCGGTCGTGTGTGAATTCCCGGTGAGTCTCACTGATATAACATTGTCGGGATCAGAATTGGAAGTGGATCCTCTGGAGTTTCTGGAAAGGCTTCCGAATCTGCAAGCTCTGCGACTACTGGGCCGGTCCGTGAAGCACACAAGGATTCGTTGCTCGACGAGAGGCTTTCCTGTGCTTAAATTTTTTTGTATATGGAAGCTGGAGAATCTGGAGGAGTTGGAAGTGGGGGAAGGATCAGTGGCTTGTTTGGAAGAGTTGGATATCAGATCATGTCATAGAATGCAAAGCCCTCCTAGTGGGCTGCCATCTATCAGGACTCTCAAGAAATTCAAAGTGGCAACTATGTGTGATGCATTCAAAGATCAAGCCAGACTGATTTTGCTGAGTTTAGAGCTATCAATTACTGACTTGGATCAATTACATAACAGGGTTTGATTCACACACGCATTTCATCAAACAGGTGGTGGTGGACTTCTATTCCCGGTTCTCTAATCCATCTCTACCTTGCCATAGCGAAGCCATCAACAAGAGATCTGAATATCATCTTCTCTCTATTACTTTGCTCCTCTCCTCTCTTTTCTCACCCTTAATTATATGTTTTTCTCCCCGCTTCTATTTGAATCATGTTTTAGAGTTCCATTCTGTTATTAATCTCCATTTCTTTTCCCTGAAATTATTCTATAAAGATCTACAAATGAATGGAAATTTTAGCCAAATCCTATTGCTGAACATAAAAGACTTGTGGGGCAAGGTATAAAAATAGTTTCTATGAGACAGATAATTTTTTTCCACTAACACAACAAATTTCTAAAAAATAAATATATGAATTGTGAAGTGTGGGTTGTCACACATAAAATGATCCGTGAGACGTCTCATATAAAACTGATTCATTAAAAAATTATGTCTCGAAGGCACTTTTCAAAGTATTATTGAAACATAAAAACTCATGTGCAACCATCGTATCGTAAAACGGTTACACTTATTTTAGAAAAATACATATTTATAATTGAAACAGATACTTGATATATATCTATTATCTATTACATATATAACAGTATGAATATTTTTTACAAAATATTGATTGCCTATAATATCCTTATTAAAGATTTTATATAAGGTTATAATAGTAATTTATGATTTTCATATTTAGATAATTTTACAAAAGAATTATAAACCAAAATCATATAGAGTTCTATTATGAGTAGGACTCTAATTTACTACACATTTTTTTTTTGAATTGAATTTAATTTATTATAGATTGTATATCCTTATAAAAAAATTATTATTAAAGGTTAATAATATTATAATATTTTTGATTTAAATAATTCATTCTCCACATGCGATGCATGTGCTGATACTCATGAAAATAAAAATACTTAAAACACATATTTATACTTGTAAAAGACATTGATATCTCATCGCACGTAAGATGATCTTACAAGAGACCAACTTTTATTAAAATTAGGGTTAAATGCAACCAACCTAAACTATTGGCTATTTTTTAGTTTTCAACCTAAACATTTTTTTATATCAAATTGTAAGACTAAAATTTATCAAATTGCAACTTTTGACACATTTTTTGGCAAAAACTTGAACTTATGATTGAACATCGAAAACATAAGAGTATTCTTGTAATCTTGTAATTTAACATAACTTTCATATTAAGTCTATGGATTCACATTTTTGTGGAAAATGGTGCAAAAGTTGCAATTTGGTAAATTTTAATAGTTTAGGTTGCAATTAATTGATAAATTTTAACACTCTAGGTTGCAATTTAATAAATTTTAGTAGTTTTGGTTGCAATTTGATAAGAAAAAAAATGTTCGATTGGGAACTAAAAAAAATCAATAGTTTAGATTATTTTTTTGCCATTATCGTTGAAATTAGTGACAACTAGTGAAACAAAAGAGAAGAAAAGAAATTGTCTATTTACAAAATTTTACCCTAAATTTTGTTTTATTTTAATGTAAAAACTGTTATTCATCTCCAACAATCAATAATAATTTTTACAACGAAAGAGAATATTGCATAAGATTCTATATATAACTGATGTAAAAGAAAAAAAAATGAAAATAGAAGAAAAATATGTGGAAAAGAATTAAATAATAAAAAAGAAAATTGCAATTTTTAAGTTTGCGATAACCTAATACATGACCGACAATTGAAAAAAGTTAACATAATCTTTTTACAGAACTGTTGGAGAAGAAAAACAGCAAACCTGAATATTTTGCTAGCAGTATTGGAGACGTTGAAATAATCAAACATTAAGTTATTATCAGTATAATATATATTTGACATAAATAAGCCTTATTTGACATATATTTGATATATCCGGTTTCCGGTTACGGTTCGAAACCGGAACTGGGTCAACGGTTCGCCGAACCGTTGACCGCCGGTTCGAACCGGCCCGATTCGGTGGTTTTCGAACCGGATGAACGTGTCTAAAATAAGAGGCTTTAATACTTTTCTTTTCATCCTTACGGGGCCATCGTTGACCACTCATGTAGCCGAGCGTGAAAGACACTCGTCCAACATTTTAACTAGAGTCTTTAAATTGGACAATTTTGTTATATAGGAGACTGAAATTTTATTATACTTGACCAAAATTAGACATGCATGTGAGTAATTTCTAGGCAAGGTCTAAGTTACGGGACAAAAAAGTATTTTCTCCTTAAACAAATTAACAAATCACTTAATATTTTTCCTTAAAGATATGTTTCATTAATATTAACATAGTTGTCCAAGTTGCAGTTTAAAATTAGCAGCTAACTAGCGCAAGTCTCCTGTATCACACAGTATTTTAATACTAATTAAGAAATTTTAAATTATTATTTATAAATAAATTTAATTATTATTATTTATCATTAATTTTCAATTTAAATAGTATGTAATTTAAATTTATTTACGTGAATTTTGTAATTGTCATTTCATATAATTGCAAACATCAACTTTAATTAAAATGTTTGTGTTGAGTCCCAAAATGATGGTAGTAGGCTTTGGGGGGGGGGGGGGGTTTGAATAAGCCTACTGTAATTTCAAACTTATTTTTCATCTCAGGTGGCTTAGGTCAGGAGGCAGTAACCTTTTGGGAGGTTACTGATCAGGGTTATATGCGGAAGCTTTTTCTCCTGTAAAGACCAATTATGCAAGATACACATCTAACATCAGATATGCATATAGAGCAATAAGCATAGATGAACGCATAGATATATAGAGGTTCGAAGGTGGGGTAATCCTTCTACATCCTCTCTGCCTCTTCTCAAGAGGGAACATTTTTTAAATTTTGTTGGATTACATAGCCCTATCTATTACAACACAAATTTGACAAGTAGCAAGTCTTCACACAGCTGCTTGCCTACTTTCCTAACTGACCCACACAAGATCCTATTCTACCCACCCAGGTCCTCACTTTCTTCTTTAGAAAGTGGACAGCTTAGCAGGACTCTGTTCCTCGTACCAAGCACTCCAAGACAGTCCTTAAAAGGTTTGTCTTCTTCTTCTTCTTCTTCAACTGGATGCAGCAAGCTTAGGCTTCTTTTGCAGGTTGAACTGTTGTTGCCTGCTGCCTAGACTGCTTGACTGAGTATGCATTTCTGGGCATAGAGTGTTTGAGCTTTCTTCTCTCTTTTATCTTTTGTACACTATTTTCCTCTTCTTATCTGTATGCCCTTCCCCCTATTCTGTGCTTTCTCTTTTGAGCTTTCTCTCTGCAAGCTTTTCTTCTTGCTCTATTGTGCTCGCATCTCCTCTCTTTTGCTCATGCGCATTCTCTCTTGCATACTCTTCTCTTCTCTCTTATCTTCCATACATTTTCAGTCTTCAATCTTCTTCTATTTATAGATTAGGAAATCTACCCAATGAAGGTAGGTAGATTTCCATCATTGAACGCGCAGCACTCCTTCTAACACACACTAGCTTTTTGCTTTCCACGTGTCTTCTTCTGATTGACTTATCTTCTCTTCTCTCTACCGGTAACTTTTGACTTTTTTCCATGCCAGCTTTGTAACTTCCTCCTCGTGCTCACTCTGGAGCTTCCTTCCCTGGCTTGCTCCGTTAGGTGGCTTGAGGTTTCTGTAGCATGTTGCTCTGCAGTATGCTTCAGTATGGTCTCTTCCAGATAGCTTGAGTCTTCGGTAGTTTGCTGCTTTGCAATATGCCTTAAGCATAGTCTTCTTCCTGGTAGCTTCCTGCAGTGAGAAGTATCCTAATTAGTTTACCAGATTCCTTTCACCATTATCTTCAGCATTCTTCTTTAGAAGCTTTTCTCTGTCTTATCTTTCTGCAGTAACCTCGTTGCAGTAACCTTTTCTAAGATTGGTTATGCTTATAGTGAAAGTTACTTCCTTCAGGTTTTGTCTCATCAAAACATACTTAAATGTTTCCAACAATTTCCCCTTTTTGATGATGACAGAACCTTTGCAGAAGATCAAAAGAACATAATCTCTCAAGCACATAAAGCAGATATATAAGTTAAAGAAACTTTAAAACAGGTTGTTTTTATTAAATCACATATAAGTCTTAAAGAAATGTCATAAGGATAGAGCTTTAGAGAATAGAAGACATTTATATAAATGAAACATTTACAATACAACGCAATAAGCAAAGTACAATGTAAATATCCTATCTAAATTCATTCTTCTTTTTCTTGTTCTTTCCTTTATTTCTTTTCCCCTTTTGCTTACTGCTGGCTTCTTTCTAGCTAAGTACAATGTAAATATCTTATCTAAATTCATTCTTCTTTCTCTTGTTCTTTCCTTTCTTTCTTTTCCCCTTTTGCTTGCTACTGGCTTCTTTCTAGCTAAGTACAATGTAAATATCCTATCTAAATTCATTCTTCTTTCTCTTGTTCTTTCCTTTCTTTCTTTTCCCTTTTTGCTTGCTGCTAGCTTCTTTCTAGCTTCTTCCTCTTCTATGTCGGTTCATGCTCCCAATAGATTTTCCTCTTTTATTGTGGAGGAGAGTTGAAAAAAGTGAGAAGGTCACAAGAAGAAAGAAAGGGGGTTCAGTCGGAGTATTACGTGAAGTGGCATAGGAGCTCTAGGCGTAGTAGCTTGCTGCAACCTTTCTTCCCGCACTATCTTCACCAACTCCTGTGACTGTCCCCTCCTCCTTACTCTCTTGGATACAGAAGAGAATTCACCCAATCGAAGGGCTTGCATCTCCTCTTCTTCATCTTTGGAAGACTTTTGATCTTCCAAGATCCATCGCAGTTCTTCCCCCTTTTTGTCATAATTAACAATGAGCTAAAGCTCTGGGTAACTGGAGAATGATCCTCCAACTCTACCTCCGGCCTCTAGGAGGAGATCTTGGGGGCAAGTCCTCAAGCACCCTCGGATTTGAGGTGAGGATAGTAAGCTAGAAGACCGAGTCTTCTAAGAAAGACTTGCTTAGCAAGTGTCAAGCATGAGAGGTGACTATTCGTGATTTTGGAGGTGCTTGGTTGATTATTTGCAGAGAATGTGCTTCTAAGAAAGAATGGTAAGAATCGTTGTAACAAGGATAAGAGAAGGTTTATGTATGTAGATGAAGAATAAAGAGTGCATGTATTTATAGAGTTTGAGATACTCCTTGTTTTGGATGTTTTATGAGATAGTTCGGTTAGGTTTATCTTCTTAAAGATCTCATTAACTGCTCCGTCGGTTCCCAATAAAGTTGTTGGCAGTTTCCATAGCTTTATTTCTTTTTTCCTCTGTATGATATGATTGCATGAGTGTTTGGTCAACACTTGATTCTCTACCCTTAGATTTTTTTTGATCGCACAATTGATATTCAAGGGTTCTGAGAAAAGTGGTTTGCTTTTCATGCATGCATGTTACCGATTGCTTTAGTAATCGTTAAGTTAGGTGAGATGTAACCCACCAGTGACCTCCTTTCCAGTGACTTGATGATAGGTACTCCGGTATCCAGTAACCTAGTATCCAACAACTCGGTGTCTAGCATCCTGGTGTGCAGCGACCTGATGTTCAGCGACCTAGTATCCATCAATCTGGTGTCTTGTGTCCTGTTACCCAGCGACCTAGTATCCAGCAACCTGGTGTCTAGCGTCCTGTAGTCAGAGCTTTGTCATATCGTCAAAGGTTCCCCCTGAATTCAGTAGCCTATTGTCTGAGGGTATGTTGACCTTCTTTTGAGTTTTCAGATTCCTATTGCAATCACATCTTGCTTTGGTTGTTTATGGGTTGTTCTTTGGTGTCTGCTTCCTGTTGAAGGTACCTGCAGAACGAATATCCTTACATAGGTACCTATATGAGTATAGGTCCTTATGGGTTAGTTTCCTTTTTAAGAACTCAAACTTTCCTTACAACAGACAGTTGTTGTAGAGACTGTTTGCTTCCTTCAAGATTTTTGTCAGTAAGCATAGGATAAAGTGAGATTCGTTGTGTGTGTGTGTGTAGGTGTTTACGATGTCAGCAAGGTTTGATGATTTTCTTTCCCTTTTTGGAGTTGCTGCTATCTGCTTGGTTTCTTCAGGATGTTGCAGACATCTTATAGCATACACATACCCTTTGGGTTTGAATTACCTAGGTTTGTACTTAAAAGTTCCCCCTTACTTTATGATATCTCTTGAGGATGTAGGGTCACTCTCAGTACAACCTTAGGTACTTCTTTCATTTCTGCATGAGTAGGTGAAGCTTTTCTCTTTTGGAAAATATCGTACAGGCTTCCCTTTCTCATTTTTTAAAACAAGTGTCCAAAATTTTAAAGCCTGTTATCTTCAGTTTTCTGAAGATTCTTTCCTTTGGCTTTCTTGGTCGTTAGTTCTCATGTGATCACTTGAGTTTCTTAATAGGATAAATATAACCGAGACCAAAAACATAAGAGTAAATTAGAACGAGGTACCTGGTCATCGTTATTCCTTTCTTGAAAATTGGTTTAAAGAGTAGATCCTCTTTCATTCCTTGCTTCCTTCTGGAGGATGGTCTGGTTGATGGAGTGAGCTTCTCTTCCTACACTCATTCGTTTGACTTCTTCGGCACCATCTCCTTCAGGATTTCTTGCTTGCTTATCGTTGTTGTCTGGTGATTCCAGAATCGTCCATGCTTCCAGTCTTGCTTTGTGCTAGCTTCCTTCTCTTGTTGGTCTGCTCTTTATTTCGTAGAATCTTGCTCTTTGTGCACAGCTTCCTGCCTAGTAGCCTATTCCTTGAGCATAGCTTGCTGTTCATCAGCTTCCTGCTTCTGAGCAGTTTTTCTTCACAACTCAGCAATTTCTTCAAGATTTCTTCTTGGTTGCTTGTTGTCTTCACATCAGTTAC
Organism: Scutellaria baicalensis; assembly: GCA_005771605.1. NCBI lineage: Eukaryota > Viridiplantae > Streptophyta > Magnoliopsida > Lamiales > Lamiaceae > Scutellaria > Scutellaria baicalensis. The sequence goes on from CM016729.1 coordinate 12,920,007, forward strand.
ACTTTCACAAGAAGAACTTGTGATGTTATAGATCATGTGTCTATGATGTGAGGGAGAGAGAGAAAGAAATGTTTATCAAGGATTGGATTTGAATAGATTGATTAGATCTTGCATATCATCCAACTGGCTCTGATACCACTTGTTGGTATCAGATAGATCAGTGAGCTCGGATGAATAATCCAACCTGCTCTGATGCCACTTGTTGGGTCCCAAAATGATGGTAGTAGGCTTAGAGGGAGTGGGGGTGAATAAGCCTACTGTAATTACAAACTTTTTCTTAATCTCAGGTGGCTTAGGTCAGGAGGCAGTAACCTTTTGGGAGCTTACTGATCAGAGTTATATGCGGAAGCTTATTCTCCTGTAAAGGTCAATTATGCAAGATACGCATCTAACATCAGATATGCATATAGAGCAATAAATATAGATGAACGCATAGATATATAGAGGTTCGAAGGTGGAGTAATCCTTCTACATCCTCTCTGCCTCTTCTCAAGAGGGAACATTTGTTAAATCTTGTTGGATTAGATAGCCCTATCTATTACAACACAGATTTAACAAGTAAGTAGCAAGCCTTTACACAGCTGCTTGCCTACTTTCCTAACTGACCCACACATGATCCTATTTTACCCACCCAGGGTCCTTACTTTCTTCTTCAGAAAGTGGACAGGCAAGACTCTATTCCTCGCATTAAGCACTCCAAGACAATCCTTAAAAGGTTTGTCTTTTTTTTCTTTAACTGGATGCAGCAAGCTTAGACTTCTTTTGCAGGTTGAACTGTTGTTGCTTGCTGCCTGGACTGCTTGACTGAGTATGCGTTTCTGGGCATAGAGTGTTTGAGCTTCTTCTCTCTTTTATCTTTTGTACACTCTTTTCCTCTTCTTATTTGTATGCCCTTCCCCCTATTCTGCGTTTTTTCTTCTGAGCTTTCTCTTTGCGAGCTTTTCTTCTTGCTCTATTGTGCTCGCATCTCCTCTCTTTTGCTCATGTGCATTCTCTCTTGCATACTCTTCTCTTCTCTCTTTTTTTCCACACATTCTCAGTCTTCAGTCTTCTTCTATTTATAGATTAGGAAGTCTGCCCGTTGAAGGTAGGTAGATTTCCATCATTGAACGCACCGCACTCCTTCTGACACACACCACTTTCCACGTGTCTTCTTCTGATTGGCTCGTCTTCTCTTCTCTCTACCGGTAACTTTTGACTTCTTTCCTGCCAGCCTTGTAGCTTCCTCCTCGTGCTCACTCTAGAGTTTCCTTCCTTGGCTTGCTCTGTCAGGTGGCTTGAGGCTTCTGTAGCATGCTGCTCTGCAGTATGCTTCGGCATGGTCTCTTCCCGATAGCTTGAGTCTTCGGTAGCTTGCTGCTTTGCAGTATGCGTTAAGTATAGTCTTCTTCCAGGTAGCTTCTTGCAGTGAGCAATATCCTAATTAGTTTACCAAATTCCTTTCACCATTCTCTTCAGCATTCTTCTTTAGAAGCTTTTCTCTGTCTTATCTTTCTGCAGGAACCTCGTTGTAGTAACCTTTCCTAAGATTGGTTATGCTTATAGTGAGGGTTACTTCCTTAAGGTTTTGTCTAATCAAAACATACTTAAATGTTTCGAACAATTTGGTTAAAATTTCATAATTTATAATTTTATTAGCAATCACAATTATTAGCATTTTTTTATTCATTTATTATTATATCATTAAATGTTCTATTACAATAATTTATAAATATTAAATGATTTAAATTGTAATTAAATATAATTAATCAAAGACATTTGTTTTCTTTTTGTACTTAGATTAGCAGTTTAATATGGTAAACTTTTTTGTTTTCTTTCACATTGCACCGAATTAATTAAAACGCACTATAGATTTCACAGATTAGATTTAAAAGAATGAATTACTCTCCTCCTGCACACCAGTTGCACGGATCGGCCGTGCGGGCTGTGCTGGCTCGCCTAACCCGTGCCTCTTTAATTTTTTGTGTGTTTTGGTCGTTACCTTCATGTTATGTTATTGTTACCTTCATGTTATGTTAGTGTGACCTCATTTCCAGATTTCATACCCTTAGTTTAAAACCATTGAACTAAAATAACACGAAGGTAACACTAACATAACATAAAGGTAACCCTAACATAACATGAAGCTAAAAAACAATGTTAATCATACCTTCATGTTATGTTAGACTGATCTTCATGTTATGTTAGTGTTACCTTCATGTTATGTTAGTGTTACCTTTAACACTAACATAACATTTTGGTAACACTAACATAACATGAAGGTATGACTGCTTGGAGCGAATATTAGTGGGTTTGAGCGCACCTACCAGACGCGTGTGAGCACGTGAGAGCGCGTTGGGCGCGTGGGACGGGTTGACCCGGGTTCATGGATCCTAGATCTATGCACCAGTTGCAAAAAATATTTTTACTAAAAGAATTGTTTCTTTATATTTCGTCAAAGAAGCTTATAAACTTTTTATTCTTTCACATTGTACCTAACTAAAACGCACTAGATTTTGCAGATTGGAATATATGGATGAAATTTAACGTATCTATAAAAAAAAAATTCGTCAAGGAATCTTCTAAACTTTTTTTTTTTTTTCCTTTCACATTCTTTCTAGAATTCATGGACTGGAATAATTTTTCTATAAATAATATTTCCTTACAAAATATTGGATTTTGTTTTTGCATGGATGTATATATGTATATACTCCATAGATTATAATTGAACATTGATTAAATTAGTGATATATATGACCAGAGTTGGTTTCCTGTACACCAGGTGCACGGATTTGAGATCCATGCACTCGGGTCAAATGCGGGCTGTGTTGGGTCGACCCAACCTGCGCCTCTTTATTTTTTCGCGTGTTTTGGTCGTAACCTTCATCTTATATTAGTGTGACTTTCATTTCCATATTTCATACCTTTAGTTCAAAACTCTTGAACTAAAATAACACGAAAGTCAGACTAACATAACATAAAGGTCACACTAACATAACATGGAGGAAGAAAAAAAATGTTAGTCATACATTTATGTTATGTTAGTTCAACCTTCATGAAAGTCTCACTATTATAACATGAAGGTCACACTAACGTAACATGAAGATATGACTACGTGGAGCGAATTTTGGTGGGTTTGAGCGCACCCACCAGACGCGTGGAAACACGTTGGGCGCGTGGAACGGGTTGACCCGAGTGATCCATGTACCAGTTGTAACAATGCTTTAATAAATATAAATATTATATTAGTAAAAGTATACACAATTTAAAATTATTAGTGATTATTATATTAAAAGTAATTGAAGTAAATGACATGAAATAATTGATGTTTAAAATAAACTTCTATGATTTATTAATCCGATAATTACATATTCTTCTTAAAGAATTGTTCCATTAACATAGTTGTTGGCTTTTCAACTTGTCGTTCAAAAATTAACAGCTATAATTAGTTTAAAATGGTAATTATATATAGTCATGGAAATCTTCTAAACATTCCATGTTTCACATTGTACCTAATTAACAAGCATGCTGTGATTATTTTATTTATTTCAATTCAATGACAAAATTCTAATTTAATATCAGTGCCACATTCTCTTAATGATCTTCATAACAGGGTTTGATTCACACACGCATTTCATCAAACAGGTGGTGGTGGACTTCTATTCCCGGTTCTCTAATCCATCTCTACCTTGCCATAGCAAAGCCATCAACAAGAGATCTGAATATCATCTTCTGTCTATTACTTTGCTTCTCTCCTCTCTTTTCTCACCCTTAATTAAATGTTTTTCTCTCCGCTTCTATTTGAATCATGTTTTAGAATTCCATTTTGTTATTAATCTCCACTTCTTTTCCTTGAGATTATTCTATAAAGATCTACAAATGCATGGAAATTTTAGCCAATCCTATTGCGGAACATAAAGACATGTGGGACAATTTATATGTGAATTGTGAAATGAGGGTGGTCTCAATAAAATGATTCGTGAGACGTCTCATATAAAACTTATATTCATTAAAAAACTATGTTGGAAGGCACTTTTCAAAGTATTATTGAAACATAAAAACTCATGTACAACCATCGACCGTGAGATGGTTACACTTATTGTAAAAAAATACATACTTATAATTGAAAAAGATACTTGATATATATGAAAAGAAAATATTTGAAACACATATTTATACTTATAAAAGACATATTAATATCTCGTTGCAAGTGAGATGATGTCACAAGAGATCAACTCTTATTGAAATTAGGGTTCAATGCAAAAACCGACCTAAGCTACCGCTATTTTTTAATTTCCAACCTAAACTTTTTTTTCTTATCAAATTGCAAGACTAAATTTATCAAATTGCAGCATTTGACACATTTTTTTGGTAAAAATGTGAACATATGACCAAACATTGAAAACATAAGGGTATTCTTGTAATTAAGGTAACTCTCATATAAAGTCAAAGTGAGTATTATGGGTTTATGTTTTTGTGGAAAATGGTGCAAAAGTTACAATTTGATAAATTTTAATAGTTTATGTTGCAATTGATAAATTTTAACACTCTAGGTTGCAATTTAATAAATTTTAGTAGTTTTGGCTGCAATTTGATAAGAAAAGAAAATGTTCGATTGGAAATTGAAAAATACCAATAGTTTAGATTGATTTTTTCTCTTTGATCCTTGAAATTAGTGACACCTATTGAAACAAAAGAGAAGAAAAGAAATTGTCTGTGAGAAGGATTTGGGTTCCCGGGGCACGGATCCGTGCCCCCAACCCGATTCAGATCATTTATATTGTAGATGATATTTGATCAGAAATTTAGCAAAGATTCCAGAATCGGATTCAAAGTCGAGCAAACCGGATTGGATCGAGGTGAACCGGGTCGGCGCAAATCTGTGTGCATGGACCGGCTGTTAGTTAGGGTTCTTGTTAGCAGTTAGGGTTCTTGTTTTCAATCGCGAAATTCGCGCTCGTCTGTTAGCGGTTATCAGAATTAGTTAGGGGTTCTTCTTCTTCTATATAAGATAACCTACAGATGTAATTTGGGTTCACGAATTTACATTTTGAGCGAGATAGAAAGCAGCTAGGGTTCGTGCTTTAGGGTTTAAGTGTGAAGGTTGAGTGTACTTGTTCATGGTGTAATTTTCTTTCATTTTTCTGTGATAGTAAAGTCTGCATTTGTTCTCCCGTGGATGTAGATCACTCCTGTGATCGAACCACATAAATTCCTTGCGTTCTTGGTGTGTTTCTTGTATTATTCGTTTCAGCGTTGTGCTTGAATAAGCTGGGTGATTGTTTTGGTTGATTTCTTGAGCCAATTGAACTGGGATCAAAACTTACAAGTGGCGCCGTCTGTGGGAATGTGTAATTGTCGGCAAAGATGAGTTCAACCAAGATGGAAATCGAGAAGCTTAATGGAAAGACAGACTTCAATTTATGGAGAACAAGAATGAGAGCTCTCTTAATCAAAGAAGGAGTAGCTGAAGCTTTAAGTGAAGATCAAGGAGATGAAGCTTCAACATCATTGACTGCGGCTAAGAAGAAGGAGATATATATGAAGGCTCATAGTTCAATCTTGTTATGCCTAAGTGACAAAGTTCTAAGAGAGGTATTCAAAGAGGAAACAACTCTACAAGTGTGGAAGAAGCTGGAGTCAATCCATCTTACTCGCAGTCTTGCAAATCGATTGTTTCTCAAAAACAAGTTGTTTGCGTTCAGAATTAATGATGAGAAGAAAATCGAGGATAAGATCGATGAATTTTCAAGAATAACAGATGACTTGGAAAGTATAGGAGAAAAGATGCCCGATGAAGACAAGGCATTAATGTTCCTGAATTCTCTACCAAAATCTTTTGAGAATTTCAGGGACACTCTTATATATGGAAGAACCACAGCTCTAACTCCGGAAGATGTGTTTGCATCTATTAAATCGAAGATCCTGAACGTGGCTAGTGATAACAAGCCTCAAAGTTAAGGGGACAACCTCTATGTGAAAGGAAAAGGTAAAATGAACCAACAAAAGAAGAAGAAAGATAAAGCTTCAAAGGATGATAGTAAGTAGGATGAGGATGCCATAAACAAGAATTGTTTCAATTGTCATAAACCTGGCCACTTCAAAAGGGATTGCCCTGAAAAGAAAACTTCTAAGCAATCCAAACAGGAAGCGTCAGTGGCTGAAAGTGGCTATGAAAGTGCTTCTATGTTATGCATTTCTTCTGAGGAGTCATCAAGAGATTGGGTTCTTGACATTGGATGCTCCTTCCATATGTGTCCCATTAGATCATGGTTTCAAGATTTAAAGATGGAAGATGGAGGATTTGTGCTTCTAGGGAACAATCAATCCTGCAAAGTCAAGGGAATTGGAGTGATCAAGCTGAAAATGCATGATGGTGAAATCAGATACTTGAGAAATGTAAGGTACATTCCTGACCTTAAGAGAAATCTCATTTCACTTGGTACACTAATCTCTGCAGGGTGCGAATTCAATACTCAACAAGGAAATATCATAGTCACCAAGAAAGGTAAAGAAGTCATGAGGGGTCAAAAGGTAAATGGATTATTCATTCTTGTAGGAGAAGCAGTGCTATCTAATGTTTCTGTTGCTATGAGTCAAACAGATGCAGGGTTATGGCATAAAAGACTAGCACACATAGGGAACAAAGGAATGCAATTACTGGCAAAGCGATCACTGCTAGGGAACAAGGAGTTTACATCCATCGACTCATGTGATATGTGCATACAAGGAAAGGCAAAGAAGCAAAGTTTCAGTAAAGGGAAGCACACTACTAAGGCTTGCATGGACTACATTCATTCAGATGTTTGGGGACCAGCAAGAATAGATACACATGGGGGAGATAAGTACTTCATGACCCTTATAGATGATTGCTCTAAAAAAGTTTGGGTATTTGTTATGAAGCACAAGAGTCAAGCCTTCACAATGTTCAGAGATTGGCTGATTCTAGAAGAGAACAAAACAAGAAAAAAGGTTAAGCACCTTAGGACAGATAATGGGCTTGAATACTTATCTGAAGAATTTGAAAATTTCTGTAGAGAAAGAGGTATATCTAGGCACAGGACTGTGGTTGCTACCCTTCAACAAAATGGGGTAGCAGAAAGGATGAATAGGACACTTCTTGAGAGAGTTAGGTGTATGCTTCTGGATGCAAAGTTGCCAAGGAGTTTTTGGGGTGAAGCTGTGAACACTGCAGCACATTTGATCAACCTATCTCCATCTTCAGCCATTGATTTCAAGATACCAGATGAGATTTGGTATGGGAAGTTACCTGATTATTCCCATCTAAAGGTTTTTGGATGCAAAGCTTTTGTACATATCAAACAGGATAAGTTAGAGTCAAGAGCACTGAGATGCATGTTCATTGGGTATCCAAAAGGTATAAAAGGTTTCAAGCTATGGTGTTTAGAGCCTGGACAACACAAGTGTGTTATTAGTAGGGACGTGGTCTTCAAAGAGACTGAAATGGCTCTTAAGGAGATAGCTCCAATCCCAGAAAATGAGACCAGAGATTCAGAGAGACTGGAATCAATTGAGGTGGAGGTAGAAGTGAGTCATGAAGCTCCAACAGAAACTAATGAGGATCAGGGAGGGTAGACCTTTGAGAATCATCAACACACTACAAATGGAAATCAAACTGTTGAAAGCTCAGATCCTGAGGTAGAAGAAGACATGGATCAAGATGACCTTAGAAACTACCACTTGGCAAGAGATAGACAAAGAAGAGTTATACATCCACCTAACCGATTTGGAGAGGTAGATATAATATCATATGCCTTTGCAGTGGCAGAAGATATTGAGTATCAGGAGCCTCAAACCTATAGAGCAGCTATAAGATCAAAAGATAAAGAGAAATGGATGGCTGCCATGATAGAAGAACTAAACTCCCTAGAGAAAAACAAGACATGGACACTAGTTGATAGACCTAAAGGGCAGAAGGTTATAGGGTGCAAATGGATCTATAAAAGGAAGATAGAAATGCTTGAGAAGGAAACCATAAGATACAAGGCCAAATTAGTGGCTAAGGGATACACTCAAAGAGAAGGAATTGACTTCAATGAGGTGTTCTCCCCGGTGGTTAAGCACACATCTATTAGGATTTTGCTAGCTATAGTCAATCAGTTTGACATGGAGCTTGAACAAATGGATGGGAAGACAGCATTTCTACATGGAAGTTTAGATGAAACACTCTATATGAAACAGCCAGAAGGGTTTGAAAAATCAGGAAGTGAGGAGAAAGTTTGCCTTCTACAAAGATCTCTCTATGGTTTGAAACAAAGTCCTAGGCAATGGTATAAACATTTCAAAAATTTTATGCTTGAAATTGGACTAACCAAATGCAGGTATGACAATTGTGTGTTCCTGGAGAAGGAAGGACAAAATATTATCACATATCTACTACTCTATGTAGATGATATGTTGATAGCAAGCAAGAGTGTCAGGAGGATTCAAGATCTCAAAGCAAAGCTCAAGTCAAAGTTTGAAATGAAGGACTTAGGCCAAGCAAGGAGAATTTTGGGCATAGACATCAAAAGAGATAGGAAGAAGCAAATGTTGTTTCTGTATCAGGAGGATTACATCAACAAAGTTCTAAAGAGGTTTCTAATGCACACATCAAAACCTGTCAAGACACCTCTTGGAACTTTGTCCAAATTATCCATCTCCCAGAAGCCAAAAACGGGTGAGGAAAGAAGATACATGCTTGGGGTGCCTTATGTCAATGCAGTTGGAAGTCTCATGTACACTATGGTATGCACTAGACCGGACTTAGCACACTCCATGAGTGTTGTAAGCAGGTTCATGGCAGAACCAGGAAAAGCACATTGGACAGCACTGAAGTGGATATTCAGATACATCAATGGATCTCAAAACCTTGGTCTAAAGTTTCAAAGGCAAGAAGGAAAGGCAAACTACATTATGGGCTATGTGGACTCGGATTTTGCTGGGAATCAAGACACTAGGAAGAGCTTGACTAGATATATTTACTATGTTTGGAACTGCAGTAAGTTGGAAATCCTTCCAACAATCTGTAGTAGCCTTATCCACTACTGAATCAGAGTATATAGCAATGACTGAGGCAGTGAAAGAGTTGGTTTAACTAAAGGGTATGCTAGATGAGATGGGGTTCAGTCAGAGCAAGGTGCAAATCTTATGTGATAACCAAAGTGCACAACATCTCACCAAACATCAAGTTATTCACGAGAGGTCAAAACACATAGATGTGAAGCTACATTTCGTGAGAGATATGGTGGACAAAGGTGAGGTGGAGGCTGCAAAAGTTGGCACAGAGGAAAATGCAGCCGATATGCTTACTAAGGCTCTACCTTGGGTAAAATTCAAACATTGCATGGATTTGGTGAGGTTATAGACCTGGTAATGGGAAAGGCTCAACTTCAGTATCCTTGTTTAGCTGTAATATAGCTTGGTTCAGTTTACTTTTAATAAATGCATGTTTTTTTGTTTTCTTGTGTCTATTCTTGTCTTGTGTGTGCAGGTGCATTTCAGTTCAAAGGTGGAGGATTTGTAGATGATATTTAATCAGAAATTTTTAGCAAAGATTCCAGAACCGGATTCAAAGTCGAGCAAACCGGATTGAATCGAGGTGAACCGGGTCTGCGCAAATCTGTGTGCATGGACCGACTGTTAGTTAGGGTTCTTGTTAGCAGTTAGGGTTCTTGTTTTCAATCACGAAATTCGCGCTCGTCTGTTAGCGGTTAACAAAATTAGTTTAGGGGTTCTTCTTCTTCTATATAAGATAACCTACAGATGTAATTTGGGTTCACGAATTTACATTTTGAGCGAGATAGAAAGCAACTAGGGTTCGCGCTTTAGGGTTTAAGTGCGAAGGTTGAGTGTTCTTGTTCATGGTGTAATTTTCTTTCGTTTTTCTGTGATAGTAAAGTCTGCATTTGTTCTCCCGTGGATGTAGATCACTCCAGTGATCGAACCACGTAAATTCCTTGCGTTCTTGGTGTGTTTCTTGCGTTATTCGTTTCAGCGTTGTGCTTGAATAAGCTGGGTGATTGTTTTGGTTGATTTCTTGAGCCAATTGAACTGGGATCAAAACTTACATATATATATATATATATATTTTTTTTTTTTTTTCTCCCCAAACACAGCGTGCCGTACTTCTTATTTTTTCTCCTTCATCTTTCTATTCTTCCATTCTCAGTCCTGGCCGAGCTTTTCATTTCACTTACTCACCGTCTTCGACTCCGAGTCCATCAACTCTCTCAATCGTCTCTCCAACTTCCCCGCCGTCACGAACTCATCCGCCGCCTCCTCCAACGGAAGCACCTCTGCAAACTGCAGTTGTTTATGGTCTTCGTCTTCTAATCAGTTGGTGTGAGGTCTGAGAGAGAGAGAGAGAGATGGCTTATGCTAGTATCATTTCTCTTCAGCAAACAATGGAGAACTGCTCATCGAGAAAGGCCCTTACGATAGTCATCCTTTGTTAAATCATCAGGAAGAGAAGGCCATTTGTAGTTTATATATGAAACCACAAGTGCAGAGCCTGCTAGCCTAAGATCAAATATCGAGAAACACGTTAACAATCCACCATAAAATTAGATCACAATTACCCTCTCCAATAAGCATATGAAGATGAAGATGTTTCATCAATTAAAAATGTGAATTTATGTAATACATTTAAAGTATTTACATAATACGTGAAAGAGACTTATGTAATAACTGAAAAATGAGTATCAAATACTTTAAATCTAAGTATAAACATATAATACCATATAGATAAAAATATAATTTAACCATAAATATGTAATATCTGAAATATATTTATATAATACTTTAAGGATAAATATGTAATACCTTAAACTATAAGCAGTAATACCTTAAAACTGAATATGTAATATCTCATACTCAAATATGTAATACCTCAAAGATGCATATGTAATACTTCAGATGTAAATATGTAATACCTCAAAGGTGCATATGTAATACCTTATGCTTTAACCTTAATACCTTAAATATAAATGTGTAATACCTTAAGATTATACACGTAATATCTTAAGAGTATGCATATAATATCTATCATTGAATGGAATCTGGTGTGCGTAAGCGCACACCAGCACAACTGCGGCCGTGTGAGGGGGCGCGTGGAGGCAGCCCACGCACCAGGTCAGATTGGGGGTACAAAAGTTTTTGCCATTGTCTATTAACTAATGTCATTAGCGGAAACCGAAAAAAATTAAAGAGTTCGCAAGCAAAAAAGGAGATAATAAGAAATTAGTTATGTACGAAAAAAATGAGATTAATTCAAATAATGCAAAAACTCACGTGAGAGGTCTCACGGATGATTTTTATGAGACATGTCATTTTTACCCATTATCTAAACCCATATCCACAAGTTTGCATGTGAATTGTGATGCATGAGTCATGGGTTGACCCGTCTCACATGAAATGTTCAGTTAGACTGTCTCATATGAGACTTACTCTTCAAATAAATGTGGATGAATACGAAATTTAACTAAGACTTCGCTCTTTAAACATTTCAAGTACTACATTATATTTCCATAAATTTTGTTTTATTTTAATATAAAAATTATCATTCATCACCAACAATCAATAATAATTTTTACACTGAAAGAAAATATTACATAATATGTAAGGAACATTGTATAGATTTTGATGAAGACAAAACATGTAATAAATTAGGGCATAGGATCCTATGTATTTAGATTCTGTTGTAAAATTATCTAAGTATAGGATCAAGAGGTATGATGATCAAGACTGGAGCGTGAGGACCTTGCTGCATAAAACCTTAAAATGATTTAAGTATAAATCTCTGCAATAGGTTGCTTAAAAAGGATATTGTACGCTCACTGCACAAAGATGCTGAGTTTGCTAGCTGTACAAGAGACAAGTAAGCTGAAGCCGACTGAAGAACCAGGAAAACATCAGCAACCTGTCAGAAGCAGTTACCTCGAAATCCGTGTACGAGGTTTACGTTAGGCACAACCGTAAACTCATTCAATCAAATGATGCCACATATTAAAAGCAAAAAGGAAGTCTGAAGATATGTCAGACTTTGTACGAGCAAATCAGAAGGAGCCACATTGCCCCATGCATGCTGCAAAGAATGAAGCTCTCTCTCCAACGGGAAGATTTCTAATCGCCTATAAATAATAGAAGAACTGGATTTAGAAGACACTTGAAACCTGAAACTCTTGCAATCAAAGCACTCAAGCTATCAAACGCACTATCTTTCCATCACTAGTAGTTTCAAGTCCAGTCTATTGCAGCAATCATACTCTAACTTAGAGAAGTATCTATACAAAAGCTTGTTGCCTGTGTTGTTAAAGAAAAACACCTTATTTACTTTCGTAGACTGTTAGGAGTTGCTTAATCGGAGGCTATTCCTGATCAAGTATTTGCGTTCTTAGTAGAAGAACAAGAGCTCTGTGTGGGCTAGTTGAGTTTGTTCACTGTGCAGTAACCCTGTGTGGGATATACTGAGAGTTCTTGTTAGGTTTAGGTTGTCTAAGCGAGGCTTGTGTAATTCAACCTTTATACTTAACAAAGTTCCTCCTTGAGAAGGAGTAGAAAGGACGTAGAGGGATTATTCCACCCTTGAACCTCTATAAACTGATGTGTTTATTTTTGATATAGCTCACTGTTGTTCTTATCCTTGTTTGTGTTTCTCTCCTTTAACCTGCTGCATATCTCTCATAAACATATCAACCGTTTTCAAAAAAGAAGTTTTGGTCAAAAGATTTTCCGCTATGCAAAAAACTCATTCTCACTAAGTTCGCTAAAGGTAACTGCTCAAGTAGTAACCTCCAAGACAGGAAGCTCTTTAGCTATCTGCCTGAGTGACTTATCTTTCGATTTAAAAATAAAGTTTGAAAATTGAGTAGACTTATTCACCCCCTCTAAGCCTACTACCACTTGGGACCAACATAATATTCTATCTAACTAATGTAAAAGAAAAAAAAATGAAAATAGAAGAAAAATATGAGGAAAAGAATTAAATAATATAAAATAAAATACAAAAGATATTTCAAGTTTTAAGTTTGCGACAACCTAATACACAGCTGACAATTAAAAAAAGTTAACTTAATCTTTTATAGAACTGTTGGAGAAGAAAAACACCAAATCTGAATATTTTGCCAGCAGTATTGGAGACGTTGAAATAATCTATCATTAAGTTATTATCAATATAATAAAATATATATTAATGCTTTTCTTTTCATCCTTACGGCCATCGTTGACCACTTATGTAGCTAGACGTGAGAGACACACGCCTAAAATTTTGACTAGGGTTCTTAAATTGGACAATTTTACTATATAGGAGACTAAAATTTTAATATACATGAGACCAAAATTAGACATATGCATGTAAGAAATTTTCTGGATAAGATCTAAGTTACAGGACAGAAAAGTATTTTCCCCGTAAAGAAATTAACAAATCATTTAACATTTTTCCTTAAAGATATGTTTCATTAATATTAAGTCCAAGTTGTAGTTTAAAAATAGCAGCTAATTACGACTAGATTAATATGTTAAAAAAAAATTGTTTTCTTTCACATTGCACCTAATTAATTAAAACGCACTATAGATTTCACAGATTAGATTTCTATAAAAGAATTGGTTCTTTTTATTCGTCAAAGAAGCTTATAAACTTTTTATTCTTTCACATTGTACCTAACTAAAACGCACTAGATTTTGCAGATTGGAATTTTCAATATGTATCGAAGGAATTTAACGTTTCTATAAAAATTATTTTATCAAGGAATCTTCTAAACATTTTATCTTTCTTTCACATTCTTTCTAGAATTCATGGACTGGAATATTTTTTCTATAAAAAACATTTCTTTACAAAAATTGGATTTTGTTTTTGCATGGAATATATATATATATATATATATATATATATATATGCAAAAACTTATATACTCCTGGGGCACATAGGGCCACAGATCTAAGTGTTATATACATGTTCTTCAGGTGTTATATATATACTCTATAGATGTTATGTTTCTTGGTATTATAAATATACTCTACATGTATCATATGTATATAAGAGTATACATGTGATACCTCAGGACTATATACTTGATACCTGTAAAATATATATTTAACACCATATGATGATTAATTTGGGGCAGCATGCCCCAGACACACAAGTGTCACTCATATATATATATATAGTCCATAGAATATAATTAAACATTGATTAAATTTGTAATATATATGACAATTAAACTTTGTGAGATGCTTTTAATAAATATAAATATTATATTAGTAAAAGTATACACTTTAAAATTATTCGTGATTATTATATTAAGAGTAATTGAAGTGATGTTGGTTGATGATGTATATGATATACTTAAATGATTCAAAATGACATGAAACGAGTAAACACTACAAGAAATACGCTAATAGACAACTGATATTATCTGTTGTCTAATTGGAAAAATATCTAATGTCTATGGCGGTGTTGTAAAAAAGTCGCTAATAGACAATAGATATTATCTGTTGTTGTTTATAGAAACAACAACATATTTGCAACACGTAAAATCTGTTGTGGTTTTCTATGAGGACAACTGATATTAACTGTTGTTATTTTATCTGAAGTGTTGTAAATTTTCCGAATTATTAGGCCTTACTATCTGTTGCGGCTGTAATAGACAACATATTTTATCTGTTGTCGTTTCCAAAAACAACAACATATCCGCAACATTTTGAAATCACATTTTCTAATAATTTTTATAATTTTTATATCCTGAAATCATTTAATAATAATATATAAACTCAAAATACATTAAAAGAACATTTAATCTTCAACATAACATCATTAATATCATACAAAGATATCAAATCCTCCCAACAATATATCAATCCATAACACTTGAAAATATAAGATATTACGTCTACAATACTTCAACTACTAACAAAATGTCTACAAAAGTCAGATCACCTAGTTTTCATAACATGGCCTTCATGAGAAAAACATCATGCACTTCATAATCGCTCTATATTTGCCACCACAATTTGTCAAAAGTACCTAAAAGACGAAATTCATGAAATATAATTATTAGAACACGGTTATTAAAAAATGAACGATAATGTTATTTTGAAGCTAACTATCACCTTATATATTCTACCCATCTATTTTTTCATGAACGCATTCAGCCCCATTCAACACACACTTCATCAATATTAGCTCTAGTCCACTTAAGATGCGCAAACTGTGGAAAATAATTATATAAGAGAAATCACCTTTTTCAATTTGGTGAAATACAATATATGCAAAGAAATTAAAATGTAGTCATACATACATAAATGTGAATGTGATATAGATGCAGCATCCACATTGATTTTCAAAAAATGTGAATTGCTTGTTTGTATGTGTTACCTTGTTTGAGCTAATTAATATACACATGTATCAGATCAGTTGGGTAAAACTTAAGATATTGTTGCCCAGACATATAAAAAATAGAACACACTAGTTTAAATTAATAAGAGCAAGCTCATCATGCAAACAGGGTGATGCTGAAAAAACAAAGAAATTGGATACACGTACACTGCCAAATATAAAGTTATACAAGCAAATAGTTTAATGGTTTCTACCAAATATGACATCTTTACCATGATTTATTCACTTTCTAATTCATAATTAATTGGTATATTACTTCATTGCAGAGCAGATAAGTGAAAAAACTTGATTTATATAGCAACTGAGCATTTTAAATTTACAAGACAACAAATATTTGTCTCTCAATGTTAAATCACATTGGATGCTAGCTGACTGTAAACAGCTGAATCAAAATATGAAACCATATTTTAAAAACATATCATAGTAAATCAACTTGAGGCTAATTCGATTAAGATTAACGAACAAACATGAATTCAGCTCGAATTCGACCATATGCAAACAGAAATCGAAACTTGTCGAGTTCCAACTAAATTCAAAATAATTAACCAACCAAAAAGGCAAAAATCCAGGAGGATATGAAAAATTACCGGCATTTCCACACCTGAAACATCAAATGTACCACCTCCTAGGTCAAAAACTAGGATGGTTTCGGATATCATTAAAAATTCATTTAAGAGGCATTTTTGGCATGAAAAAAGCAAATCTTTATAGTTTCTGTTCTATACTTCAGTTTTGCAACAATCAGAAACCATGTTGTGGGTAAGCAAAAGAAGGAAAGACAACATTTTTACTTCATTATAAAAACAGAGGGAAATCAAATTACGTTTGAAGCACAAATACATTTGCATTCACCAAAGAAGAAAATGAACTTTCAGAAACAAACTCACCAATTCATCAAAATCCAACTGCAACTAATCCCCAGAACAACACATCTTCAATGTTATTACAATCAGACTCATATCATCAAGAAATCACCATAACAAAACTAAAAACAACTTTAAATCATATCCATATAAAACAGCTACTTGTCAATGATCACAAAAATCAAGAACAGAAACTACATACCCGAGCAGAAATCTCCTCAGTGGCAAACAGCTTGCCAGTAGCACGAATATCAAACTTCACATTCCCATTCTCATCCTTCACCATTCTCGAAATCTACTTAGCCAAGCGTGACGGCGTCGACAAGCTGCTCAAAATCTCGCGCTATGCCACCAAGATCCTCCTCGTCTCCACCAAAAGCCCCTCATCGCCCGCCTCAAATCCTTCAAATCCAGTGTCGGCCTCAGCCGCAAGGCCTTCCATTTGGGCAAGTTCATCCATGACGTCAATGCTCTACGCGCCACACATCACTTCTGCCACTCGTGACCAGGCCGGCGTGTTACTCCTCACCATCGTCGTGTGAGATCGAGTCTTCAATCTCGAATTTGTCGAAGGCAGAATTCATTTTCAAGCTGAGAAGCTCTCAGATCTGCGAGTAAGAATAGGCTCTAAGTTCCTCTCGCTCTTCGTCGCCGACCGCCGCGATTTGGACTTGGGTAGAAAACGATTTAACTCGCGATTTGGACTTAGGGTTCGTACACAACTGGAAATCGCCGTCGCTCGTCATCACTCGCCGCTCATCGCTGCTTGCCGCTCTTCGCTCGTCGCCGCTCGCCTCTCATTGCTCGTCACAGCTCGCCGCTGCTCACCACTCGCCACTCACCGCTCTCCGTCGCCGCGTCTGCTCTCGCTCATCTCGCCACTCGCCGCTCATCGTCGCCGACCGCCGTGATTGGAACTAGGGTAGAAAGCGATTTAGACTTAGGGTAGAGATCGATTTACTTGAGTTGATTTGGAGTTGCTAGTTAGGGTTGATTTTCCCCTTGCTTATGGCAGCTAAATATATAAACAACATACTTTTAACAACAGATATTATCAGTTGTATATGAGTAAATTGCACACTAATAGACAACAGATATGAAGTGTTGTTAAAGTTGTTGTCTATTCTCGAAAAAACATGAGAATAGACAACAGAGCATAAAATCAGTTGTTTATTAGCGCAAAAACACGCTAAAAGACAACCGATTTCTTAATATCTGTTGTAAATATTAGTAACGACAACATTTTAGACAAAATAAGTTGTCTATTCAGTGTTTTCTATTGGCGAATTTCTTGTAGTGAAAGTTGAAGAAATAATTAATTAAGTAGCCTTTATGCATAATTAAAGAGAATATAATTAAATTGATTAGGTGCATTGTATCTCAGGTACATAAATAAAGTATAAATATTATATTAGCAAAAGTATACACAATTTAAAATAATTCGTGATTATTATATTAAAAGTAATTGAAGTGATGTTGGTTGATGATGTATATGATGTACTGAAATGATTCAAAAAACGAGTAAAGTTTAAGAAATAATTAATTAAGTACTCTTTATGCATAATTAAAGAGAATATAATTATATAGATTAGGTGCATTGTATCTCAGGTACATGTTATAAATTGATATAATAATGTGGACATTACTTCGATAGACTCTTTATATTCCATGTCCTTTGGAATTCATATTATTGTATATATATTATGTTCAAATGGAATGAATTGGGTTGATGAATAAAATTATCTCTTTGAATCTTATCTTCTTCTTCTAGTTTTCGTTGATGTTACATATTTTGTTATTGTTATGTTGATTCGTAGAAGGTGGTGTAACACGAGATCATATTTTACAACACGTTATCAGCACAAGTCTCTACCTAAACCTGAGTGTTGCCCTATGAAAGAATCGTATCTTTCCTGTAAGGTAACATCATTGAATCTAATTATTTTGTTTTAGGTTGCTCATATATATATGCTAGTCTCGTTGCCTTACATGTTTGATCAACAAACGTGCCACTGCATCCCATCGATCTGTAGAAATTATAACATCATATTAGACTTGATGGTTAGTAATTAATGTTTTGTGTTATTGTATAGTAAATCATGTTTTGTCTTATTTGTATATGTTGATTAGGGAATGTATCCATCAATAGCAGAAATTTAAGGAAAGGAAATGGGAAGATGGAAAACCATATATGTTTACGTTTCATCTTGAGTGATGAGTAGATGTCTCTACGTACATGTTGGAAAAAGGGATATGAATTTAATTAAATAAACAAACCCAGATTAGCAAGAATTAGTTTCTGTAAATTCTTGAAGCAGATGAAAGGATTTCACACATCTTCTTATGTCCGCTTGTTCTATAGATACACTAGATGTAGTCTTGCTTGCTCTACTTTTACAGTTAGTTTCACTCATTAGTGTTGACCAACATGTGATTTAAATTAGTTTCTAGAAACTAAATGTTTATATTCTTCCTCAATTGTTAAGTGGAGCTAGAAAATTTCATAATGGCCACATCCTCATTCATGACACATTATAATGAGACCAATTAGCTAGCTAGGTATTATTTGTTTGATAGTCATGAACTTACTTACTCACATCAATGTGAAAAAAAAAATGTTATTTTTTATTATATAATAATCAAGCTAACATCATTATATATAAACTTCTATTGTATATCATAGTACACGAATATATATCCACATAAACTACTTTCTTGAATATTTTTCGTATAAGGGGGAGATAAATAGAAATTAGGAAAGTGTGACTTGCATTCACTACAAGAAAATCGCTGATAGACAACGGTTAAAAACCGTTGTCGTAGGCCAGAAAGCAGCGTTGTCGTAGCCAGGGTTGTCGTAGGGGTCAGCAAATTTTCACACATAGACAACGGTTTTTAACCGTTGTCTTAGACCCCTACAACAACGGTTGTGACGCACATAGACAACGGTTTTTAACCGTTGTCATAGGGTTGTTGTTCAAAAGAAGTGTTGTCTTATCTATCTACGACAACGCTTTGACAACGGTTTTAAGCCGTTGTTGTAGAGACCAACGACAACGGTTATTAACCGTTGTCCCGCCGTTGTCGTAGATAACAAAGACAACGCTTTGACAACGGTTTTCAACCGGTGTTATAGAGGCTTAAGACAACGGTTTTTAACCGTTGTCCTGTCGTTGTCGTAGCTGTCTAAGACAACACTTTTTAATCTTTGCCGTTGTCGTAGACCCTTATTACAACATTTTTGAAACTATTGTCGTAGTCTATTTTCAGCGTTGTCTTTTACAAGTTCTAGCAGCATTTAATAATTATTATATATTAATTGAAATTCAAATATACAAAATAAACATTCAACTCAAAATAGTCATATCAAATTGAAATATTTATTTAATAGTTCATACAACAACTATTACTCTAAAAGTTCATATGATCTAAGAATTGGTACAATATATGGAAGCTACAAGCTACAAGATATCTGTATTTTGGAAATATATGCCCAATTTCATTTGTTTGCATTGCTCATTTTGTCACTTGAAGGTTTGGATGACCTGCATAGATTGTGTAGGGAATATTAGAACATGCGTTTGTTTGTGCGCTGTACCGTTGCTGCAAAGGATTCAGATGAAACAGATGAAATTGCAGACCAATTTTCTTTATCAGGCACGTCTTCTGGAGTAAAACTATTCTCAATATCACTGTTCCTTGAGGAGCTTATAGAGTTTTTTCTGGTATTATGTCCAAAAGTCATGCACCTAACCAATGGAATTAAGAGTAGGATGCAAGTTAGAGAATTTCAAAAGAGTGTTAGATAGTATCCATACTGCATACAGCCACCATATATGCACAAGATATACCTGCTTGGGGTGCCCACCAAAAAACCTGCTCCAGTTACCCATTCTTCATGGATTTCGACAGGTGTTGACTGTTGAAGATTCATCAGGTTGTTTCTCTATTTTCAGTTTCTCAATGGGTGTGCTGGGCATCTATGAATTGAAATTCGATGATTCATCCTTTTGAGTAGATATATCCCCACATATAAGATTAGGAAATTATATAAAAGAAAGCACAGACAAAGTTAAGAGTTGTGTACCTTTTCACCTTGATTTGATAAAAAGGTAGGAACATACAAAGTACTCAAAATCAGAAACTGTGCTTACAGTCCTTGAGACCTTTAGAGACCATGAAGACAGAATCATATTACCACCAATATAACCTCAGAACTTGAAGTAAATACTGCATTATAGATTTGAGTGCCAGAAGTTTTCAAGTCTCAGATGCAACAGAGATTAATACATCCACTCATTATCTATCTTAGAATTGAATTGGCACATCATAAAGCTACAGACTCAACAACTTGCCATCATCAAACTACATGAGATCGCTTGACATTTAGAAAAAGGAACAAATACCTCGTCCTTGAGCTCAATTCTTCAGACAGACCTTTATAGACATCGAAACAGTACAGCATATCATTGTGCATACTCCTTATACAACTCAAGATTATTTAAATTCTGATAAATTCTATTATAATGGGAAAACATATATAAAAATGCTCAAAAATGATGGACATCACCAGACTCTGAGGAGGCGAGGCCAAATCAAGTTTTCAAACAAAAACTATAGTTCTTGAGAATCTAAGACATACTGACCTCATTCTTGAGCTCCCTGACATTAACTTCCTCTGGCAGTGGATTCAGACTTTCCCCTTTTTCTATATCTGAATCTTTTTCTGATTCTAATAAAACTGTCCATAAAAAATAGCACTTAATCAATCAAGAAATCATACAGATAACCAGCGTATCTAGTAATATTACATGAAATTCACTTCCAAACGCATTGATCTTCATTAAAAACTAAGACGAATTAAAAAAATAAAAAGAAAAGAATTAGTGAAAAGGAATTGAAGAGTAGCACCTTATGTATCTGCGGCAACGTTGAGAGTCGGTGACCAGCGGTGAAGGTAGGTCCAATGGAGTCGACGGAGGCAAGGCAGCGGCGAGAATCGACGGAGGCAGAGACACAGAGAGCGGCACAGAGAGGCAGTGGTGCGGCGAGATAGCTGCTGGAGGGGATGGGTGGGCACAAAGAGGCGATGGCCGGCAGCGTGGCTGCGCGCGCCGAAGGCAGGTCCAGTGGAGGCAGGGATGGGAAGGGGCGGGCAAGAGTGCGGGGATTGCGCGGAGAGGCAGCGGCTGGAGAGGATGGGTGGGCTCGGAGAGGCGGCGGCCGGCAGTGGCTGGCGGCGTGGGAGAGCGGCGTTGATCTCACCGGCGGCGGCGACAGCGGCGGCGAGAGCTAGGGTTCCAGCCGATTGTGAATTTCTTGGGTAAATTTGGGGATTTTGACTTGGGTAATTTGTCTAACTAGGTAAATTTTACATGTATATACATATATAGTAATAATAAATAAAAAATCAAGTTAATTTAATCTACGACAACGCTATCACAAGGTTATGACAATGTTATAAAGTTGCTGTTATCATAGGGATATATGACTACGCCTCAACGATAACCTCATATAGTACCCGTTGTCTTAGGGATCAACAAATACATATCTACGACAACCTCATATCATAAGCGTTGTCTTAGGGTTCATTTTTTACCTAAGACTACACCACTACGATAACCTCACGTCATAACCGTTGTCTTAGGGTTGAATTTTACCCTACGACTACGCCTCTACGACAACGCCAATAAAACGCTGTTGTCTATGAGCGTAATTTTTCGACCTACAACAATGGTTTTGTCTACGACAACGCCAATGTCGGCTACGACAACGGTTTTTTCGAAAAAGCGTTGTCTTAAGGGCATAGTCTATGTGCATTTTTCTTGTAGTGATTATATGTCATTTCCTCTAATACTTATTACTTTCATGTTTGATAATGTAATGTTAAAGGGCGGTTTGTTATTTTTGTATGAGTCACTCTTCATCATTTGAGTTTGGATCACTTTACATCTAATTATAGAACATGAAGATATGTTTCTTGCTATTAGTTTCATTAACTTTTTCTGAACACTCCCTTGGTGAAAATAGTTTATTAACACGAGTTTTTGAGAACCATTTCGTTTGATTTACATAATTCTACATGATTCTCAACTCACTTATACCCTGAAGGTAAATACCCTGAAGGACATATTTTCCTGAGGCAATTATACGAACTTAGATATTGACTTGAATGATTTTAGGAGAAAATAAGCAATCCATATAATGTCAAATAAATTGATGTTTCATGTTTGGCTTTGTGTGCTATTTGAGAAAGTTACACACTCTTTGATATCCCCTAAATCTTCTATCATACTTATTTTATGAAGAACAAGAAATTGTTATCCTTACTTGATAAACAATGCTACTACATACATTATTCTAAAAATAATGTGTGTTTTAAATTTTAACTCAAAAGGAGTACTTCTCTATAATTGCAAATGATAATCTCCATTTTTCGATGGAGTGAGGAATTCTATGATCTAGTTCATGCAAATCATTATATGTACGGTTGAGTTGTTCCTGACATGACACAACCTAATGTTTTGGGTTTTGTCTAATTCCATTTTGATATAGTCCGTCAGAAATTGAATTTCTTCTATAAATGAAGTAATACTTCTAATAGTACATCCTTTTACTACTAAAATTGAAATCAAACCTTCCATTTCCTTGAACGGATTCTTGGAGATATATGTGGACTTCGATATTTCATGCATCCACTAAGTGGACTCATGTGTGTCTCTTATCTACCCAAAATAATGCTTTCGCAAAACTCAATGCTAAAATTGTTGAATTTGAGCCCAATTCCCTAAATATCCAATTAAATTGATTAGAATGGATAATGTTGGGGAATTCACTTCGAAAGCATTTGATGACTATTGTACGTCATTATGAATTAAAGTGGAGCATTCAATTCCTTACGTTCACACTCGAAATGGTCTATGTGAATCATTGATCAAACATATCAAACTAATCGCTAGACCTTTTCTACAAACAATAATCTGGATCCAGAACCCAAGTTAGTAAATGAGTGTCTGAAGCGCTTATATTGGGTAACATGGAAATATGCAATTGAGGTTGAGCTAGACTTGCTTAATAAAAGAAAAGTTTTTGTATTATCGTACGTACTCCTAATGATGTTATCCCTGTAGGATATAAATGAGTATTTGTGCGAAAAGGAAATAAGAATAATGAGGTGGTGAGATATAGAGCGAGATAAGTAGCTCAAGGGCTCTTGCAGAGACCCGATATTGATTTTGATCAAATGTATTCTCTTGTAATGAATTGTATAACGTTCCGCTACATACTTAATATCTCTAGCAGCATTTATGAATTTAGAAATGCAGTTAAGGGGCGTTGTCACTGCATATTTATATGTAACATTAGATACCAATATTTATATGAAAATCTCAGATGGATTACAAATTCCCTAGACGAGGAAAGATGAAAATTGTAATATGTATAACATTAAATTGCAAAGGTTATTATATGGCCTAAAACAATAAATGAATTACTCCTGAAGAGATGATATACAAACAACAATGTTTTTTCCTTGTGTGTTTATAAAGAAATATTTTGATGGTTTTTGTATCGATCATCTCTGTGTATGTTGATCTTATTGGAATGCATAAGAAGCTTTTAAAAGCTGAATTCGAAATGAAAATATTGAGTAAAACCAAGTATTGTCTCGGCCTGCAGATCGAGCATCTCCTTGAAGGAATTTTCATACACCAATCAATCTTATCGAATAAGGTTTTGGAATAATTGATATAATAATGTGGACATTACTTCCATAGACTCTTTATATTCCATGCCCTTTGGAATTCATATTATTGTATATATATTATGTTCAAATGGAATAAATTGGGTTGATGAATAAAATTATCTCTTTGAATCTTATCTTCTTCTTCTAGTTTTCGTTGTTGTTACATATTTTGTTATTGTTATGTTGATTCGTAGAAGGTGGTGCAACACGAGATCATATTTTACAACAGTACATACATAAAAGGAAGTACTCCAAATTTCAAATTGATGTTTAAAATAAACCTCTATGATTAATTAATCCGATAATTACATATACTCATTAAAAGAAGTGTTCCATTAACATAGTTGTTGGCTTTTCAACTTGTCGTTCAAAAATTAACAGCTATAATTAGTTTAACATGGTAATTATATATAGTCATGAAAATCTTCTAAACATTTCATGTTTCACATCTTTATACCTACTAAAGGAATAACCACTGGAGGACACCTGTCGCTATGTGGTTATTCCATCCAATTATTTTAATATATTTAAATTAATTTAATTAACACATTTAATTACAATTTCTCTCAATTTATAAACCTATGAATCTTTATTATACCTACTAAAGGAATAATCACTGGAGGACAGTCGTCGCTCTTGGTTATTTCATCCAATTATTTTAATATATATTTAAATTAATTTAATTAACACATTTAATTACAATTTCTCCCAATTATAAACATATGAAATTTAACAAAACTAATGCAACATTTAGCAAAAATAAAGGAATAACCTTATCAATTAAAATTTCAATTAAAGCAAGATTTTGTAAACTCCGTAAGAGAATATTAGTGAATTTCAAAGTTGATATGACTAATTTTGAAAGTTGTCTAATCAATCGATTTAAATAAAATTCTGTTCCAAAAAAGGAAAAAAAGGTAAAATGCAAGTTTGGGTGGTTCTGCATTTATTTTTTAAAATGTTTATTTGTAAAATTTGAGTTTCATATTTCTATTTTATTTGGATTTAATTTATATACTCCTTTTCCATTTTAAACTTGAGTTTTTGCACTTATATTTTATGAAATAATTTTTTTTTAAAGAAGAAAAGAAAATAAAGGAGGAAACCCAATTCAATATACAACTGAAGCATAACGAGACGACTATTATTATTTTTAAATATAAATAAACACTTAAGTTTCACTTATAGAAATATAAAGATTAAACTCAATTGACGAAAGTGACAACTCATGAGGTGTAATAAGTTTTATAAACTTTGCTAAAAGAACAAAAAAAAAAAAAAGAAAAAAAAGGTGCCATTAATGTAGTATTAAAAGTTAATTGACAATTAAAGACAATTAGTTGTTGGTTATAGGGTCAATAATAAACCTTAATCTTCGCAAATCCTCATCAATTCTTAATGTACCTCAAACGAGCTTTTTAAACATTCATAAATATTGTCTTGGCTATATATTTAGTTGTTCCTTCATTAAGTTTTTTACTATATTTAAATCAGTCTAAAAAAGTCAAATAAAAAAAATCAACACTAATTTTTCAGAAAGTGTGAGGTATATATGGAAATTTAATTAACATCAACTTATATTTATGTAAACATAATGATCATAATATTAAAACGTGCAGTAACGTAATAAAGTATGATGGAAAAAATTAAGCTATATACATAAAAAAAAATGTTTTGCAATGATTAAGCTAGTTTACATACAAATTAATTAAAATTTTAATGAGAAGTTACAAATTTTAATTGATGGACTTATTTAAAGAAATTCACCATTGATAATATGACATAACAAAATCAATTCACTCTCAACAAGAATATCGTTTTCTCGCATATATTGATCCATCGAATGAGATTTTTAAGATTAGGGTTCGAGTTATTCGTATGTGGTTTGTTCCCAAATTTAATAATCCTTCTGAATATCGTAGCATGGAGATGATACTTATGGATGAAAAGGTATGTCCAATAATCAACTGATTTTCTCTAACAATTTTTTTATTTGTGATATTTCAAAACACAATTTTCATACTTTGATACTTGGATGAAAAATGTAAGTAGCTGTAATTAAAAGTCTGCACCCGTCCTTGTCCGTAATTCAAGATCAATCTCTATAAAATGTTGGTTTATATCTACTCAGGTCGGTGTTCACTCATGGACAATTGTAATATCCAGAGTCAAAAGCAAAAGTGGCATCAAAATTCTATGTTGTGACAAGGATGGGAAGATTTGTAACACAACTACTAATGTTGTTTATGAGGAGGTTTTCCAAAGTTTGTAATAATATATTAAAATAAGTTATGTACTTTAACAATATTTTTATTTACTTATATTGTTAAGATATTACAGATAGATTTATTACTAATTATTTAAAGTTTTATAATATTCTAAAGTTCACAAATATATGTATTGTATATTTAATAAAATTATTATAAGATTGCTAAATTATAGAGTTGAACATATAAAATTTACAGTATTAATTTATAAATAATAATAACTCTTTATTTATTTATTGATATTAAAATACCCGTGTATTTTACACTAGTTGTACCTAATTAACAAGCATGCTGTGATTATCTTATTTATTTCAATTCAATGACAAAACTCTAATTTAATATGAGCGCCACATTCACTTAATGATCTCCATATATATATTGTCTATTTGTAGATTTATATAGTTTTTGGAGTTTTTTTTTCTCTTAAACGTAAACAAAAATTAAAATTCGTATTTATTGTATTTTGTTAAATGCAAATAAAAAATAAAATTATATAATGATTGTAAATTGAACTCAGAAATTTGAAGGTTTATATGTAGTTTAAGCGTGCAGTGCTTGCATGATTCGGAATCGGAATCGGTTTGCAGAAAATCAGGCTTGATCGTGGTGAATCGGGAACGAGTAAAATTCTGTAGTTGTATGAACCGGATTTGACAATTTAGGGTTATGCGTAGTGGTTATAATTGAACTCAAATTCGTTAGGATTTAGCAGTTATTTCGGTGAATTTGTTGAGGGCTTTTGCTGCCTATATAAACATGCATATATGGTTGTGATATCACATTAGTTCATACGTGGAAACAGTGAGATTGAAGAGAGCTATGTGCGTGTGAGGATAGATAGAATTCTTGAGTGTTGAATGATCTTGTAATCCATTTTTCTCTTTCATTTCTGAATGATATTTCTTGAATCTTACTGTCGTGGATGTAGGCTCAAGTGGTAGAGTTGAACCACATCAAATCTTTGAGTTCTTACTAGTTTTGAGGTGTGTTTGTGTTGGTCCCAAGTAGCAATAGGTTGGGGGGTGAATAAACCTACTCAAATCTTTAAAACTTCTACTCTGAGAAACAGGTAAGTTTAAGGGTGAGCTTTCATCTTCACAGCTTGCTTGAACTTAGAGTTAAGTGCAGTTGAAAAACCTTAAAGCAATGTCTTCAAAAGCGGTTTGAATGCAGTATGACAGACATAGGAAGTGTAACAGTTTAGATATGCAAAGGGTAAGCAGATAAAACAGATAAACGATATAGAGTGGTTCGAGGGTGGAGTAATACCTCTACGTCCACTCTACTCCTTCACAAGAAGAAAATTCGTTAAACTTGCTTAGTTTACACAGCCTAGCTATTACAAATAATTTAACAAATGATAGACAACCTTCACATAAGTTGCTGCTCCATCTTTGACCAAGATCCACACAGGATCAAACTAGCCCACACAGGACTCTTACTCTTTCTTCAAGAGTGAAAACACTAGCAGATTCTTAATCTTTCACTAGGTACTTGATGGAGATCAATAAGGAATAAATATATTTTATAGATTTAGATTGATTTTATTGTTATTGCTATTTTTATGTGATTTTATTTCATCTTTTAGGATTCCATAATATTAGTATGAATAACTGTTATGTTTATTATTTGAGGGAGTTGAATATTGAATAAAAATTGGGTTATCCCTTCACGTATCTTCAGGTATTCTTAGAATCAACGGATTTACGTTTCTATATCGTGCTTCTGCTGTATCAATTGGTATCCAAAGTCATAACGATTCTGTGGAGTTCATCAACATGACACAGACTTACGATATGGATGAGGAATTTGATTTCCTCTAGTCCCAACTGGCTACCATCGTCGATGGGATCTTCGACAGCTACCGCCAACGAGACGAACTCGAACTAGAATCACCTGCAACCTTGTCGCCACCATCTCCAATTTTGGCAGCCTTTGTTGCTGCCACTGCAATAGCATTGCCATCATATCCGGATCTGACAGCAATAGCCCCGCCATCATATCCGGATCCGACCGCCCCTGTCACCGCTCAATTAATTCCACCATCCATCGCCGCCAAACGACGACACTCATCTTCTCATCAGACCTACACCGCCACCATCAATTAAACCTGCTATTATTTTTTCATCACAAATGATAGTTATTTTGATTCTTTTCCGAAGCCCCACTTGTTTATCGTCTCAAGACCTTAGGCCACATACGTACTGCATATATTTTTGAGGTGAAATTTTTGGAGGCATCAATTGATTTTGTTATCCTGGGAGGAGATGAGCGAGTAGTGGAGTTTATTATACTGTAGGAGATACAATTCATGCAGATTCGAGGACGAATCTTTTCGAAGAGGAGGAGAATGATGGAGATCAATAAGGAATAAATATATTTTATAGATTTAGATTGATTTTATTGTTATTGCTATTTTTATGTGATTTTATTTCATCTTTTAGGATTTCATAATATTAGTATAAATAACTGTTATGTTTATTATTTGAGGGAGTTGAATATTGAATTAAAAATTGGGTTATCCCTTTACATATCTTCCGGTATTCTTAGAATCAACGGATTTACGTTTCTGTATCGTGTTTCTACTGTATCAGTACTCCTATACAATCTAAGATAAAAAGATATAAGATTTTTTCAATCGATCTGCAGCTAGCTTCTCTGGTTATGAGCTTTATGAGCTTGCTTCTGAGCCTACTGCACTTAGATTGGGTGACTGAAGTTTAAGGCTTTGAATGTGAATGTAAGTGCTTGGAAATTCAGATCTTCAGTTCTGCAAGCCTCTTTTGTTCAGTTCTTACTTAATCTCCTTTTATAGTGCTTGGAAATCTTCCTGTTGAAGTGTCACAGTTCCAGCATTTAATGCGGTGATCTTCATGGTACACAAAGTTGATCTTCATAGTACATGCATTTAATGCGCTGCAGAGCAAGTCTGCCTTCCATCAGGTGGCTTGTCAAAATCTGATTGGTTTTTGGGAGAATGTCTCTACTGGTAACGTAGCATGTTCCAAGATCGGGTAACTTCTCCTTAATCTCAGCCACTGTAATTCCTTTTGCTGGAAGTGACCTTGTCGGGCGACTACCTTACTTCTCGTGGTTGCTCTTATTTAATCGAAGTCCTTGTTTCTTGTTGAAGCGATCCATCATTCTGTTGTACTTCCTTTCCTTCCTTTCCTTTTCCCTTCTCTTTTCTTCTTCTGTTGGGCCTCATCTAAAAGATGGATGAGGCGCACTCCTACTTTGATCTGTAGTAAGCTTACTCTTGCTGCTAGACTGGCCTTGAGCCTTACTTTCTCTGCTACTTCCTCCATGTCCACCATCTCCTATTTCCTTCCTTCTCCTCATATCAGCCTCTTGTGCCCTTTTTCTGCTTTCTTCCTGTACATCTTCCCCCTTTTTGGCATCATCTGTTAGGCCAATGGTACTCTGCAGTATCTCGTCAATGTTTTTAAGGGTTACACCTTACTACACCTGTCGATCATCTACTCTGTCCAACATTGAGTTCAGAGAAGTTACTTCAGTTTGCAGTGTAATGAGGGTCTTCTCGTGACTGTTCAGCTTATCCAGAACTTTTTTGACAACAGTCTATTCAACCTTCTTCTTCTTCTTCACCTCAAGAGTCGGGATCTCAATAGGTAACTTGTTGGGGCCTAGCAGGTCAGCTTCTATAAAATAGACATCCAGTGCTTTCTGAAAGTGAGTGAGGGTATAGGTGAGAGTTTGCATGAATTTCTAGACATTATCTTTCATCTTGTCTTAAGATTTGTATACTGTTTTCCTAAGGTGCTTGATTATCTTGGATAGCTCCATGGTTACTTCTTTTTCTGGCTTTCTCTTCTTTAGGGTTACAGCGAGGGTCATTGTGTCCTCAGGGGTAACTGAGAGGGCTGCAGGAACAACTGCTCTTCTGGCATCCAGATCATCTCCTTCTTCATCATCCTCAGAACTTGAACTGGAGGTAGAGGAGTTACTTTCATCTGAGTTGTTGGATCCATCACTATCTGATCCAGAGTCATCTCCATCTCCTCATACAACCGGGGTGGCTGCAAAAGGGTCCTTAACAGTAACCAAGTCTGTATTCCGTCCAACATCAGCATCGACATCAGTTTGATTATGGGGCTGGTCAGATGGAGTTTGTTCAGCATTTGAAGAAGTTACTTCAGTTTCATTGACAGCTTGCCCTTCTAGCACAACCTACCCTTCATCGGTTACAACAGCTTGCTCTTCACCCACAACTTGCTTACTTGTAGCTTGCTCTTTAGATTCCTTACTTGCAGCTTACTCTTCGAGCACAGCCTGCTCCTTCTCAACTTATTTCTCAGCAACTTACTCCCAGAGCACAATCTGCTCCTTCACAGCTTCCTTCTCAGCAGCTTGCTCCTCGAGCACAGCCTGCTTTCCTCCATCTTCTATAGGATTCTCAAGTTAGGTACTTGTGGGGCAAAAAGAACAAAAGGTTTGAACGACATTAGGGCACGCTTGGGGTTAGAAATATAACAATCATCTAACAACTTCTCAATCTCAGCGGCTATTTCCTCAACATCAATCATGTTAATATCCGGAAATATAGTATCATTAACATTGACCTCCTTTGGCCTTACCTCAGCAGAGTCACCCTCTGTAACATTATGGTCGAGGGAGTGACCATGTTGGTCCCAACTAATGAACACAATGATTTATAGAGGTTCGAAGGTGGAGTAATCCTTCTATATCCCCTTTTCTCCTACACAAGGAGGAACTTTGTTAGGTCAAACGGTTAATTTACACAAGCCTCGCTTAGACAACCTAAACCTAACAAGAACTGTCAGTCTCTCCCACACAGGGTTACTGCACAGTGATCAAACTCAACTAGCCCACATAGAGCTCTTGATCTTCTACTAAGAACGTAAATACTTGATCAGGAACAACCTCCGATCATTCAACTCCAAATAGTTTAAAGAAAAGGAAAAGATTTCTTCAACAACACAGGCAACAAGCTTTAGAACGATGAGCTCTTTAAGCTATGTATAGCTTGCTTCTAGACTGGACTTGAAACTTCTAAAGATTAAGATATTGTGCGTTTGGGTTTTAAGCAATCTTCAACTTCTAGTCTTCTTCTATTTATAGGGGAGGGAGAAATTTGCCCGTTAGAGAAAGCTTCCTCCTTGCAGCATGTTCGAGGTGATCTGGCCTCTTCTTTTATCCTTACGTAGTTGTTGTTATTGTACGTATCTATTCCTGCAATCGCCATACTTCAGTCTGACATTCCTTCAGACTTCATTTTTGCTTTATTACGTGGCATCTCCTGATTGGATGAGTTTGCGGTTGTGCCTAACGTAAACCTTATACATGTACTTCGAGGTAACTACTTCCGAGCAGGTTGCTTAAGCTTCCTGGTTCTTCAGTAGGCTTTAGCTTACTTGTCTCTCATTCAGCTAGCAAACTCAACATCCTTGTGTAGTGAGTGTCCAGTATCCTTTCCAAGCAGCCTGCTGCATTGACTTATACTTTATTCAATCTTTAAGGTTTTCCTTATGCAGCAAGGTCTTCAAGCTTTAGTCTTGATCATCAAGCCTCCTGATCCTATACTAGAGAATTTAAAAACAGAATCTAAATACATAGGATCCTAGACCCTAATCTATTACATGTTTTGTCTTCATCAAAATCTATACAATGTTCCTTACAGACCATAATTAAGCAATTGCTCATCGAGAGCATCAAATTCTGGGGGTGGTGACCTGCATTGAGAGAGCTCAACCTGGATAGGGAGCTCTAGAATTGAGGAACTTGTAGAGGTGTCTTCTCCAATTTGGAATCTTAGCAGTAGGGGGTGACCTCTTCTTTCTTATAGACTGGACTCAAGATCAATTCTCATCATCCTCTCTGTGGCCTCTTCTAGACCAAAGGCTTCAGCCTGCTTAGCCGCAAAGGCCTCCTCATCTTCTGCACATATAACATCAGCAGCAGGGTCCAAAGTCGGGGGCTTAGTCTCCTGTGCAGTGATTTCCATCACTGTTTTACCTTTAATGGACCTCGATGAAAGAGGGACGAGCTCTTCAGCAAAAGAGGTTGCTGAGTTCTTTTGTCAGCAGCAAGCTGAGCTTCTGCCTTAGCTTGCACTAAGTATTCTGTCCACAGACATTTTTAAACATTGGGTATTCTGTCCACAGACATCTCATCAAAGGGTAGATGTCTCTTGTTCCACCATTCAGTGAATCTATTCAACAACAGGTTAAAGTCAGCCCTGACATTTTCGTCATCCACAACAACCTCCTCTTCCTCCTCATCTTCTTCTCTTTCTCCATCTGTAGCAGTCTCAACCTCCCTTGCCACATCCACTACCCTATCCATGATCGCATAAGGAAGGGCATCATCCATACTGGGGACAGGTGGGGGTAAAAGTAGGGGTGTCGGCTCGGTTAGGGGTGAGGGTAATCTATTAGGTTTAGAGGTAGGTTGCTAGTTATCAGAATGCTCTGTGGAGGACTCCTCAAAGTCCAATTCCTCCATCACTATCCTCCTCCCGAGGATCCTTTTTGGTACTTTTTGGATAACTTTTCTGGATTTTTGGGTTTGGGGTGCAGAGTCAGTTATTTCCACAATGTCGGGTTGAGGTTCAGGTTGCTTCTGCTTGGGTCTTGGGATTTTTGGTGTTGTTTTTGTCTTGGTGGTTTTGGGCTTGGTTTTAGTGACAGATTTTGGTGGGGGTGGGGGTAGGCTTTCTTCTTCATCCTCACTCGAGGAACTTGCTTCACTCCGTTCCTCCTCAACAACAACAAATTTCTTGACCTGCTTCTTCTTCCCTGCAAAAATCTTGCCAGACCCTAAATACTTACCCTTCAGGATGGGCTTTCCCTTCTTTAGGGCTCCTAACAGGGTGTTGAGAATTAACCCATAGGACTTCTTTCCTACCTCCTTCAGCACTTCCTCATCGATCCTCTCCAGCACAAACTGTGCCCAATTTACCTTTTCCTTGTTCATGATAGTCATCATAATCCTAAATCTAAGGTTTGTGCATCTATTATACGCACCAGAATGATTCTCCACAATATGACAACATATATCATGCAATTCAAATTTAAAAAGCTTCTTAAAACACCTGCATGTCATCTTAGAAGTTTCCCTTCCGGTAAACTTAATCCAGCACGCCTGAAGTTCTTCTTCCTTGTAGCCAGCAAGTTCCCCTGGCACAAGTCCCTCAGTTGGAAGGTCAAACACTTCCTTCAACAATGCGCAATCAATGGTATGAGAGATACCCTCCATTTTGAAGGTTACTGGTTCTCCAGCAGTCTGTACTTTGGCTCGTTTATAAAGCTTAACAACCAAAGCTTCATCATAAGGCTCTTTGACTGTAGAGTAGAGTCCCATAAGCCCGGTATCCTAGAGACAGTTGAGGATCTCCTTTATCAGCTTTCCTCCGATGTTTGCATCAGTGCAACATTTCACAATGATTCCAGAGTTGATGATCCTTTCATTGACAATGCCTATCATTTCTTTGTGAGAGAGATTAGATTTTAGAGTGCAAGTGAGTTTGAGAGATAGAGAGCAAGAAAATAAGAGAGTGAGAATAAGGTTTTCTGCAATTTGTGTGCGTAAGGGAGAGAAGAAAGAGAGAGTGAGTATATATATGTATGGAAATACTCCCTAATTGATTTGATGTGTTATGATAAGTAGTTTCTCTCTCTTTAGATGATCTAAAAGTCCAGATTCAAACCTATGTTGAACCGACGCACGATCTGATGGTTGGTTTTAATGGGGTTTTCTGGGTAGTAAGCTATTAGTCAAGGGACTAAATTGCAAATTCCACCGATAATCTTTTGACAAAACTATTTTCCCGTATTAAATGCTCCCACATTGCTGATTGATTCCAATTCTTACTTTGATTACTTCCTTAAATTCATTTTAAGGTTGTTGTGTATAACTCCTGGAGAAATAAATACCTCTTCAATAAATGTTGTCTCCTGGAGTAAGCTTTGCAATGCATCTACCCTTCTGTATTCTCTCGTAGGAGTAACCTGTAAAGTAACCTTAGGTTGCTCCTGCTACATGAAATGTTAGAAATAATACCAGAATTCCCCCTTAATTTATGTTTTCCTTTTTATGTGATTTTTATAATACCAAGTTCATTTCTTAAAAATGAAAACCTTTATTCGCATAGAGGTTTTGTAAAGATATCAGCTAACTGCTGATCAGTTTGAATTTTTTTCAAATGAGATGTCTTTTTTTTTTCCACATGATCACATATGAAGTGATGTCGAATATCAATGTGCTTTGTCCTGGAATGAAAAACCAGATTGTGAGTGATGGCTATAGCACTTGTGTTGTCACACATGATAGGAGTCTGCTTCTCAATGATGTCATAATCCCTTAGTTGTTGCTGCATCCATAGTATTTGAGTACAACAACTTCATGCAACAACATATTCTGCCTGCTGCTGTAGAGGTAGCTATAAATGTCTGCTTCCTTCAAAACCAGGAAACAAGTATGTTGCCTAGGAATTGACACGTTCCATTTATGCTCTTTCTGTCTATTTTGCATCCTGAAAAATCAGAGTCAGAGTAACCTATCAGTTTAAAGCCACCATCTTTAGGATACCACAAGCCTACTTTTCGTGTCCCTTTAAGATATCTTATGATTCTCTTTGCTACAGACATGTGTAACTCCTTGGGTGCTGCTTGATATCTTGCACACATGCCTACTGTAAACATGAAATCTGGTCTGCTTGCTGTAAGGTACATTAGTGACCCAATCAGCCTTATGTACTTTGTTATGTCCACTGGCTTTCCTTCTTCATCTTTATCCATGCTTGTTGAGGTAGCCATTGGGATGCTTATAGTACTTCCATTCTCTAATCCAAACTCCATGATCAGTTCATTTGTATACTTCATCTGATTTACAAATGTGTCTTGATCAAGTTGCTTCACCTGCAATCTTAGGAAGAAACTAAGTTCCCCCATCATACTCATCTCGAATTTCTTCTGCATTAATTCTGAAAATTTCTTGCAGAGATCTTTGTTGGTTGATCCAAATATAATGTCATCCACATATATTTCAAGAAGAATGTTGTTTCCATCTTAAATTCTGAATAAGGTCTTATCAACCTTGCTCTTACTTGAATCCATTATCCAGAAGATACTGTGAGAGAGTGTCATACCATGCTCTTGGAGCTTGCTTCAATCCATACAAGTCTTTCCTTAGCTTGTACGCCTTCATATCTGGATTATCTTCAAATTCAGGAGGTTGCTCCACATATACCTCTTCTACTAAGGTCCATTGAGTAATGCACTCTACACATCAATTTGGTATACAATGAAATTCTTGTGTGCTGCATATGCAAGAAAGACCCTTATAGCTCTAATCTTACTACTGGAGCAAAGGTCTCATAAAAATATATGCCCTCTTCTTAGAAGTAACCTTTTGCTACCAATCTTGCTTTATTTCTGGCCACTACACCTTCTTCATCCAGTTTGTTCTTAAACACCCATTTGGTTCCTATAACTCCTTGATGAGTTGGTCTTGAAACAAGATTCCAGACTGATTCCATTCAAATCGATTTAATTCTTCTTGCATAGCTTGGATCCAGTTGGTATCTTCTAGAGCTTCTTCTATGCTTTTGGGCTCAACTTGTGATATGAAGCATACAAACATAGCTTCATTTTGTTTGGCTCTCTTGGTCTTCACACCAACTCTAGGATCTCCAATTATTAAATCCTTTGAGTGATCTCTCAGCCAGTTTTTGCTTGCTTCATCATCTGGTATGATTTGTTGACTGACTGGATGTTGTTGTTTCTCCACTGATTGCTGAGTTTCCATGGGTTGTTGCTCTCTTTCAGGTTCCTGTACCTCTGCATGTTGCTTGTCCTTCCCAACCGATTTCTGTAACCCTTCAATTTGCTTACTTCTTTGAATTTGCTCATTATCTTCATTCAGCAAATTGGGTTGAACCACATCTACGTACTGAACATTTTTTTTATTAATGTTGATCTTATCCATATTTTCTCTTAACTCTTCCACATCAATAGTGTTACTGCAGTGAGGTTCATAAAAAACCACATACATAGATTCTTCCACAATCAAGGTTCTTTTGTTGAAGATTCTAAAGTCTTTGCTTACTGAGGAGTAACCTAAGAATACTCTTTCATCTGATTTAGCATCAAAAGTCTTTAGATATTATATCCCATTGTTCAAGACATAGCACCTACAACCAAAAATATGAAAGTAAGATACATTTGGTGAATAACCATACCACAATTCATATATTGTTTTATTTAAATCCTTATTGATTAGGCATTTATTTTGAGTATAACATGTTGTGTTGGTTGCTTCTGCCCAAAATCTCTTGGGTCTTCCAGTTTCTGCCAACATGGTCCTAGTTGCTTTTTTCAGGGTTCAGTTCTTTCTTTCAGCTACTCAATTCTGCTGTGGTGTCCGTGCTGCTGAGTACTCATGTTTGATCCCATTATCAGAGCAGTAACGTTCAATGAATTTATTGGTAAATTAAGTTCCTCTGGTTGTTCTGATCTTCACTATGCTCAAGCTTTTCTCATTCTGAATTCTTTTCAAAAATTCAGACAACCTCTGTTGTGTATCTTACTTCTTGGCTAGGAACAATGTCAATGTGAATTTTGAGTAGTCATCTACTACAACGAGTGAGTACTTCTTTCCACTTATGCTGATGGGATCTACTGGTCCAAACATATCCATGTGGAGTAAGTCAAGTATTCTATCTGTTGACTTCCTGAGCTTGCTCTTAAAAGTGCTCTTGACTTGCTTCCCTTTCTGGCATGCTCCACAAACGTTCTCCTTCTTGTAGAAAATGTCTTGTAGACCTCGAACAAGGCCTTTTCTTGCTAGTTTATTGATTGTCTTGAACTTTAAATGACTTATTCTTTTGTGCCACAACCAGCACACTTCTGGAGTACTCTTTGCAATGAAGCAGGTTGCTGTCTTCACAGAGTTCCAGTCAGCTACATAGATATTTCATTTTCTTGTTCTAGTGAGCTTGACTTCTTGAAAGTTGTTTTTCTTGATGAGACACTTGTTGTGTGTGAACTCAACTGAGTAACCTTTGTCATATAATTGACTTATGCTCAGCAAGTTTTACTTTAGTCCTTTCACATATGACACTTCCTTGATGCGTGTGCTTTCTTTTACTAGATTGCCAATTCCCTTGGTGCTGCCTTTGGAGTCATCTCTAAATACCACCTCGGGTCCTTTTATGGCCTGAAAACTTGTCAGCAGTTCTTTGTTTCCAGACATGTGTCTGGAGCATCCACTATCAATATACCATACTTTATTACTGCTCCTTGGTAATGGTTCCTCTATGTCGCTATTCGTGTGCTCTTCAGTGTTGGCCATCAGGCATATAAGTGCTTCCTCTTCTGATGTAGAGCTATCAGAGTCACTATCTGAGGAAGTTACTTCTCTTGCTTCCTCATTTTTAGTGCTTCTGTCTTCACAGCTTCAAACTCACTTATCAAGGCTCTCGGCTTCTCATTTTCAAAGCTTTTCATTTCTCTCCTCTTTGCCCTTTCATCTTCAGGATATCGATGTACTTGAGGGTAGGGGCATTCTCTGGCATAGTGACCTGACTTCCTGTAATTATAACACAAGTCAGTGTCACTTACTGTGGGTTTGGTTTTTTGTGCCTGCTTGTGGTTGATGAGTTTGTTTCTTCTTTTGAAAGTTGCCTCTGGGATATTTCTTGAAGATTTTCTTGAATTTCTTCATCAGCAGGGCCATATCATCTTCAGCATCTGCTTTAATGGTCACTGTCTGCTTACTGCTGCTTGCTTTTCCAGCATCCTTGGATTTGAGCTGCTCTCTTCTGCTTCATTCTTTCTTAGATTGATTTCGAACTCAAAAGCTTAAAGGTATGAGAAGAGATCGAAGGTGCTCATGGACTTCAAGTTAGTTGACACTCTTATGGTCGTTGTCTTGCTTCCCATTCTACAGGTAGTGCCCTCAGCTTTCATGTTCTTCTCTCTTTGAGTGTAGTGTTTGTCAAGGGATTCCAGCTCGTTCACTATGTTTGTGAACCTCAGATCTAGTTGCTCAAGAGTTTCTCCTGGCTTAATCTCAAATAACTCAAAGAGTTGAGTTGCAGTGGAAACTTTATTCTCCTTGGTGAGCTCAGTTCCTTCATAGATTTCCTCAAGCTTGCTCCATACTTCTTTGGCAGTTTTGCAAGTCTTGACTTTGCTGAAGGTACCCTTGTCCAGTGTGGTGAACAAGGTATTCTTGGCTACATTATCCAAGTTTGCTCTTTTCCTTTCTTCCAGTGTCCATTCATCTCCAGGCTTTTCAATCACTGGGGAGTGAGAAATCACTTCTGCATATGTTGTATCCTTTGCAGCTTCTTCCACAACTCTTGCAAAGACTGGATTTGGTTTGGTGATGACTGGTGGTCCTTCAGTGATTATATACCACATCTCATCATGCATAGCAGAGAGATATGTCTGCATTCTTATCTTCCAATCATCACAATCTTCTATGGAAAACATATATAACTTGTAGTGAGAAGATTTCATGCTTACGCTTTTGAAAATGATGTTTTTCTTTTAAAAACAAAAGGGGATCAGGGGAATGACCAGTGCAAGTTGGTTTTTAGTCTAACCTGCTCTGATACCACTTGTTGGTCCCTAGTAGCAGTAGGTTTAGGGGGGTGAATAAACCTACTCAAATCTTTAAAACTTTTACTTTGAGAAATGGGTAAGTTCAAGGGTGAGCTTTCAGCTTCACAGAAGTAACTTGCTAGAACTTCTAGTCTTAAATGCAACGGAAAAATCTTAAAACAATGTCTTCAAAAGCGGTTTGAATATAGTATGGTAGATATAGGAAATGCAACATTTTAGATATGCAAAGGGTAAACAGATTAGATAGATAAACGATATAGAGTGGTTTGAGGGTGGAGTAATCCATCTACGTCCACTTTACTCCTTCACAAGGAGAAACTTCATTAAACTTGCTTGGTTTACACAGCCTAGCTATTACAAACAATTTAACAAAGGATAGACAACCTTCACACAGGTTGTTGCTCTATCGTTGACCAAGACCCACACAAGATCAAACTAGCCCACACATGACTCTTACTCTTTCTTCAAGAGTGAAAACACTAGAAGGTTCTTCACCTTCTACTAGGTACTCCTATATAATCTAAGATAAATAGATATAAGATTTCTTCAACGGATCTACAACTAGCTTTTCTGGGTATGAGCTTTATGAGCTTGCTTCTGAGCTTGCTGCAGTTAGATTGGGTGACTGAAGTTTATGGCTTTGAATATGAATGTAAGTGTTTGGAAATTCAGATCTTCAGTTCTGCAAGCCCCTTTTGTTCAGTTCTCACTCAATCTCCTTTTATAGTGCTTGGAAATATTCCTGTTGAAGTGTGGCAGTTCTAGCATTTAATACGGTGATCTTCCTGGTACACAAAGTTGATCTTCATAGTACACGCATTTAAAGCGCTGCAAAGTAGGTCTGCCTTCCGTCAGGTGGCTTGTCAAAATCTGATTAGTCTTTGGGAGAATGTCTTTACCAGTAACGAAGCATGTTCCAAGATCGGGTAACTTCTCTTTAACATCTGCCACTGTAATTCCTTTTGCTGGAAGTGACCTTGTCGGGCGACTAGCTTACTTCTTGTGGTTGCTCTTACTTCATCAAAGTCCTTGCTTCTTGTTGAAGCGATCTTACTTCTTCAAAGTTCTTGCTTCTTTTCTAAGCGATCTAGCTTCTTCGAAGTCCTTGCTTTCTTTCTGAGCGATCTTACTTCTTTGAAGTCCTTGTTTCATTTCTGAGTGATCTAGCTTCTTCGAAAATGTTTGTCTCATCAAAACTACTATAAATCCTAACAGTTAGATTTGATCAAAGTTGCTATTGCGGTTTAGGGTTTTCTACACAATTGCACTGTATTGAAGTGGTGATCTTCATTTGAATCTGTTATTGGTGTTCAATTCCAACAAGTGGCGCCGTCTGTGGGAAACAGATCATGACGCTGAGGATGACCGGAATGAAGAAAGACATCGAAAAATTCTCTAGGGGTTGAAGAATACAACTTTTGGAAGGTAAAAATGGAAGCCCTCTTTGTGCAGAATGGATGAGGAGCTCTGGTTGAAGAAGCTGATACTTCCTCATCTGAAATGGGTGAAAAAAGGCTTGAAGTGTGCAAGAGAAAGCTAGGAGCGCTATCATTCTATGTCTGAGTGGCATTGTGTTGGTCCCAACTGGATGCAGAGGTTCAGAGGGGGGGTGAATGAACCTCTCTCATTTTTTCTCTGTTCTCTGGAAGCTGCTGAAAGCTATTACTGCTTGCAGTAACATATCAGTCTAGTGATTTGCTTGCAGCAAACTTGTTGCTGCAGCTTCACACTCAAAGTTATGCACAACGAAATATGTTAAAGAATAGAGAGTTCAG
Organism: Scutellaria baicalensis; assembly: GCA_005771605.1. Taxonomy (NCBI): domain Eukaryota; kingdom Viridiplantae; phylum Streptophyta; class Magnoliopsida; order Lamiales; family Lamiaceae; genus Scutellaria; species Scutellaria baicalensis. Next base: position 12,960,640 of record CM016729.1, read on the forward strand.
CAGATATATGCTAACACTTTTAACTGTAAGTTAAAATGTCAAATTCACATTTAAGCTCATATAAACAAGGTCATTGATATGCATGCAGCAAGATATAGAAATTTATGCTAAAAGCAGTAAATGAACACAAAGCCTTTATAGAGGTTCGAAGGTGGTGTAAGCTTTTTACGTCCTCTCTTCTCCTTCACAAGGAGGTTATCCACTAGAGCTTTAGATTTACAGGACTCTTTTCCTACTAAAACACTCTAAAGATTCTAACTAAGCCTATTAAAGTTCTTACTCCCTTCTTAGGTTTCAGCAGCTAGATAGGATCCACACAGGATGTTGTCTTCAACAATACCAAAACGCACAACAAGGATTTAATTTCTATCAACTGTGGACACCTAAATAAAATAACCTACACATACAACACGTAAAAGGTTTATACAAATCTTCAATTGTGGTGAAACAAAAACACTCAGAATCTTCAATGGTATAATGTTTTTGCTTCGGGTTGAGTGAGGGACTGAAAAATGTTGGATATTTCTTTAAGCTCGCTGATCGCTGTAAGCTTGGAAGTTTAGGGTGCGATCTTTGAATTTTCAGTCCTCTTTCTTCTCAGCCTCACTCCTTCCTTTTATAGTTACTGGAATATGCCAGTTGAAGGGTGTACATTCCACGCGTCTTCATGTAAGCTCCTCTCTTCTGCTGCTATATCCTGACCATTGATCCATTCATGCTCAAGTATATTCCTTGTTGATTCCATCTGGACGCTCAACATTCTTCTTCATGATCTTCAAGGTACACCTAGTTTAATGCGCACCTGAAAAAGTAGGAGACAAACTCCTCATTAGGCATCAGGGCCATTAATTGAGGCTGTCCTTATTATTGTAGGTTGCAGGCGCTTGCTGAGGCCAGGTGACAACTCTTCATTCGCTCACCGTCCTTGTATTTGTCATTTATGCTTCAGTCTGTCGCGTACTACACCTTTAACTGAAGTTGATGTTTCCTCGTGTCAACAGAGAACATGCAGCGGGTGTTGAATCCTTCGAGGTTAATCCCGCTGTACACGTCTCACTTCAGTTGCTGCAACTTCTTGTACAACTGGTCTCACTGCATCCATAGCTTGCAGTGTCTAGTCGTGCAGCATGCAACAAAGTTGTTCTCCTTCAACTCTACTAAGACAAGCTCGCTGTATGCATGCAACTTGCAGCTTTGAAACTCAGTGGAAAACTTCAGGCAGACCTTTGATACTTATTGAAACTAAAAACTAAGTGGGAAAATAAACAATAAGAACATAGTAGGTTACAACGGGTTTTGTCTCATCAAAATATTTCGAGGGTTCTTCTTACAATTTCCCCCTTTTTGATGATGACAAAACCTCTGAAAAGTTGTTGTAACATACTCCAAATTTTTCCCGTAGGTAAAAGTAAAATAGAAACTTCTGTTTTTGCTCATTTTTTGTTTTTCCTTTTTTTTTTAAATTTTCTTGGAGGCTTCTGTTTTTGCTCCCTTTTCTATTTTTTGATTTTCTTGGAGACTTCTATTTTTGCTCCCTTTTCTATTTTTTTTATTTTCTTAGAGACCTCTGTTTTTGCTCCATTTTCTATTATTTTTTGAATTTCTTAGAGACTTCTGTTTTTGCTCCTTTATTTATTTGTTTGTTTTGATTTTCTTGGATTCCTTACTATCAGAGCTGAATCTAAAAGACATCAGCAAAAGAAACAAGAAAAATGTGTTCTGAAGATATGAACACTTATTGGGTATAAAGAAAATACAGTGCATAAAATTAAAGATACTAAAAGGGGTGGAGCTGCTGCATTCGTCTTTTGAGTTCCACACTTCTTTAAGTTGCAGCAGACTCTTCATTTTTCTCTTCAAACTTCAGTGTCTTCTTCCACTAATTCAATATTGACTCTTGTAGATCTTCTCAAATTATGCCTTTATTCTTGGATCATCTATCCATCACAGCCAGAAGTCCTCCTAGAAGGGTATTTGATTTCCCTTCTTTATCTCATCCAACAGTTATTGTGGCAGCGACAAAATTTACAGTCTTGAGCAGTTGCTCATAATCTACTATTGCAATGAACAATTAGGATATCCCAGGAAAAAGTCCATTTTGCAGAGTAATTTGAAGTATCTCAAGAATCTTGAGATCTTATACAGCTTGATCTGCTCAAAGGTAGGATTCTTGTTTTTGTCTAGCGTCATCTTTGCAAAGAGATCCAGATTCCAAAGGTCGATATCCTTTGTCGATTTGAGATAGAGCAATATTGAGACTTGGGGAGACTTGTTGAACTGATCCATCCTTAGAACCTCTTGTGATGGTAACTTCTGCAGCGCTGCATCCACCTGGTACATTGCTTCAGATTTTTCCTTGCCCACAATGCCAAGTCTGCTGATCCACCGTTCCTCCTCCACCTTCTTCTCAGCTTCTGCCTTCCTTGCAGCATAAAATTTCTCATCTTCCATCTTCAGCAAGCTCTTTTAGAAATCCTGTGCCTTTTTTAAGACGGTGAGTCTCCTCTACATTTTGCTGCTCCGGCTTCTCTTCCTACTTCCTGAAGAACCAGCTACATGCTTTCCTCCAGACTCCTTGGATGCAACGTCCCCTGCAATTCTGCTTGCAGCAGCTCCTGCACCTCTTGCTCCACTAACATAATCATCATATTTCTTATGCTTCATTTGCTGGGGTGGGGGACTAGTTATTCTCTTCTTCTCCTGAGGACGCAATAAGTCCTCATCATCATCCTCTTTAGCTGCATCGATTTCTCTTGTCATGTCCTCCGCAGCCTGCAGTAGCTTTTGATCTTCAGGCTAGCCACCTTTAGTTAAGGCAGGAAGCTGCAACTTTTCAGCGGCATCTTCTTCCCGCTTTTTGGCATCATCAAAACTTCTCTTGCCCAGGTGGTCGTTTGCTGCTTTCTGCGGTGCAGCCATCCTCTGGAGAGTCTCATGCATCTCCCTCAGCAGCAACTCTATGTTAGAGAGCCTGCTATCCATGCTTTTTACTTTTGATCCTTGCTCATTGAACTCAGTCTGTATGGTGACCAGATTGCTTCCATGAGCTACAAGAGTATAGGAGACAGAGCTTAGAGACTGTTTCGTGTCGCTGTAGAAAGTAGTAACGTTCTTGTCCTTTATGCTCCTGAAGGTATGCTGCTTCGTCCATTCTTCATTCAGCGTATCCCTTAAGGCCTTTAGCACCTTCTCGAGCTGGTCTACTACCTTCTGCCGATCGACGTTGGGTTGAGGAGTGGTTGCATTGTGTTCTTTCATGACATTGGCAAGATTGTTGATTGTAGTGAGAATCTTGCTGAAAGAATCTGCAGGGGTCAAAGAGCTGACAACTCCTGGAGTCAGTTCTCTTTCCTTCATGGCTGAGTTCCAAGGATTCGTGCAGTTGCGACGCATCACTAAAATCTGTCGGCTTAAGTGATGTATCCTTTGGAATCTCCTCGCCCATAGACGAATTAGCCTCTACAACAGCAGTCAGGGCATTCTCAGTTGTTTCATTGGCCTTTTCAGGCTTGGATTGCTTGCACCCCTTCCTCATCGTGATTATGGAAAAGTAAGTCTTGGTTGCAGCAATCATTTCCTGTGCGTCTGCAGGAGGGATATAGTCAAGCAACATCTTGACATCCCGAGTTCCAGCCCACAGCATGAGAGATTCTTCCATCAAGGTCCAATCCTCCCAGTCCTGTAGTACCCAGCTCTCCTGCATTCGCATCTCCTTCCAGACAGGGAGGCTTTTCATATTCTGATCATCAAAGATCTTGAAGGACAATTTGAAAACGTCCTTCACCAGCTTCTCCCTAATCTTCTTTGCCTCCTCCTCCTTTTGTTTTAAGGAGAGGATCGCGGCTCTCTTACTCTGGCCCGACTTTTCCTTCAGCAGCCTCTAGATCAGCCTCTTGCACATCCTCTTCCAGGGCCCATCCTTCTTCCGAAGAACTGTCATCTTCTTCTTCGTCGCTGAAGTAGATGGAAGTTCAGCTGCTCCTGCTGCAACTTCCGGGGCATCTGCTGAACCTACAACACCTTCACCGGTGGGTTCCTCTGTCTTCTCATCATCATCTGCAATTATTATGGGAATATCTTCTCCTCCTTCATTCCCCGCTGTTTCTCTCTCCTCCATTGGGCTGGCAGCTTGTATTTGATCAACACCCTCCATCTCCATAGTGTGATCTCCTTCCTTGGATGCAGTAGATGCGCTGCTGTAGTCTATGGGTGCAGCAAGACTAACTGCCCTGGCAGGCTTTGAAGCTCTCAGTTTGCCTCAGCTCTTCTTGGGTGTCCTTGCTACATCTGTGCAGCATCCTTTCCTCTTCAGCTACCACATTTGCTATGTCAACAACAACACCAACATCAGCAACAACAGCAGTATCAACAACAACAGTAGTAAATTAACTTGATGCACTTCCTTCTGTTGCATCAATCCTACTTGCTGCAACCTCCTCTCCCGCTGCAGCCTTCTTTAGCTGCACCTTTTGCAAAGGCTTGGCGACCTTCTCCTTCTTCTTCTTGGCGACTGCTTTTGCAGGGGCTCTCTCCTTTCTCGATCCTCTCTCTATAACATCTTCCTCCCTTTTCTTTGGTCTCTTTGCAGAGGGGGTGGTGACTGGTTTTTCCTTGGGCTACACCTTCTTCCTCTTCTTGGGTTCACCAAGGAACTTACCAGTAGCAATGGGAACCAGATCTTAGAGTGGGATGTCCAAGTAGTTCTGAATCATGCAGATGGCAATCCCATAGTTTCTTCAAGGAGTAGCCTTTGAAGCTTCTTCCCAAATCCTTCGAAGAATGAACCTACTCTAGTTGACAGATTCACCGGCCATGATCGCAGACATCAACCTAAACCGGAGGTCGGTGCACTTGTCGTAGCACCCCAATCTGCCCTCAATGGTGTAGGCGCATATGTCATACAACAACGAGTACGCCGACTTGAAGGCCTTCTTCAATGTGTTCTTCCTAACTTCACCGTTCACTTCACCAGTGAAAAGTTTTGTTGGTCCCAAAAAAGGTGGTAGTAGACTTAGAGAGAGGGGGGGGAGTGAATAAGCCTCGTGTAATTTCAAACTTTTCTCTTCTTACCAAGGCTTTGGTTGAGAGACAGTAACCTTTTGGGAGGTTATTGATCAGAGTTGTTTTGAGGAAGCTTTCTCTCATTCAAAGACCAACTATGGACGACATGCTTCTTAATATAATGTATGCAGGTAGAGCAGTAAGAATGAATTAACGCATAAATATACAGAGGTTAGAAGGTGGAGTAATCTTTCTACATCCTCTCTGCCTTTTCTCAAGAGAGGACATTTGTTAATCTTGTTGACTTACATAACCCTATCTATTACAACACAGATTTAACAAGTAAGTAGCAAGCCTACACAGCTGCTTGCCTACTCTCCTAAACCCACATAGGATCTTACCCAACCCACTCAGGGTCCTCACTTTCTTCTTCAGAAAGTGGACAGCTTAGCAGGACTCTATTTCTCGCATTAAGCACTTGTAAACAGTCTTTAAAAGGTTTGCCTTCTTCTTCTTCAACTGGATGGAGCAAGCTTAGGCTTCTCTTTTGCAGGTTGAACTGTTGTTGCTTGCTGCTTGAACTGTGTATATGTTTTTGGGCATAAAGTGTTGGTCCCAAAACGGTGGTAGTAGGCTTAAAGGGTGGAGGGTGAATAAGCCTACACAATTTTCAAACTTTTCTTCTTTCTGAGCAGCTTAGGTCGAGAGGCAGTAACCTTTTGGGAGGTTACTTATCAGAAATATATTGCGGAAGCTTCCTCTTATTAAAAGACCAAATATGGAAGATGTGCGTCTGATATAGGATATGCAGATAGAACAGTAAGCACAGATAAACGTATAGTTATACAAAGGTTCGAAGGTGGAGTAAAAACTCTTCTACATCCTCTCTACATACTAGTTAAAAGGTCAGTATGATTCTCTAAAGTTTGTTTCTGTTCAAACTGAGAGTCGTCAATTTTCTTGAAGGAAGAAGATACAGATTTCTGCTCCAACTCGATCTCTAGCAGCTTATTCTCCTGTGAGTTGAGCTTATCGTTCATGCCTCTTGATGGTATCAACAAGGTTGGTGGATGAGGCATGAGAACTGATGGTCGCCTAAAGTTTCGCCAAGTTGCATTGAGAGTGTGAACAAGAAAGGAAGCTTTAAACCGATTCTTTTTTGCTTCGGCTCTCATTTGGTGGCTTATTTTGCTCAAGGACTTGCCAATTATTTCTACTTGCCTTGAACACATCGTCTATCGACTTGTCTTCAGTATCATTTTGCATGGTTAGGATCCTCTCCAACTGTCTCCTGCACTCCAAAGGCTTATGTCTGCTTCGCTGCAAAGCCTACATCATCACCGCCAGCCTTGACTTGTTATCCAACTGCTTTCTCGAATTACTTCATCCCTATAGAAGTCAGGCTGCTCAAAGGGCTTATTCCCCTTCATTGTTCTTGGGAAAGGAGGGGGCAATGCAGGAGGTAAAGCTTGCTTCCTCCTCCCTGAAGTAGCAGCCAGTCTCATCTCTGCATGAAGTGATTGCTTGGATATATGGTCAACATTTGATTCTCAGCCCTTAGATCTTCCTGATCGCACGGCTGATATCCTAGGGTTTTGAAAAAGGTGATCCACTTTCATGCACACACATTACTGAGAGTTTTTCGGTAACCGCTAGATTTAGTGAGATGTAACCCACCAGTGACCTATTTTCCAATGACTTGATGATAAGTGCTTTGATGTCCAGAAACCTAGTATCCAACAGTTTGGTGTCTAGCGTCCTGGTATGCAGCGACCTGGTGTTTAGCAACCTAGTATCCAGCAACCTGGTATCTAGTTTCCTGATGTCCAATGTCCTGTTATCCAGCGACCTAGTATCCAGTAGTCTGGTGTCTAGTATCCTGTTGTCAGAACTTCATTTGTCATTCCTTAACATTGTCAAAGTTTTCCCCCTGGATTCAGTAGCCTATTGTCTGAGGTGGGGTGACCTTCTTTTAAAATATTCAGCTTCCCTTGGCAATCACATCTTGTTTCTGTTGTTTCTTGTAGCCTTCTGTTAGAGGTACTTCCAGAACGAGTATCCTTACATAGGTACCTATACAAGTATAGGTCCTTTTGGGTTAGTTTTCTTTCAGGAACCCAAACTTTCTTTACAACAGATAGTTGCTGTAGAGATAGTTTGCTCCTTTAAGATTTTTGTCAGAAAGCATAGGATAAACGAGAGATAGTGTGTGTGCAGGTGTTTGCTTACTGTGTTGGATACATTTGTAGAATGTTTTGATGAGACAAAACCTTAAGTAACTATATATATATGCATAACCAATCTTAGGATATATTACTGCACTAGAGTTACTACAGAAGATTAAAAGAAATAGAGAAAGTGTCAATGGAAGGATACAGAAGAGAATGGTTAAAAAGAATCGGATGAACTAATAAGGATACTATTAACTAACAGGAAGCTACTGGAAGAGATCCCGTCAAAAAAGAATGTTGCGGGACAGGAAGCTGCCTAAGAAGACCATGTCGAAAGCTATTAGGGATATAATTAAGGAGTAATTATTCAAATTGTATTAGGAATATTTTGCTGTATCTTTTCCTTGATTTACTCCATTTTGTTGTAACTCACACTTTGTACTCTTCTACTTAAATGAGGAATATACGATCCACATTAATCATGTGGTGATTACACAATCCTTACATGGTATCACGCCAGTAACATCAACCCCTAATCTCTTCCTTCTTTCTTCTTCCCGGCCTCACGCCGTCTTTTGTCTCTCCCCGTCGCTCTCTGATTCTTTTTCATTTTCTCCAATGGCTTCGTCTCATGACTCCCTCCCTATCGCCACCATGATCCACATGGTACCGATCAAATTGACTTCCACTAATTATCTGCTGCGGAAGAGGCAGATCATGCCTATGCTCACGTGCTTTGACCTTCTTGGTCACGTTGATGGTTCGTCCATTCCTCCTCCTATAATTCTTTCGGCTGCCGATACGCAGAATCCTACTGCCCCTGCGGTTCTAAATCCCACCTTCGTGGCGTGGCACATGACAGATCAAAAACTGTTAGGTGTTATCTTCTCAACACTCTCGGAAGAAGCCATGTCCGAGGTTGTTGATTGTACCACGTCTCGGGTGGCTTGGCTTGCATTAAAGTCAGCCTTCTCTCACGCCTACACCTCTCGTGCTTTGCAACTTCGTGGGGAACTTCCGTTTCTTCACGGGGGTAATTCTACTGTGGATGAGTTTGGTCGTAAATTTAAGAATTTATGTGATCAATTATCTTTAATTAGCCGACCTGTTGACGAGCTGGATAAGAGTCATTGGTTCCTCCGTGGCCTCGGTTCTCAATTTCTTAAATTTTTTGAGACACACATGTCCATGGTGTCTGTCCCTTTGTTTGTGGACCTTCTCAATCAGGCTAAGCAGTATGACATGCTTCACCGCTCCATGGAATCATCCAGTGCCCCCCCACAACCTGTCTTCTTCACCGCCAACCGAGGCTCATCCCCCACGCCTTGACCCTCCTACCAACAGCCCGCCGGTCGTGGTTCCTCCAAGGGTGGTCGTGGATCTTCCTCTAGTCGCGGTGGGCGTAAGCCTTATGTTCCTCGGTGCCAAATATGCCGTGGTGAGCACTATGCTAATAAGTGCCCACAATTTCTCAATGTACGTTCGTCCGACTCGTCTGCTCACATTGCTCAGGCTTTCAACGCCAGTTGTAATGTGTCTGATCACACTCCGGACTGGTATGTGGACTCCGGTGCATCTTCGCATATGACTTCTCAATCTTCTACTTTGGACTCCTCTGTACCATATACGGGTAATAATTCTGTCATTGTCGATAATGGCGCATCTTTACCTATTACTCGTATTGGCCATTGTTCATTGTCTTCTGATATTCGCTTGCTAGATGTCCTGGTTGTTCCTCATTTGACCAAAAATCTTCTGTTCATAAGCAAATTAACTAATGATTATCCGGTTGATGTGGTTTTTTCTGCAAATGTTTTCATTATTCAGAATCGGGCAACAAAGATGGTTCTGGCACAGACATGTGTGACCGTGGCTTATACATACTTGAATGGGGGAGCTCGGCTTCGGTTGCTGTTTTATCCAATAAGTCCTTAAAAGCTAGTTTTAATCTTTGGCACACTCGTTTGGGGCATGTCCCATTTTCCGTAATTAGCTTATTGCATAAATTTGGTCATTTACATGTCACCTCTTTACTACCCACCCATGGTATTTGTTCATCTTGTCAATTGGCCAAGAGTAAGCGTCTTGCTTTTCCGTTGAATGAAAAACGTGCTGCTCATGTGCTTGATTTGGTTCATTGTGATTTATGGGGCCCTACATCCATTTTAACTGCTGATGGGTACCGTTATTATGTTGCGTTTATTAATGGTTACTCTCGTTTTAATTAGATTTATCCTCTACGTGCCAAATCAGAATTTTTTGATGCATTTGTGCGTTTTCATAAGTTTGTTTGCAACCAATTTTCCACGACTTTGAAAGTTCTTCAAAGTGATGGTGGCTCGGAGTTTGTTAATACCCATGTTTGGGATTTCACAACCATGCATGACATTCTTCATCGGTTTTCCTGTCCCTTCACGCCCCAACAAAACGGTAGTGTGGAACGTAAGCACCATCATATCTCTGAATCAGGTTTGCCTATGTTGTTCCATGTACATGCTCCTGCGTCCTTTTGGTTTGATGCCTTTGCCACTGCCGTTTATATTATTAATCGGCTGCCCTCATCAAATTTGCATGACAAGTCTCCATTTGAATTATTGTTTGGTACTGTTCCGAATTATTCATTTTTTCGTCCCTTTGGGTGCCGTGTGTTTCCTTATTTACGAGATTATGCTCCATTTGTTATACCACATGCACAATTTGATGAGACATTGTTTCCATTTACTAACTCATATGCAGCTTCTGTGCATCCTTCCTCCTTGGATTTCATCTCTTATTGGGAGCCTGCAGTGGGCCCACTATCCTCACAGCTACCACATTTGCCAAATGGGTCATCTTCTATTCTGCCCCATTCAGCGCCACTTTCAGATGGGCCACAATCCGCGCCTTCTTCATTCTGTCCACTAATTGGGCCTAGTGGTCCTTGCCCAACAGATTCGCGGTCCATCCCACCTACTGCGCAGCCAAATCCACCTCCAACTGCTCCTGAGCCCACTTCGCCTGCTCCATCTGCTCCCGACCCGGTTCCCATGCCAACACATCCTGTAACTCACACTTTGTACTCTTCTACTTAAATGAGGAATATACGATCCACATTAATCATGCGGTGATTACATAATCCTTACAAAAGCATACTACAGGGAACAGTATGCTATAGAAGCCTTAAGCCACCTGAAGAAGCAAGCCAGAGAAGGAAGCTCCAGAGTGAAGTTAGAGGAGGAAGCTGCAAAGTGGGCATGAGAGAAAAGTTAAAGTTACCGGTAGACACAAGAAATTACCGGTAGAGAGAAAAAAAAGAGGAACCAACCAGAAGAAGACACGTGGAAAGCAAAGAGCTGGCATGTGTCAGGAGTGCGGCGCAGAAATGATGGAAATCTGTCTACCTTCAACGGGCAGATTTCATACCTTATAAAGAGGAGGACTGAAGACTGAAAAGTGTGCGAGAGAGAAATGCAAGTGCGTTGAAGAGAGAAGAAGTGAGCACCTCAGAATATCCAAGCTCACAGAGAGAAGCGCAAAAGAAGAGAGAAGAGCTGAAAAGAGAGAAGCGCAGAAAGAGGGGGAAGCCTTAGAGAAAAGAGTGTTCAAAAGAGCAGATGAAAAGAAGAAGAGCTTGAACACTTTATACCCGAAGAAGACGCATACTCAGTTTACTAGTCGAGCAGCAAGCTTCCACAGAATCAGTCTGCAAACGAAGGCCCAGCTTGCTGCACCCAGTTGAAGAAGAAGGAGATAAACCTCTCTAAAAGGTTGTCTCGGAGTACTCAGTGCGAGGAGCAATGTCTTGCTGAGTTTTCCACTTTCTATGAGATAAATGGAGGACCCTGGGTGGGTAATGTAGGATCCTGTGTGGGTCAAGGCGAAAGTAGGCAAACATCTATGTGAAGGCTTGCTACTTATTCGTTAAGGGTAGGTTGTAATAGATAGGTCTATGTAAATCAACCAACTTAACTAATATTCCCTCCTGAGTGGAGGAATAGAGGACATAGAAGGATTACTCCACCTTCGAACCTCTATACATCCTTGCGTCTTTAACTGCTTACTACACTTCATGCATACATACACTCTCTCTGATAAGCTGCACATCTTCTACTCGGCTCAGTATTAAGCTTCCACAAACCACTATAATCAGTAACCTCCCAAAAGGTTACTGATATTAAAAGTGAGCCGAAAGAGATAAGAGAAAAGTTTGAAAAGAAGGTAGGCTTATTCACCCCCCCTAAGCCTACCTACAGCTGTTTTGGGACTAACATACTGTATCTCTTTGGAGTATGAACTCCTTTAGGTATAGATAAGACAAATCATGATACCAGTAAGGTAGACGGTTTTCTTCTCTTCTTGGAGTTGCTGTTGTCTGCTTGGTTTCTTTTGAGGTGTGAACTGTTTGATGAAGTGTGTTTTTCATCTTTTCCTTTTGCTTGACTTCTTTTCCAGCTTTGTTTTGTACTAGCTTCTTCTTCCTGCTCAGCAACCTGCTTCACTTGTTGGTTTGCTCTTTGATAAGTAGACGTTTGCTCCTTATGCACAACTTCCTATTTAGCAGTCTTTTCCTTGAGCATGACTTGCTGTTTCTCAGCTTCCTGCTTCTTAACAACTTTTCTTCACAACTCAGCTTGATTTTCTATATCCTTCTTAGCTGCTTGTTGTCTTCACATCAATCATATTCTTCAACGAAGAAAATGAATTTTTCTGATCTATGATGTGAGGGAGAGAGAGAGAGCTAGAGATGTTTTTCAAGGATTGGATCAGGATAGATCAGTTTGATCTTACATTTTATCCATCCTGCTCTGATACCACTTGTTGGTCCCAAAACGGTGGTAGTAGGCTTAGGGGGGGGTGAATAAGTCTACTCAGTTTTCAAACTTTTCTTCTTTCTGAGCAACTTAGGTCGAGAGGCAGTAACCTTTTGGATGGTTACTTATTAGAAATATATTGCGGAAGCTTCCTCTTATTAAAAGACCAAATACGAAAGATGTGCGTCTGATATAGGATATGCAGATAGAACAGTAAGCATAGATAAACATATAGTTATACAGAGGTTCGAAGGTGGAGTAACCCTTCTACATCCTTTCTACTACTTCACAAGGAGGAACTTTGTTAAGTCAAAGGTTGATTTACACAAGCCTCACTTAGACAACCTAAACTTAAGAAGAACTGTCAGTCTATCCCACACATGGTTACTGCACAGTGACCAAACTCAACTAGCCCACACAGAGCTCTTGTTTTTCTACTAAGAATGCAAATATTTGATCTGGAACAGCCTCCGATCATGAAACTCCTAACAGTCTAAGAAAGTAAATGTTTTTCTTTCAACAACACAGACAGCAAGCTTTGAATGCTGAGCTCTTTAAGCTGTAGATAGCTTGCTGCTAGACTGGACTTGAAACTTTTATGGATTAAGAGATTGTGCGTTCAGGTTTCAAGCAGTCTTCAAGTTCCAGTCTTCTTCTATTTATAGGCGAGGGAAAAATCTGCCCGTTAGAGAGAGCTTTCTCCTCGCAGCATGCTTGGGGCAACGTGGCTCCTTCTGATTTGCTCGTACGAGGTTGTTGAGATTGTATGTATCTGTTGCTGCAATCGCCATACCTAGTCTGACATATCTTCAGACTTCCTTTTTACTTTATGACGTGGCATATTTTGATTGGATGAGTTTGCGGCTGTGCTACGTAAACCTTGTATACGTACTTCGAGGTAACTGTTTCCGAGCAGTTTGCTGATGCTTCCTGGTTCAGCATCCTTATGTAGTGAGCGTCCAGTATCATTTTCAAGCAGCCTGCTGCAGAGACTTATACTTGAATCATTTTAAGGTTTTTCTTATGCAGCAAGGTCCTCACGCTTCAGTCTTGATCATCAAGCCTCTTGATCCTATACTCGGAGATTTTTACACCAGAATCTAAATACATAGGATCCTAGGCCCTAATCTATTACATATTTTATCTTCATCAAAATCTATACAACGTTCCTTACATAGAGTGTTTGAGCTTTCTTCTCTCTTTCTATCTTTTGTACACTCTTTTCTTTTTCTTTTCTGTATGCCCTTCCCCCTTTCTGCGCTTTCTCTTCTGAGATTTCTTTCTGCGAGCTTTTCTTGTTGCTCTATTGTGCTCGCATCTTCTTTCTTTTGCTCATGCGCACTCTCTCTTCCACACTCTCAGTGTTCAGTCTTCTTCTATTTATAGAATAGGAAATCTGACTGTTATCTTCCTTTGACACTTTCTCTGACTTATCTTTCTGCAGTAACCTTGTTGCAGTAACCTTTCCTAATATTAGTTATGCTTATAGAGTGTGGGTTACTTTACTGTGGTTTTGTCTCATCAAAATATACTTTAAATGTTTCCAACAAGTTTCCACATCTTTTTGGAGTTTTCCTCTCCAAACTGTGTCAAAGCCTTTACTCCTATACCTTCTGCACTTATATGGAAGGCTTTGCCAATGGTTTCCACAGAAACCTCATACTCATTTCCCTTCACCGAGAAGACAATGTCTCTGCCGGATTCACTTGTTCGGGCAGTGGAGTAGAAATTCTTCAGAGATGCTTCGGAGTAGCCGCATTCATGATCCTCCACAAAGCCTACAATCTTTGTATCCTGCAGCTTCTTGAAGATCTTCTCGATGCATTCAGTGTCGAACTTAGGGTTCTGCTTCAACCCTTCAAGATTGATAAGTCTTCCTTATATATAAATAGTGTTCTTCATGGGGAGGGCCATTGTAGAATAAGATTTGAGAGTTCTAGGGTTTGGAAGAATTTTACAGAGAGAGAAGGTAAGTTTGAGTGTTTGAGTAAGGATGATCTTTGCAAGATGAGGAAGATCGGTTTTGTTGGAAACATCCCAGAATTTGAATCGATCAAGGGCTACAATCATTCTATTCTGCTAACGTGTAAATCATCTAGCGATCCATTCAAAAATGCGGAGTGGCAGTTTCGTAAATATTGGGTAAGTTGAACAGTTGTTTACACGCGCACCTGCAATTACTGACACAAAAATGTTTTCGTATTAAATGCAAAAGCGCATATTTGCCACTCTTAATCATGACTGTTATTTTATCCGAGGTTTCAGCAGTAAACACCAAAAATTTATTGGTTCGAGCACTAAGTGTTTAATGTGCTGCTGCAGGTATAAATTCCCAGACATGTGTTGCGTTCATATAAATGTTGTAACCAGAGCATAATCTTCTTGTTGTATGCAGCATGGTTCCCCCTTAGTATATGCGCTTCTTTTATCACTGCATCATTGCATCTTGATATTCGCTGAAAGCAACATTCCCCATTACTCCAACACTTCTTCTTGTTGTAACTTGCTAAAAAACATGTTACTGCAAGCTCTCTTTCTGTATCCTTCATTATCTTACAGTATTCGCTTTGTTGTAACCTTTACCCTGCTTTCTTTATTGTAGCTTGATTATCTCTAGCTCATTCCTTAAGGTTGAGAATCTTGCTTCATTCAGAGGTTTGGTGAAGATATCAGCCAGTTGTAGATCTATGTGAATTTTTTCAAGAACAACATCCTTCTTTTCAAAATGATCTCTGATGAAGTGATGTCTGATGTCAATATGCTTGGTTCTTGAGTGGAAAACAGGATTATGAGTTATTGCTATGACACTTATGTTATCACACATGATTGGAGTTTCTTTTTCTTCAATGCCATAGTCTCTGAGTTGTTGTTGTCAAAGATGAAAATATCGATATCACAAAAATTTTGAAAAAACAACAGAAATCTTATTAAAATATGGATAGGGGAAGATGATGTCGTTTGTGATAATATTTGTATTGCCAAATTTCTTAATGTAGGCGATGAGTGGACATACATAACCCCTATCCCTTGTCAGATGATGTCGTTTGTGATAATATTTGTATTGCTAAATTTCTTAATGTAGGCGATGAGTGGACATACATAACCCACCACTCAGCTGACATACATCAATAACATAAAATGCACATTAATTTTGTTGCAAACATGTTATATATATGTGTGTGTATAATTTGATTTATGAATTTAACCAGTCTCAAAGGAATTTTAATTAATAAAACTTACAAGGAATCATTGTACTTCGAGAAACAATGACAGCACGATCATCAAATACTATCCCTTGAGAAAGTGATGATGTCATTTGTGATAATATTTGTATTGCCAAATTTCTTAATGTAGGCGATGAGTGGACATACATAACCCACCACTCAGCTGATATACATCAATAAACATAAAATGCACATTAATTTTGTTGCAAACATATTATATATATATATGTGTGTGTGTATAATTTGAATTATGAATTTAACCAGTCTCAAAGAAATTTCAATTAATAAAACTTACAAGGATGTACTTCGAGAAACAATGAAAGCACGATCATCAAATCATTTTCTCCCATCACGAAAAAATGTAAGCTACACATTTATTACCATTTTATATCTTTTTTACCTTAAAACAAGTATATTTGTATATAACAAATAAATAAATAAAATTTATAGCACCTTAGTGTCCACTACTCGAAAAACTTGATATAGGGGCTCATAAAAATTAACATGTTGTACAACATCCCAGAATGTGTGATCAAGAACTTATCTTTCTAACTTTGTGCCCAAATATGTTTTACTTAATCGGTTATTTCCCTATTCATCACTCGTAAACAACCGCTTCAAGTTATGTTTTTTCTTTAAAAGGTTATCCAACGCAATATAATTCATCGCAAAACGTGTAGCTCCTGGTCGTACAATATCGCCTTGAGATATCTCTCCCATTAGTGCAAATAACCAACAATGATTATAAATATAGTTGGTTAATTGTCTAGCCTTTGAAATGACCTCCGCAACACTCTCTCTTTTTCCAATATCCTCGAATATTAAGTCTATACAGTGGGCGGCACATGGCGTCCAATACAAATTATACTTACTCATCAGTTTTTTTCATGCTTTCACAAAAGCCGACCCATTATCAGTAACAACTTGTATTCTTCCCAACCTCCAACATCACTTCTTTTAGCAATGAATATATGTATTGATGATCCTTGATTCTGTTCGAAGAATCAACTATTTTAAGGAATACAATTATGCCCTTACAATAGACAATGAAATTTATGATGGAGAACTTTTTCGGTCCAGTCTACCCATCTGACATGATAGTGCACCCATAAGTCTCCCACTTCTCCTTCTGAGCATTCACATACTCACTCATTTCTTTATGCTCCATATCGAGATATTTATGTTTGATCTCATATGGACTTGGTGGGGGTACTTCTGTCCCTACTTCTTGCACTACAGTAATCATATACCTGAGAGACCATGCCAAAAGCATACTGCAGGAGTAGCATGCTACAAAAGCCTCAAGCCACCAGAAGAAAACTCCAGAGTGAAGCAAGAGGAGGAAGCTACAAAGCAGGCATGGGAAGAAAGTCAAAATTTACCGGTAGACACAAGAAGTTACCGGTAGAGAGAAGAGAAGAGGAGCCAGGCAGAAGAAAACACGTGGAAAGCAGAAAGTTGGCGTGTGTCAGGAGTGCAGGACATTTATAGATTAGGAAACCTACCCACCTTCAACGGGCAGATTTCCTAGTCCATAAATAAGAAGAAGACCGACGAAAAGAAAAAGGGGAGAGAGTATGCGAAAAGAGAGAAGATAGCGAGCACAAAAGAATATACAAGCTCGCAGAGAGAAAATCGCAAAAGAAGAGAGAAGAGCTCAACATAGAGAAGGCTCATAAGAAGAAAGCACTGAATAGAGGGGGAAAACAAATAGAAGAGAAGAGTGTTCTGAAGAGCAGAAGAAGAGAAGAAAAGCTCAAACACTCAACACCCCAAAAAGACGCATACTCAGTCAGTCAGTCCAGCAGCAAGCTTCAGTAGATCAATCTGCAAACGAAGGCCAAGCTTGTTGCATCCAGTTAAGAAGAAGAAGACAAACTCCTTCTAAAGGACTATCTTGGAGTACTCAGTGCGAAGAGTAGAGTCCTGTTGAGTTTTCCACTTTCTAGGATAGAAAATGAAGACCCTGGGTGGGTAGAATAGGCTCCTGTGTGGGTCAGTGAGAAAGTAGGGTTGCTACTTACTTGTTAAGTGAGGGTTGTAATAGATAGGTCTATGTAAATCAACTAGCTTAACAAAGGTTCCCTCTTGTGAAGAGGCAGATAGGACATAGAAGGATTACTCCACCTTCAAACCTCTATATATACATCCGTCTCTATGTGCTTACTGTTTTACCTGCATATTCCATGATAAGTTGCACATCTTCTATACTTGGCTCTGTAATAAGAGAAAAGCTTCCGCAACCACTCTGATCAGTAACCTACCAAAAGGTTACTGATTCTAGAAATGAGCCGATTGAAGAAGAAAAGTTTGAAAGTACAGTAGGCTTATTCACCCCCCCCTCTAAGCCTAGTACCAGCACTTTTGGGAACAACAAGTGGAATCAGAGCAGGTGGATTATTCATCCAAGCTCACCACTCAATCTAATACCAACAAGTGGTATTAGAGCAGGTGGATGAAACAAAAGATCTAATCGATCTATCCAGATCCCATCTGTGAAAAGTCTGTCTCAAGAGAAACTCTTTCTCTCTCTCTCCCCCCCTCACATCAAAGATCATTTAATTGTCTTTTATTTTGAAAGGATATGATTGATGTGGAGATAACAAGCAACTATAAAGGATGTAGAAAATCAAGCTGTGTTGTGAATAAAAGCTGTACAGAAGAAGGAAGCCAGTGAACAACAAGCTACTCGAAGAAAGGGCTACAAAAATGAGCAAGTGTCCATCCAACACGTAGCAAAATCAACAAGAAAGACTAGTTGCTGAGCATGAAGAGGAAGCTAATGTCAAGTGAAGCTAGGAAATATGGACCATACTGAAGCTTCAAATCTTTAACAACAAGGAAGCAAGCAACCATGAAAGAAGATGTTGGGGAAGTCAAGCAAAGGAGTAAGAAGGGAAGCTCACTCCATCAAAAAAGTCTGCAACGAACTGACATTCCCTGAGGAATTAAGCAGAACAGCAACTCCGAAAGGAAAGAATATTGTCTACCTTACTGGAATCACAATTTATCATTTCCCTATCTGAATGAGTTCATACTCTAAAGAGATACAGTAAGAAAACACATTTGCTCTATAAAAGTCTTGAAGGAATCAAACTCTCTCTATAGCAACCATGGGATGTAAGGAAAGACTAAGTTCCTGAAAGAAACTTAACCCAGAAGGACTCATACTTGTGTGAGTACCTATACAAGAAAACTTATTTTTGTAGGTACCTCTTACAAAAGGCTATTTAATTTAGAGGGAAATCTGTGATGAAATTCCAAGCTCTGACTACAGAACGCTAGATACCAAGTGGTTGGATAAAAGGTCGCTGGATAGCAGGACGCTGAAAATCAGGACGCTAGACACCAGATGGATGGATACTAGGTCGCTAAATATCAGGTCGCTGCACACCAGGATGCTAGACCCAAGCTACTGGATACTAGGTTGCTGGACATCAGAACTTGTCATCAAGTCATTAAAAAAGGTGGAAATGACTCCTTGATATCAAGAAACAAGATAAAGTTTTGACAATAGAACGCTAGACACCAGGACGTTGGATACTAGATCGCTGGATAACAGGACGCTGGACATCAGAATGCTAGATACCAGGTTGACTCGAAATTGTGTCGCTGGATGACAGGATGCTAGATATCAGGATGCTAGATACCAGATGTTGGATACTAGATCGCTGAACACTAGGTCGCTGGGCACCAGGACGCTAAACACCAAGATGCTGGACACTAGACCGCTGAACATCACATCGATGCGTATCAGGATGCAAGACACCAACATATTGGATATTAGGTTACTAGACATCAGAACTTATCATCAAGTCACTGGACAAAGGGATCACTTGGAGGTTACAAATCAGAGCAGTTACTGAAGATTTTCTCGGTAACGTACGTGCATAAAAAAATGGATCACCTTTCCAGAAATAGATTATCTTTTCAGAACCCTAGAAGGATCTTAGCCATACGATTAAAAAAATCCAAGGGTGGAGAATCAGTTGTTGACCACGCACTTCAGGAAGAGGAAAAGCTGTGGAAATTGTCAACAACTTTATTGGAAACCGGCGAAGCAGTTAATGAGATCTTTAAGGATCTAGCTGCAAACAGGAAGTATCTCGAACTCTATAAATACATGCACTCTTTGTTCTTCATTAAGCATACATATATCCTCTCTTTCTCTCTCTCTTATCCTCTATACATCATGGCACCAGATTGTTGGAAACCTTTTTCTTCATTTCTTCCAAAGAACACATTCTCTGCAAATAATCAACCAAGCGCCTCACAAATCACTAAAAGTCACTCTTCACGCTTGACACTTGCTAAGCAAGCTCTTCTCAGAAGATTCGATCTTCTAGCCTTCAGCTCTCACCTCACTTCCCAAGAACTTGCACTCAAGTTCTTCACTTCAAGACAAGAGGATAGAGCTAAGGACCCCTTTCCAACAACCTCAGAGCGTCATCTCATTGATGATGCCAAAAAGGGGGAAGAAACTGCGAAGGGTCTTGGAAGATCAAAAGACTTCCAGAGGTGGAGAAGAGGAGATTCCAACTCTTCTATGAGGTGGATTCTCTTTTTCAATGCAAGAGAATCAGAAGGAGGGATAGTTGGAGGAGAGGGTGGAGATTGAAGGAGAATGAAAGGTGACAACAAGCTTCTGTGCCTAAACTTCTCTGCTTCTTAACGTTCCCCTCCAAATAAAATCCTTCTCTCTCTTGCATCGCCTCTCACACCTTTCACAGCTCTCCTCTCTAGCCGAAGAGAATAAACTATTGGGAGCAGGTTCTTGCACCAAGTACGGGAGAAGGAAAACAGAAAGAGGAAGCCAGCAACAAGCTAAGGGGTAAAGAAAGAAAGGAAAGAGCAAGAAGAATAGAAGAACAAGTCTAGATAGGATGTTTATTGTACTTTACTTAACTGTGTTGTACTGTAAATGTTTTATCTAAATAAAATTCTTCTGTTCTTTAAAAAGTTCATTCCATGTGCCCTTTCGTTTAGACTTACATGTGATTTAAATGAAAGCAATATATTCTATCGTATTATATTATACATCTACTGTCTGTGCTTGAGAGATTATGTTCTTTTGATCTTCTGTAAAGATTTTGTCATCATCAAAAAGGGGGAAATTGTTGGAAACGATGAAGTATGTTTTGATGAGAGTTACTGCAGAAGATTAAAAGAATAGAGAAAGTGTCAAATAAAGGATACTGAAGAGAATGGTGAAAAGAATCGGGTGAACTAATTAGGATACTGATAACTACTGGAAGCTACTGGAAGGGACCTCGTAGAAGCAGAATACAGCGAGACAGGAAGCTACCTGAGAGACCATGCCAAAAGCATACTGCAGGAGCAGCATGCTACAAAAGCCTCAAGCCACCTGAAGGAAGCTCCAGAGTGAAGCAAGAGGAGGAAGCTACAAAGCAGGCATGGGAAGAAAGTCAAAGTTACCGGTAGACACAAGAAGTTACCAATAGAGAGAAGAGAAGAGGAGCCAGTCAGAAGAAGACACGTGGAAAGCA
The DNA here is from genome assembly GCA_005771605.1 of Scutellaria baicalensis. Classification (NCBI taxonomy): domain Eukaryota; kingdom Viridiplantae; phylum Streptophyta; class Magnoliopsida; order Lamiales; family Lamiaceae; genus Scutellaria; species Scutellaria baicalensis. Next base: position 12,981,333 of record CM016729.1, read on the forward strand.
GAAAGTTGGCGTGTGTCAGGAGTGCAGGACATTTATAGATTAGGAAACCTACCCACCTTCAACGGGCAGATTTCCTAATCTATAAATAAGAAGAAGACTGACGAAAAGAAAAAGGGGAGAGAGTATGCAAAAAAAGAGAAGACAGCGAGCACAAAAGAATATACAAGTTCACAGAGAGAGAAGCGCAAATGAAGAGAGAAGAGCTCAACAGAGAGAAGACTCATAAGAAGAAAGCGCTGAATAGAGGGGGAAAACAAATAGAAGAGAAGAGTGTTCTGAAGAGCAGAAGAAGAGAAGAAAAGCTCAAACACTCAACACCCCAAAAAGACACATACTCAGTCAGTCAGTCCAGCAGCGAGCTTCAGCAGATCAATCTGCAAACGAAGGCCAAGCTTGCTGCTTCCAATTGAAAAAGAAGAAGAAGACAAACTCCTTCTAAAGGACTGTCTTGGAGTACTCATTGTGAGGAGTAGAGTCCTGCTGAGTTTTCCACTTTTTAGGAGAGAAAATGAAGACCTTGGTGGGTAGAATAGGATCCTGTGTAGGTCAGTGGGAAAGTAGGCAAGTAGCTGTGTGAAGGCTTGCTACTTACTTGTTAAGTGAGGGTTGTAATGGATAGGTCTATGTAAATCAACTAGATTAACAAAGGTTCCCTCTTGAGAAGAGGCAGATAGGACGTAGAAGGATTACTACACCTTCGAACCTCTATATATCTATGCGTCTCTATGTGCTTACTGTTTTACCTGCATATTCCATGATAAGCTGCACATCTTCTATACTTGGCTCTGTAATAAGAGAAAAGCTTCTGCAACCACTCTGATCAGTAACCTCCCAAAAGGTTACTGATTCTAGAAATGAGCCGATAGAAGAAGAGAAGTTTGGAAATATAGTAGGCTTATTCACCCCCCCCCCCCTTAAGCCTACTACCAGCACTTTTGGGACCAACAAGTTGCACAAAATATTTTGCCTTAATTAGAATACAACAACTCTAATTTGAGAAATGAACCAGTCATAATCTAATCACATTGCATGTTAATTATTGATGTGATCAGTTTGAATTGTAGAAGGAGAAAACAAAAGGGAATCTTGATACTAGTAGGTAGTCTGAGACAAGGGGAAAGGTCAGCGGCGGTGGATCAGTTTATACTCCGAACATTTCTCTGATGGGGCAAAGAGTGCCAAAGAAGCTTCAAAAGCTTTTAACTCGGTGGAGCTCCGCCTCTTCGTCCTCCTCAGCCTCCTCTTTCAAATCGTGCTCATAGCCATCGGAAGCCGAAGAAAATACACTAGAAAGAACCATAACATACATGAGGGTATGACTGCCTGGAGCGAATCTTGATGGGTTTGAGCGCACCTACCAGGCGCGTGGGGCGCGTGGGGGCGCGTGAGAGCATGTTGGGGGTGCGTGAAATCCCTAGTCAGAGGCGCGTGGGGTGGGTCAACCCGGGTGCATGGATCCTAGATCCATGCACCAGTTACACAAAATATTTGCCAATAATTATTCGATGTTTTTTTTAATATTTCAATATACATACAATATATGTAAAATAAATTATTTAAATTCATATCTTTTTAATAATCTCTGTTAAGCCTCGAAAAATCATCCGACATTTCTAGATGATTCTTTAAGTAAACATAGTAGCTAGAACCGAGCAACACTTAGACCACCCTATATGAATTCAACATGAATCGAGCTACGTAAGCTGACCTGGACGGGCTACTCAAGCAACAAGGCAGACGATCCTCAGAAATAAGTCAACACGCCAAAAATCATATCAAATCTTGTATATATAGGCATATATCTAATTTCTTTCCATGTATATTCCAAAATCATGGGACCTCATTCTAGATGTCCAAGGATCACATCCTAGACACATCTATAAACAGGGTTTTAAGGAACAGGTCTAGGGGAAGGAGATTTGGATCTAAGTCGGATCCGAATCCAATTTATTTTTTACTCAATTGTAAACTGTCAAAGGGAGACTTTACTCTCACATTCATAATACAGACTCTCTAACTGACCTACCAACAGGTCGATCAGACCCAACTTAGAGCATTCTTGTCCGGGTAGGCTTCGGGCCAAGTGTTCTATGTTAGCCAAACTTAACTTAGAGCAATCTTCCTCCGGGTAGGCTCCGAACCCAGTGTTCTCATTTCGATCTGATTTTTCCCTTTAATCCGGCTTATTTTCGATTAATTTGAGTGTTGGACAGCTTAGAGCAATCTTGTCCGGGTCCAGTGTTCTCTTTTCGATCTGTTTTTTATACCTTATAATCCAGTTTATTTTCAATTAATTGGTTGTTGGATCGAGAGATTTGTTCTATACAAAGTTTCTTTACAAATTCCGACGTCAACAACCAAATATTGTATATATTTATTTTTACCTTTAAAAAATTGTTTAATCACGCATCGCGCGGATGTACTACCAGTTACAATAAAAAATCACATTCAATTAGTTGCCATTTGGGACCAAGTAAGGTTACAAAGAATAAATGATTATTAGTTTCCCACGGCATCTTACTCCATTATGTTATGCAAGTATATGTAATACAAAAAAACTTGGACAATATCATGAGAATAATTATGTATATTATCCTCTAATTAAAACCATATTAACAATATACAGTAAAATTTTTGTGTGATATTCATCATACGAATTCAAAACTCAGAGAATCTCATGGATATATGTTAAACACTTAAGGCCCACAAGTAAAACTTTTTGTACAGTACTATTTTACGAATTTAATTCTATGAGACGATTATAATTCACGATCTATAAAATCAAATATTGACCTGTGAAAATATATAGTCACTAGTGGTTTGTAGGATTGAGATTCCATCTCACATGTTATATTTATGAGTAAGTCTCTTGTGCATCAGGTGCATGGATCTTAGATCCATGCAACCGTGTCGGATCCGGGTAATCCGACCCGCTTCTTTTTTTTTTTTCGCGCTAATTTTTTTTTCAATTTTAGTCATGACTTTTAGTTATGTTAAGAATATCTTTATGTAATGTGTAAGAATACCTTTAGGTTACGTTAAGCTGAAATAATTCCCCTCCCATACTACCAACTTAGAATATTTCTTCCAAACAAGACACATTCCTGTCTGCAAAATTAATCAACCATGGATAATGTTTCTTCATTCATTCGTCAAGATGCAGTTGTTCAAGATAGTCTCTCACAAAGTCATTCAAATCCATCACAAGGTGAAGATAACGGTAACGAAGGTGAAGATATCAAATCTTCGAGCCAAGTATCCATGTCCAATAATCTAGCGGGATCGACCATACTTCCCGAGCCCGAGGGTCGAGCTGCGTTAAGCGGAAAATACCGTAGAAGATTAGTCTATTGTATGTTGTTTGATAGTCTTGATAGCTTATTCGATGCTTATCAAGAACAAGGTAGATGTAAGGGATTTAGTGTCGTGAAAAGGACATCCAAGAAAGAAAATGAAGCAGATTACTGTTAGGATGTATACTATAAGCCTAGCTTTTATATGAACATCTTTATGATACGAGATTCATTATGATCAAATGTTTGCATTTTATATTATTGCTGTTGTCCAGATTAGTCTATACTGTAGATAATATGGTGTGTGGTGTCACACAGAAGATCATGCTATCAGTTCCTTATAGATTATAAATAATAGCTCACAACCAATATGGATTTGGACAAACCATTGGAACGGTTGTAGTGTAATTTGGTATTAGTCTATCTTGACTATAAAGTTACACTAGTACATTTTGAGTTGAGCAGGACCAATTGAGGTTGTTCGATTTGTACTGACTATAAATAAAAGAACAAGACCTCTGTTATTATGGATGTACATCTTCTTAATCCCTATATAATAACGGGCACGTGTACTCAGTGTTTGTTTCTTTAATTTACCAATGGGTGAGATTTATTAATAAATCAATAGGCTCGGTGAATTGGGAGATAGCACTGTTTATATGGTGTGCTGTTGATTATAGAAGGAATCCGTGTCCTAATTATTTAGGATGATGATGTCCTCTTGAGGAGCTCATAAGGATTATCATGTAAACCCTGCAGGTGGATTTAATCCGACATGATAATAAAGATGAGTGGTACTACTCTTGGAATTAGATGTAAATTAATTAAGTTGTCAGTAACTTATTTAATTTATGGACATTCGATATCTTAAACGCGGGGAAATAAATGTACATATAATAAAGGAGCCCATATTGTAATATGGGATTAGGATGGTAGTTCAATTATAACTCTTTAGTGGACCGAGTTATAATTGATGGGCTTAAGCGAGATGTTCGGGCCGAACACGGGACGCCTAAGCCCATCAGGAGGCCCAACCTAATTCCTCCTCAGGGTCCCTGTTGTAGCCTATAAATAACCCTAATAACAGCGCCTCCTAGATTACGTTTTCTCAATCTCACGCAAATAAAAGCAGATTCACTTGAGAGAACTAAGGAGGCGAGCTTTCTGTGTCTTTTGGAAGATCGTCGCCCACACGACGTCCAAAGGAAAGGGATAGGAATACGGCAGAAGGTCGTGAGGTTCGAGGCTCGTTGATCGTTCGCAAGTTCTGACCTAAGAACTGTTTCGGCTTCGCCTTTTGAGGTGAAAAGGTATAATTCGTTTTCCGCTGCGTGTCATAATGTTTTCGATCCCGAATTAGATAATCACATAGAGTCGGTGATCCGGTGGTTCCAACAATTGGTATCAGAGCCGTGGTTTTCTGTCTCTATGCGATTGATTCGGTTATTTACATTGTGATGCGTTCTAAGATTTGATAATAGTAGGATATGCAAGATAACTTTCTGCAGGAACTCTAAATCCAACTATTATGGTCTGAATGTATGTTCATGTATGGCTTAAACCCTTGGACCTGTCGAGGTTGTTTTTTTTTGGGTTGGTGCATGATTGTAATAGTTTAAACACGGCGGTTTGTCGTGTAGGTTTTATTTTCTGTTCGATCTAGAATCTGTATAGGATCGATGGATGAAAACTGTAATAGGATGTTCGAACTAGATTCTGTATAGGATTGGTAGATGTTCGAACTAGACTCTGTATAGGATTGGTTGATATAATCTGAACCTGTCTTCTGATCAATCGAGATTCCGATTCGAATTGGAGGTGCTGCCGATGAGAATTGGAGGCGCTGCCGATTAGGTTGGAGGTGCTGCCGATAAGGATTGGAGGCGCTGCCGATAAGGATCGACGTACGAAACACGCGGCCAAGCACAGAATTTTTTCAAGAACACGGCGATATAACGAGGCCATAATAGTTGGAATTTATGTTGGAATTTATGTTTTCCATGTTTATTGCTTTTATATGTGTTGTTATCTCAAGCATGCTTTTATGTGTTTCATATGTTATGCATGTTAAAATCCCTCATGATAAATAACTAAGTGGGAGAGGGATCAAATTCAATAAGTCTCATAGCCTCCATTACTGGTTTGTTAGTGATGCATTCAAAACTTATACGTTGGCTTTAAGTGCCTTCTTCCATATCGGATGAGTTTATTTGCGGATCACTAGATCAAACTTCCTTATGGATAATTATAGGAAATTGTAGGAGCGTGTAATCTTCTTCATCTGAAGAGACACAAACCTAAATAATTGACTTGGTATTAAGTAAATGGTATACACTTAGGTGCATGTGATAGTATCCTCCCCATCGGAGTAAGTGCTGTTATTTGCATGGCTAAAGATAAACCAACTATTAATTTTATTTTGTTTAAACAAGATAATGAAATTAATGGGTAAAACCTCCTCTTACAAATGTTTGAATTAGTATACGCCCACACTATCGTGGCATGCAAAATTCACGGTGTTTTGAGGTGTTGGTGAATTTAATTATATTGTTTGAGGGAGACAATATTGTTTTAAATTCTTATGTTTTGATCTATGTATTTATTTACGTGTTTCTCAGGATTTATCAATGGCTTTCAATCCTCTTGCTGTTATACTTAAAGAAAACAAACTTACTGGCCCTAATTATATTGATTGGAAACGGAACCTGGACATTGTCTTGACTGCCGAAGAGTACAAATTTGTACTCTCTGAGGTCTGTCCTGAAAAGCCCAATGAAAACTCTAGTGAAGAGGAGAAAGAGGCTCATAGGAAGTGGATCAAGGCAGATGAGATGGCGCGGTGTTACATTTTGGCTTCTATGTCAAATGTGCTGCAACATCAGCATCAGGCCATGACCACTGCCTATGACATGATGTTCAATCTCAAAGAACTCTTCGGACACCAGAGTCGGGCTGCCAGGCAAGAGGCCATGAGAAACTTAATGACGACCACCATGCCTGAAGGGACACCCGTAAGGGATCATGTCCTTAAGATGATGGCTTACTTAAATGAGATGGAAGTCCTAGGAGCTGAAATCGATGGGGAAACCCAGGTCGATATCGTCCTCCAGTCGCTGCCTAAGAGTTTTGAGCAGTTCCGCCTGAACTACAACATGAACAGGAGGTTGTATTCGATGGCAGAACTTCTGACAGAACTCCAAGCAGCAGAAGGAATACTTCGTCAAACTTCTCAAGCTTATATTGCTGAAAATGTTTCTACTTCTAAGCCGAAAGGCGAAGTGAAGAAGAAAAAGAAACAAAATGGATCGGCAAAGAAAGCGGGTGGACCTAAGAAAAATGGTCCACAAGGTGGCGTAAAGAAACCAAAGGGCAAGTGCTTTTTATGCAAGCAGCCAGGACATTGGAAGGTAGATTGTCCTCGTAAAAAGGAGAACAAAGAAGGTACATCTTTTTCACTAATTATTGAAACATGTTTAGCGGTGTTATCTACCGGCACCTGGTGTGTAGATACGGGAGCCACTGATCATGTCTGCAATTCTTTGCAGGGGTTCCAGGAAACCAGGCGACTTAGTGAGGGCGAGATTACCATATACATGGGCAACGCTGCGAAAGTGGCGGCTGTTGCAGTGGGAGATGTTTATTTATCTTTTGATAGGAACAAGACTTTGGTTTTGAGGAATTATCTTTACATACCTAGTTTTAGAAAGAACTTGATTTCAGTTTCTAAGTTATTTTTGGATGGATATTCTGTTTCTTTTGATGGCAAAGTGGTTGTCAAGAAAAATAGGGTTATTATCTGTTCTGGTACGTTGGTTGACAATTTATATACTCTTAATCCAATAACTCCTACGATGCAACAAATGGAAATTAATAATACATCTTCTAACTCAAATAAGAGAAAAGAACCTTAAAAAATGAACCAAACATATCTTTGGCATCTAAGATTAGGTCACATTAACTTGAGTAGGATTCAAAGGTTGATAGCCGATGGACCTTTGAGTTCATTGGAAGTGGAAAACTATCCAACCTGCGAGTCCTGCTTGGAAGGAAAAATGACCAAGAGGCCTTTTAAAGCCAAGGGGTATAGAGCCAAAGAAGTGTTGGAATTGGTTCATTCTGATTTGTGTGGTCCTATGTCTATCCAAGCAAGAGGTGGTTTCGAATATTTTGTCTCTTTTATAGATGATTATTCGAGATATGGATACATTTATTTGATGCGCCGCAAGTCTGAGTGCTTTGATAAATTCAAAGAGTACAAGTGTCACGCCCACTCTTCTTACATAATAATATTTATAATAGATTTTATATCAAAAGACCTGAAAAGGACGTGTGCATTTTTTTTTAAAACATAACCCTCTTTGTACACGAAACCCTTTAGGATTATAACAAGCTTCATTGCATACATACCATAATATCAAACTCGACTCACAGATATATTTACATACTTATACATATCAGAGTACGGGAATAAAACGAAGGTTTAACAAATATTAAAGCAAAATAGGTTCATAACATATAGCTTAGCCCAACAGGTCGTCATCCATGTACACATCTCTGATCTCGTAGGAACTCAACATAGCATCAGTAAGTCCATGAACTTACGCATAATTCCATTTACCTACAATGCATGAACTATATGAGCTAAAGCTCAGTAAGCAGAAATTATGCATGTGCATAATATGAATGATATGCATGATGCTCATGATGCATGTTAATGAATCAAAAAAAAACATTTCTTTCAAAATCATTTTCTTTCCTTGGGCCCTTGACCACCCTCTACTAGACACCGGATTGAGCTCAATATCATTCATCATATAGCCATATCCATGTCTCACATGCCACCGGCGGAGTGAATCCAGCCTATCCATGTCTCACATGCCACCAGCTTAACATTTCATTGGTAGCCATATACATGTCTCACATGCCACCGGCGGAGTGAATCCAGCCTATCCATGTCTCACATGTCTCTGGCTAAACATTTCATTGGTAACCATATACATGTCTCACATGCCACCGACGGAGTGAATCCAGCCTATCCATGTCTCACATGTCTCCGGTTAAACATTTCATTCATAACCATATACATGTCTCACATGCCAGCGGCGGAGTGAATCCAGCCTATCCATGTCTCACATGTCTCCGGTTAATCATTTATCATAAGCATGATTTTTATGCCTCGGTGAACTAGTAGGGGTCAATAAAATATTTTTCTTCTTAAAATCATTTCGTGCATGTAAATGCAATTACCTTCATCATTTGCATATGCATGTGTTGATGCTCGTGAATAACATTCACAATGTAATCCATATATTTCACCATAGCATCAATTAAACACGCCAATTCTCAAGAATACATGAACTCATATAATATCAATCAATCGAATATAACACGTAATACTATGTTCCTGCATTGTAGTTGCAAATGAATTTCTACTTACCTTGTTTCACGTGAAACTCCTTATCACTGGTATTATCAAGATTAATCTAAAATAGCAAGTTAATAATTTTATTAGACTATGAAAAAGTAATTGAAACAAATTAAAGGATTGAGAATCAAAATTTTACTTTCTTCTGTTGCATAACATGCTTAACCAATCTAATTCTAAAAGATTTATTATTAGATGCTTAAAAGAGTACACCAAAACTCATTTATGATTCTAATTAAAGAATAAATTAGTTATACAATTAAAATCATTGTCAAATTTGATAACGTTAGCAACTCATAATCCCATCCAAGAAAATTAAGAATCAACCATCTTCGTTAAAATAAATTAGCATTTACATCCATTTGCTACACTTTGTGGATTAAATAAATGAAAGAGAAAACTAAGTTTAAGATGAATACCTTATTTCTTCCTTTTCTCTCGCCTCTGTTCTTTTTTTTTTTCGATTCCTTTCTTTTGTTATGTCATCTCCTAGTAATCTTCTTATGATTTATAAGTGTGCAAAACACGACACGTAGCTATATGAAATTACTATTCTATTGTCGACCGCCTTACTCATAGACATATATATCCATACTTTTCCCTAAACAAACTTGATTATTATTCTAATTATTATTATTATTATTATTATTATTATTATTATTATTATTATTATACTCTACTAAGTTGCTGCCATACCATTTCACCTTTTAATTACACGTACACACACACACACACACACATATATATATATATATATATATATATATATATTAGTTCACACCCACATATACAACACGCGTACATATATATATATATATATTATTTATATATATTATTTATTATTATTAGTTTTTTTTTATTTTTTATAAATCATGTTTATTTATCCAATTTTACTTCTTCATTCCTTATAATATTAACACATAATTTATTTATTTTCACTTACGAATAACAATCACACAGATTCAAGATATATCAAAGTTTATACAAATAATAGATAAAATGAACATATAATATCAATGTGAACTCAAGTATCACATATTAAATAACATGAAATTTATAAAATGCACAAATGCATGAATTATATTATAAGCAACCAAAACCTCGGGTGTCACAACAAGGCTGATGTGGAGAAACGTCATGGTAAAAGTATCAAAACACTACGATCTGATCGTGGTGGTGAGTACTAGGGATGGTAACGGGGCGGGGCGGGGCGGGGCGGGAGGAGCAATCCCCATCCCTGTCCCCGCTAACTTCGCGGGGAATTTTTTTGGGAAAAATTCCTTTCCCCACCCACAAAATATTTTTTATTTAATTTTTTTAATGTATAAAAAAATAATATTTTAATATATAAAAATAATCCACAAATTACATATAACTAAAATGTTAACAAAATCACCAAAAAATTATCCAATTTGTATAAAAGATAGTATATTATTTAATTATACTATCTTAAAAGTACAATGATAAATTATATTATTACATTTTCATTAATTTTTTCAATACTTGATTCATTTAGAAGAGCATGAGAAACGAGGGTTTTGTATTATTATTAATGTGTATAAAAATATATTATTTATTTTATAATAATTTAATTAAAATATATTAATATATAATATAAATTGGCGGGGCCCCGTGGGGAACGGGGCGGGGAGTATGATCCCCGTCCCCGCCCCGCCCCGCCCCGCTAGTCGGGGAGAAAATTGCCCCCGTCCCCGCCCCCGCGGGGGTATATTTCGGGGAATCCCCGCCCCGTTCGAGGCGGATCCCCGCGGGGAACGGGGATTCCCCGCCCCACTGCTATCCCTAGTGTGTACCTCTTAGGAGAGTTTAGGAATTACTTATCAGAGGCTGGGATTCAATCCTAATTGTCTGCACCTGGTATACCCCAACAGAATGGTGTGGCGGAACGAAGGAATAGGACTCTCATGGAAATGGTTAGATCGATGATGAGCTATTCGGAATTACCGAGTTCATTTTGGGGGCATGCCCTGGAAACGGCAGCGTACATTCTAAACTTGGTACCTTCTAAAACAGTACCCTCTACTCCCACAGAATTGTAGAATGGGCGTAAGCCTAGTCTGAAACACATTCGGATTTGGGGTAGTCCAGCACATGTGCTGAAGGGAGATGCTGATAAGTTGGAATCTCGTACGGAAGTTCGGCTGTTTGTGGGCTATCCTAGAGGAACAAAAGGTGGTTTGTTTTATAGTCCTAAAGATCAGAGGGTAATTGTTAGCACAAATGCCCGATTCTTAGAAGAGGACTATGTTATGAACCACAAGCCCATGAGTAAAATTGTTCTAGAAGAAATAAGAGGGGAAACTCCTACCTTAGTACCAACCGTACAAGATAGATACCACAGGGGTCTGCACCATCTATCACTAATGATACACTATCACCACAAGTGCCTCGTCGTAGTGGGAGGGTTGTTAGACAACCTGATAGATTCATGTTTTTGGGACAGTCTTCGGACTTGGTACCTGGAGAACACGAATCTGATCCTTGGACCTATGACGAAGCACTCCAAGATAAAGATGCAAAATCTTGGCAAAAAGCTATGAATTCTGAATTAGAATCTATGGATTCTAATGAAGTCTGGGAGCTAGTAGAACCACCAAATGGTGTAAAAGCCATTGGATGTAAGTGGGTCTACAAAAGAAAAAGAGGATCAGACGGGAAAGTAGAAACTTTTAAAGCAAGGCTTGTAGCGAAGGAGTATACTCAAAAGGAAGGAATCGATTATGAGGAAACCTTTTCGCCGGTAGCCATGCTCAAGTCTATCCGGATTCTTTTGTCTATTGCTGCTCATATGAATTATGAGGTTTGGCAAATGGATGTCAAGACAGCTTTCCTTAATGGTAGTCTTGAAGAAAACATCTATATGAAGCAACCAGAAGGATTCATTGCAAAGGGCAAAGAGCATCTTGTGTGTAAGCTTAATCGGTCCATTTATGGATTGAAACAAGCTTCGAGATCTTGGAACATCCGTTTTGATGAGGTAATCTAGTCTTATGGATTCATACAATGTCTGGATGAGTCTTGTGTATACAAGAAGAGTGACGGAAACGTGGTGGTATTTCTTGTACTATACGTAGATGACATCTTGCTCATTGGCAACAATGTCAAGGTGTTGTCGAACGTAAAGGTATGGTTGTCCAAGCAGTTTGATATGAAGGACTTGGGAGAAGTTGGACATATTCTTGGGATCAAAGTTATAAGGGATCGCAAGAAAAGGATGTTATGCTTATCTCAAGCTTCGTATATTGATACTATCCTAGCTCGTTTTAGTATGCAAAACTCCAAGAAAGGTTTTCTACCTTTTCGACATGGAGTACCTTTATCTAAGGAGATGTGTCCTAAGACACCAAAGGAGATAGAGGATATGAAGGCAGTTCCTTATGCTTCGGCCGTAGGAAGCCTAATGTATGCAATGCTGTGTACGAGGCCAGATATCTACTTTGCCGTGGGCATGGTTAGTAGATATCAAAGTAACCCAGGACAAGGACATTGGACTGCGGTAAAGCATATTTTAAAGTACCTGAAAAGGACTAGAAATTATATGCTGGTTTACCAAGCAGATAATTTGCTTCCTGTGGGTTACACGGATTCTGATTTCCAGTCGGATAGGGACAAGAGTAAATCTACCTCGGGTTATGTGTTTACCTTGGGAGGTGGAGCCATAGTATGGAGGAGTGTTAAGCAGAAATGCGTTTCGGACTCCACCATGGAAGCTGAGTATGTGGCAGCCTCTGAGGCAGCCAAAGAAGCTGTATGGCTCAGAAACTTCATGATGGACTTAGAAGTGATTCCTAGTTTGCCTAAAGCTATCACAATTTATTGTGATAACAGTGGTGCAGTAGCAAACTCGAAGGAACCACGAGCCCATAAAGCAAGCAAACACATTGAGCGCAAGTACCACCTTATACGAGACATCGTAAAACGAGGAGAAGTTGTTGTCGCCAAAATTGCATCAGTGGATAACCTAGCAGATCCTTTCACAAAGGCTCTTCCAGCGAAAGCTTTTGATGGGCATGTTGAAGGGATGGGAATCAGATGTATGGCAGCGCTTATGGCAGCATAGTCTTTTAGTATAAGTGGGAGATTGTTAGGATGTATACTATAAGTCTAGCTTTTGTATGAACATCTTTATGATATGAGATTCATTATGATCAAATGTTTGCATTTTATATTATTGCTGTTGTCCAGATTAGTCTATATTGTAGATAATATGGTGTGTGGTGTCACACAGAAGATCATGCTATCAGTTCCTTGTAGATTATAAATAATAGCTCACAACCAATATGGATTTGGACAAACCATTGGAACGATTGTAGTGTAATTTGGTATTAGTCTATCTTGACTATAAAGTTACACTAGTACATTTTGTATGTATTGAGCAGGACCAATTGAGGTTGTTCGATTTGTACTGACTATAAATAAAAGAACAAGACCTCTGTTATTATGGATGTACATCTTCTTAATCCCTATATAATAACGGGCACATGTACTCAGTGTTTGTTTCTTTAATTTACCAATGGGTGAGATTTATTAATAAATCAATAGGCTCGGTGAATTGGGAGATAGCACTGTTTATATGGTGTGCTGTTGATTATAGAAGGAATCCGTGTCCTAATTATTTAGGATGATGATGTCCCCTTGAGAAGCTCATAAGGATTATCATGTAAACCCTGCAGGTGGATTTAATCCGACATGATAATAAAGATGAGTGGTACTACTCTTGGAATTAGATGTAAATTAATTAAGTTGTCAGTAACTTATTTAATTTATGGACATTCGATATCTTAAAAGCGGGGAAATAAATGTACATATAATAAAGGAGCCCATATTGTAATATAGGATTAGGACGGTAGTTCAATTATAACTCTTTAGTGGACCGAGTTATAATTGATGGGCTTAAGCGAGATGTTCGGGCCGAACACGGGACGCCTAAGCCCATCAGGAGGCCCAACCTAATTCCTCCTCAGGGTCCCTGTTGTAGCCTATAAATAACCCTAATAACAGCGCCTCCTAGATTACGTTTTTTCAATCTCACGCAAATAAAAGCAGATTCACTTGAGAGAACTAAGGAGGCGAGCTTTCTGTGTCTTTTGGAAGATCGTCGCCCACACGACGTCCAAAGGAGAGGGATAGGAATACGGCAGAAGGTCGTGAGGTTCGAGGCTCGTTGATCGTTCACAAGTTCTGACCTAAGAACTGTTTCGGCTTCGCCTTTTGAGGTGAAAAGGTATAATTCGTTTTCCGCTGCGTGTCATAATGTTTTCGATCCCGAATTAGATAATCACATAGAGTCTGCGATCCGGTGGTTCCAACAATTACAAGTACGCGCTTATGGTATGTGATAAGGGCGGAAAATCCAAGGGTCAAAAAGTCTTCTAAAAAGGTCGATTACAAAGCACGGTTGAATGCTAAAAAAACTAGACAATGGGAGTTGGATGGTGACAAAGATTGTTACTGAGCACAATCATGAAATTGATCCAACATTTTCACCGTTAATGCCAGCTCATAGGAATTTGTCCGTGCACATAAAGAGGCAGTTGGAAGAAAATGATATTACAGGTACGTCTTGTAAAAATGATTAGAATGAATTTATATTTTTTCAGCCGTATGTTTACATGTCTTTAATGCAGGTATAAGGACTCGTAAAAATGTGAGACTATTAGAGGTACAATGTGGTGGACCTCAAAATTTGGGATGTCTTCCTAAAGACCGTAGGAATTTCATTGAGGAGAGAAGACAGTTGAAGCTCAGTGATGGAGATGCAGAAGCAATTCGAAAGTTGTTCGTTCGACTACAACTAAAAGATAGAAATTTTTATTTGATGGACATTGATTTAAAGGGCAGCTTATGTAACATTTTATGGATTCATGTCATTAGTTTTGACACAATATACCTCATCAACAAGTTCAAATTATAATGTTTAATGTCTGGTGTTTACTATTCTATTTGTTGGGTTTAGGGTTTATGTTTGTGCATGCATGGTTTTTAGGTAATTTAGAAAGAAAAAAAAAAAAGTGAAGAATATATATAAAGTTAAATATTAAAAATAGTGATTGGAAAAAATAAAAATAAAATTGAAAATTGAGAAATAAGAAGAGAAACAGTCAGTTAATTAAAGTAGGCAATATAGGAGAAATAAAGTAGGTTTTATTGATATTTATTTTTGCAATTCATCTTTATTTAGGTCCAATAAAATAGGTTTTTGCATGCATGATTTGTGCATGGTTTTTGCAACAATGTAAAGTAGGTTTGTGCATGCATATCTTTTTACAGTTTAAGATGTATTGATATTTATTTTAGCATGATTCTTCAATGATGTTTAATTAAGTACAAAATGTCTTTTGCATCAATCGTTGGTGTTAATCATCATGGACATTCGATACTATTAGGATGTGCATTGGTGACTCATGAAGACGTATCATCCTTTAGATGACTTTTTTTCCAATTGGCTAGAAGCAATAGGTAATATTCATCCTACTGCGACCAATGTGAAAACATCAAGATAGCAATTTGTGATTTGATACTAGACACGATCCATCGATATTGCGTAGAAGTTTAAAGGAATAGTGTACGACAACCTTACAATCCAGACTTTCGAGACGAAGTGGACAGAGTTTTTGAGGAAGTATGGTACGCAAAACAACGAGTGGTTGAGATCCTTGTATAATGAAAGAGATAAGAGGGTTCCAGTTTACTTGCACAACACATTTTGGGCTGGAATGATTTCGACGCAAAGAAGAGAGGGGATGCATGCATATTTCGATGAGTTTGCTCACTCTAGGAGCACGTTGAAGTAGTTCATGGAACAATACGACATGGCCATCACTAATAAGATTGAGAAGGAGTTTATTGCTGACTTTCAATACAAGAACAAGGTAGTGAGAAGCAATTTTTAGGGATGGGTTTCAGGCTTCCGACACACCCTTAGGTTCACGTCACAGTACTCTTATTCTGAGCTTCTAACTTTTATGTTATGTTTGCATAACATTTATGTTATGTTATAGTAACTTTCATATCATGTTAGTTTAACTATTACATTATATTATATAATAAATTTTAATTTTTTTTTTTGTTAAAATAATACTCCCTCCGTCCCAGCTGAACTTGCCTACTTGTCATTCGGTTTGTCCCAACTGAACTTGTCAGCTCATAAATGAAAACAAAAGTCAAACATAAATATCCTCATATTTCATCCTTATTATAGAAATGTGAGTGGGCGCCTCCTCCTTCTGAAAAGCTCGACGCCTTCTATTAGAGGCGGTCGGTCTCACTCTCGTATAAGTTTGGTCTGCAATATTCATCATAAGAATAAAAATTAAGAATGTACGAACAGTTGTTGAATATCAAAAAACAGAATTAAACGCCAGGAAGCTTCGACCAGTAGTGGTCGTGCATCTTCAGGCTAATTCGACGACTTCTGGTCGAAGCTACCTCAGGGAATTCGACCAGTTGTGGTCGTTGGTATTGAACAAGCTTCGACCAATACTGGTCGATTATGCTTAATAGGGTTCGACCAGTTGTGGTCGAATGGCTTCAGCGATTTTCGAAAAACCAGGGTCGAAGCGAGATCGATTTCAAGGTCCATTTTCACGCAATTTTCAACACAAATCAGAATTTTTTGCAATGCTTTTATCCTAATCTATATGCAATTCAACTCATAAACTCATCTACACTTGAAGATAACAAGAACTTAAACTTATAAAACAAAAACTAAGAATCGAAAGAAACTCACGACAATCACCCGGAGGTCTATGCGTCCTATCCATACTTCGATTCAAAGTTGTTCTTCGAAGTTGAACGATGAGAATTGGTTGAAATTTGGTGAATTTCGGCCCTTCTTCTTCGAATTGCAATGGGCAAATCCGATCGAGAGTGAGAGAGAGTTAGAGAGAGAGAGAGATGGGTTTGGGTGGGGTGTGTATTTTATTGGGGTGTGTTTAGTATAATATATGTATTTGATATATTTTTTAGTTAAGGGGTAAAATGGTAAAGTAAAGGGGTGTGTTTAGAAATATTTTAAGTTGTGTGTATTTAATTGTGGGTGTGTTTAGTAATTGGGGTGTGTTTAGAAAATAATGGGGTGTGTATAGAATTGGCCATAAAATAGGGTTGGGGAAATCCTTAATTCTAAAAGCCCAAATTCAAATCACCCACGTCGTATTCTGCATATATGACCGACGCCGACCACCAACTCACCAAACTATTTGGCCCTAACCCCTCTGTCAAGTGTTTTACGATGTAGCAACATGGTTCTAGCCCGTGACACCCACCTCGACAGTCTAGATGGAGTCGTGGTGGTTGTGCATCGATGAGAAACTGCAGTAGTGGTGGTGGTGCATCTGATATGGTGGTGGTGTTTGCGGTGGTTGTGCTTTAATAAGATGAGAAATCACGGCGGTAGTGGTTGATCGTGTTGGTGGTGGTGATGCGTTGATTTAGATAAGAGTGGAAATTACGGTGGTGGTGATGCATCCGAGGATGACAATGACGGTAATTTAGATGAGAGAAAAATCACAATGGTGGTGGTTAGTGGCGGCGATGGAGGTGAAGAAGATTAGAAGAGAAGGTTGTGGTGGATCGAAGGGTGTTGATTGGTGGTGGTGGCGAAAGTGTGAGGATGAACTATATATGATGGTGATGATCTTCTTCTTTTTTTTTCTTTTAATATTTTTTTATATTTTTATTTACACATCAACCATTTTATATCCAAATTGCATTCATGTGTACAACAACTTATTGGCCTAAATTGCGGGTTTGAAAATTTATTGTCCAAATTTGTGAGACCCCCTAAATTATGAGGCTAAAAATGTAGGGGAAAAAGTTTTTTGATCCTCTAAATTTGACTCGTTAAATTTTTGGTCATTTATTTTTCACTTTTCACAAAAACTTATGTGAGACGGTCTCACGAATAGTTTTTTTGAGACGGATCTTTATTACTCATGAATTGAACTCATACCCACATATTTATTGTTAAGTGAGTTATGAGTTGACTCGTATCATGAAAAAAGATCCATGAAACTTTCTCACACATGACATACTCTTCACCTTTTGGCTTTAGTCCACTATATTTAAAAATTGCCACTTTTTAGTCCTCTTAAAGTAGATTACAATTGTTATAATTAAAAACTAATTTTAACACTAAAAAATAGTTTCTTTTTAAATTGAGAACACACACAAAAATTTAACCAAAATTATGTGTTGTTTATATAACATGCCTAAAATGATATTAATAATTAAAAATAAACCTTTTTATCTAATTTTAGAATATTTATATTATTGATATTAATAAGTAATAAAAAAATTTATAAAAATGATCTTTTTAATTACAATAGTAATTTAGGCATGTTAGATGATTACAAAAGTTGAGTGTTTTTCAATTTAAAAATGATGTTAAAAATTAAAATTTGATTTGAAATAAAAAGTTACCTGGTAAAGGGACTAAAATGGTAAATTATAAACATAAATAATTAAAAATCAAAAGGTGAAAGATAAATAACCAAAAATCCAATAAATTAAACGTAGAGGACCAAAAATATTTTTTCCCAAGAAAGTAATAAATTCTACGTTTTATTATCAATAGTTTTAGAATTTCAAAACTTATTAATCATTTTATTATTTAATTCTTTTTTCGTAAATTTTGATTTCTTAGGAAAAAAACCCAAAATTTTTAATGTAGGACAAAACTTATATACTCCTGGTACAGATCTTAGATCCGTGCACCCGACCTGACCCGCCGTATGCGTATGGTGTTATATGTATCTCTTCAGGTATCACATGTATATTCTTAAGGTATTACTTTCCTTATTAAATCGTAGTATTGAATATATACTCTTCAAATATTACATGTATACTTTTAAGATATTACTTTCTATTTAGAGATAAATATTAGATATATACTCTTCAGACATCACGTGTATACCCTTAAGATATTACTTGTTTATTCAATAAAACTATCAATTTTTTTGTTATATAAGTAATACATTAAGTGTATACTCATGATACCTGAAAAGTATATACGTAACACCGAGTCGGGGGCATAGATTAGGATCCGTAACCCATGGCACACAAGTGTCACTCTTTAATCTAATGCATCAATATCATCATCCACGTGCGACGTATGTTGTCTATACTCGTAAGTAATAAAAATCTGTCTCACCAAAACTATTTGTGAGACCATTTCACATGAGTATTTATGAAAGTTTTGGTGTTGGTTTATTAGCATCTTATATTTTTGTTAGTTTTTTTAGTTACCCTTTAACTAATTAGGCCTTCTGCCTTTCCCTGAAATATTAAATCTACAAAAAATGATATTATTATTTCTCCCCTGTTAAATAGTATTGTGTTTTCCCTCCAAAATTTAACAAAAATGCATTATCTCTTTCATCATGACTCCAAATAAGCCTCATATAAAAAAAAAAGAAATAATAAAAATAAAAATAAAATAAATAATATAAGAAGTCAAAGCTAGAGGATGAACAAACATACTGTCCTGTTACTTCTGTACACATTTATATGTCAAAGTTCATCCTGTCCTGTTACTTCTGTACACATTTATACGTCAAATAATGCATATTTGTCATATATATGATTTATTTATAGTATTTTAACAAACAAACAAACAAAAATCCGAACTCATTCATTGAAAAACTATTCACAGAAAAGTCCATAATCATATCCTCATTTGCAAAAGACGTATCACATCAACAGAAATCACTACAACTTTATTCTCATTCCAACCATACCTTTCACTTTCTACTATTCTTCCATAAAAAGAATTTCAACACTAATTCATCTACAAAAAAAAAAAAAGAGAAAACATCTCCTAAATCACCATGTGTTAGTGGCTATGAGACTAAAGATGGCACTTCAACTTTTACAGCAAGACTGGTTTGATAAATTTTCTCCTATTTACAAAGAAAGCAACGTTACGTACCTCAAAATATTAATGTAAAAAAGAATGATATTATTATTCATGTATCTGCATTTTGACCAAGCTCACTCCATTGTCCTTCACATTATCTCAAGCCTGTGGAAATTGAAAAAGGAAATTAGACAGATTAAGATTCCTATTGCTAATTCTATAAAACAACATGCAGTCACTTGCCTTAGCCGCATAGGGCAACCGTGTGGAGCTAGTGGCATGTTCGGTTTGCCTGAGTTGTTTGTTTTTCAACAAAGGAGTGGTTTTCAAATCTGAAGAAGCTACTTGTGACTCTTCCATTGCTTGTTTTAACATCTCCACTATTTGACTCATAGCTGGCCGATCTTTAGGGTTTTTGTTCAGGCAGCTATCAGCCAATTTAGCTATTTTTCTAGCAGCGTTTAGTGAATATTGATTTTGGAGACGTGGATCCATGATCATGCTAAACCTCTTACTATCAGCTGGGAACTGTTTCACCCATTCCAGTAGTTTTCGTTCTGCTGATGGGAAGTTCCTTTCCAATGTCCGCCTTCCTGTTAGAATCTCGTATAACACAACTCCGAAACTCCATATATCACTCTTCACTGTCAAATGACCAGTCTCAACATATTCTGGGGCAGCATATCCACGTGTTCCGATGGGCTATCATTATTCAAGTTCCAAAAAATAACAAGTTTACGAATCCTTATATCATCTGAAATGCAAGTATCAATTTTGAATGCAGATTGTATGCTATGTAATATGGCCATGCTTGATATTATTTTTGGAAAAATGCTGTAGCATGTGGTAGAATATGAGTGAAGATTCACTTTCTAACAATACTAAAATTGCACTGGACAACCCAAAGCAGGTAAAGTGTTGTTGAAATGAACTGTTTTTAAATAATAATTAGAACATTGTCATAATCTACTATTCAACCAATTAAGTATTCCTTCCACTTACAGCTGTAGACACATGAGTTCGGTCCCCAGTTGGGCCTTCCCTTGCAAGCCCAAAGTCTGAAAGTTTGGGATTGAAGTCCTTGTCCAGCAGCACATTAGAGGACTTGAAATCTCGATATATCACCTTCACATTTAAGAGAGTTAGAATAGATACGAAACAGCCTGATAGAATAATTTTGGAATATCTGAATCCAGAGAAAGAATATAAGATGTACGAGGTTGATTTTGCTTGACAATGTTGAACTAAAATAAAAGAATACCTGGATTTCCAAGCCCTCGTGCAGATACGCCATCCCCTGAGCTGCCCCGAGAATAATGTTTAGTCTTGTTATCCAGGGAATTGCTGGTACAACCCTGTTGAAAAGATGATCTTCCAAGCTCTTATTATGCATGTACTCGTAAACCAATAGTCGCTGGATCCCTCTTTCTCCATCCACAGAACAGTATCCTAAAAGCTTTACAAGATTTGGGTGATCTAGCACTCCAAGGAATTGAACCTCTGCAACCCATTGTTTATGGCCCTACATAACAGATGAAAAACTGAAGGTTAACTTACAAGAGAAAACTATCACCTGTCATGAACTTAAAATCACAAATGATATACCAAGAAACAACATCTACTGATGAAATCAAAATTCATTTTAATCATTTGATTTGTTTGTTAACACTTTGAGAGTTGCAGTTCCTTGCTACTTCTCTGGTTTGTTTAAATAGGCGCTGCTGATTGGTCATATATATTGCTCATGAAAGGGGCTACTATGGGTCAATCATCAGTTTTGAGGTATATATGGTCCTTGTTCACGTCCCTTTCTTATAGCCAAATTAGTAGATCCAGTGGAAACTTTTATATCCCACACTGGAATGAGAGTCTCCCAAGTGTAAATGAATTAAACTACAAAGATTGGGATATTACCATAGCCGGTACATCTGTTAATACTAAAAACACATCTCCCGATAAACCTCACTGAAGTTTATACTTCTTGCAAACACTTCATTTAGCAATGATGACACTGTTCGGAGCTTCATTTAGAAATTTAACATATTTGACATATTAGCTTTAGTGATACAAAAAAAAGGGAACCTTATAAGCTTGGGGCCACGAAAGCAGGTGTCGAAAATAGCACTACTTGCTAATTATGTTGATGTTGCTAAATTTATCACTGGAATGTAACTTTAATTCAAAAAATGTATAGTTTCTCTTAACTTTGGGGGTAACATTGTGTGCTCATGATTCATAAATACGATGGGGCATATCTATGATTCTTATATCTGATAATGGCAATTATCTTTGATACAATAATCTAGCTCTGCATAAAACACAGCACAAATTATGGTGGATTGTTGTGTGAAAAAACCGGTTTCACATCTCAAAATCATTTTGTTAACGATTCAAACCTATATTCCTGAGGAATCAAGCACAAGTATAAAGAGTATCATAAGAAAGTTTTGGCCGTTAAACTTTACCAATCGCCAAACAGAATTACAGATATTTACGTCCGTACAATAACATTGTTTGCGCCTAAACAACTTCTATAGACGATCAATTCAGCAAGCAATTCACCGCGATTATTACGATCCCCATCAAATAAACTAATTTACAGAGTGATCAGAGAAGAGAAAGCAGCTCTCGCTTTCTCTCTCTCACTCTACATCGCAAAACCAATTGATACGGCAGAGAGAGAGAGAGAGAGAGAGAGAGAGAGAGGATAAGGCGATAAATACCTGCATTCCTTGGGTATTGAGCTTCTTAATAGCAACAATGGTGGGATCACCAGCATCAGGAGGCTTGATAGAGCCCTTGTACACACTGCCGAAACCACCTTCCCCTATCTTGAGGAGCCTATTGAAATTGTTGGTTGCTTCGCGGAGCTCCGTCAGAGAAAAGACCTGCAAACTATGTTCTCTCTCCCGGTACATGTCCGGTATCGTCCTCTGCCGTGAGGGCGGCGGCGGCGTGGACGAAGATGATGATGAAGACATGGAACCAGTAGATTTAGCAGCACGACATGAATTGTTGTCTGGTTTGCTTCTGGAGTGGCTCAATTCAGGGGCGGATTTGCCACCCCTCGACTTGCTCTTCTCCTTGAATATGTGAAAACATTTCAACATTTTCTGATTTGTATGGTTTTGTCTGCGTGTGTAGAGAGAGAGAGAGAGAGAGATGATGATAGAAATTGCAGAGAGATTAGAATTGATATGATGAAGACTAATAGATATCATGGAAAGATAGGAATAATAATTTAATAATAAGAAGGAATTGCCAAACCATTAATTTGCTTTCTATATGCTCGCACTTGTGTCTAGAGCTACAGCACGTGCCACATATGGTAGTATTCTAAGAAAAAAATAATAATACTAAAATTATTATCATTATTTTTAAATTTATCATATGTGAAAGATAGTTTTAAGAGTTGATATGCTGTGTATCGAGCTTGGGTCGATTCAGATTTTTAATTTTATTTTTCACTTCAAGTTGGGAGATTCATATATTATATATATATATATGTGACATTTATGTTATATAAATGTTATTTTTATATACAAATATGATAACCTTTATATACTCTAACTTAGAAAAAATTAAAATTTTAGCAAAATTTGTATATATATATATATACATGTATGTAATATAATCTGTTGATATTAATTGCACTTTCATGTTATATTAGTTCCACATTTATGTCATATATCAAAATCTGCACTGGTGGATATCACTTGAGCTACAAGCCCGTGGTGTATCTTGTGAATTGAGTTATTTTAAATTCAAATTTTAAAATGAATGAATTTCAAATTCACTACAAGACTCTATTTGGATATGTGGATTTGAGGAGGAACTTGATGTACATGGTAACAAGTCCTCAAGTAGTGTTTGGATGTTTGTAGATTTGAAGAAAAAGCTACAAACCTACTGGAGATTGAAGAGAGGAGAAAAATATTAGGGTTGCGGAATGAAATGGGAGATGAAGGTCAACTTTTGCTCCAAATGCAGGGTTCGTTATGTTCCGTCAAGTTTGGTCAGAAATGTGACGGAAGTTACCCTATGTGAGATTTTTTGAAACATTTGGGTATCAATTATGTAACTTGCGAAAATGGGTGAAGTGAAAAAGGTGTATAGTTTGAGTACTAAAAATGTTGTTTCGCCTATATTAAGTAATATTTTTGTATAGAATATCTTCTGGGTTGGATCAAATTATAAGAAAATATGCAATACTTTGTTCAAGATAAAAGTAAATGTATTTCAAATACACAATACAATAAGTAGATTTGTTATCCAAACATTATTTCAAGGCAAAAACTTATATGAATCGGTTACACAAATCTAGATTCATACACCAGGGTTGACCTGGTCAAAATGCTCCAAAAAGCGCTCTCACGTGCGTTTCACGCGCCTGCACGCACCCCCACGTGTTATGTTAGACCTAACATAACACAAATGTAAGTCTAACTATACATAAAAGTATGTTTAATACAATGCAATGGTACATGTGTCAAACTAAGGGTTTTTTTTTAAAAAAAAATTTAAAGTATGAAATTTGGGCAGAATAGTAGGCTTAACATAACATAAAGGTAGGTCTAACATAACGTAAAAGTACGTCTAACATAACGTAGTGGTAGGTGCCAAAATTCAAAAATCAAGCTCAAAAATGAAAAGATATGAAATCTGGGGAGAAATGTAGGTTTAACATAGCTTAAATGTATGTCTAAAATAACGTCAAGGTAGGTCTAACATAACCTTTTGGTAAATGCAAAATTTCAAAAACATGTTCGAAGAAAAAAAAAGAAAAAAAGAGAGAGAGAGAGAAAGAAGCGGGTCCCTTAACCCAAATCCGACCCGGCTGTATGGATCCACCTGATTCATAAGAGACTTACTCTTATCTCAAAATCATTAAAAAACTTTTTATTTATTTATTTAAGAAATAGATATATATGATATGTAAGGTGGGTACTATAAATCAAATTGCAGAGTGATCATTTCATGAACAAACACATCTGCTATATAGAGATTATGTCAAGTCAAAAATACATGTCAAACAACACTGAAGAAATTTTTTGCTAAAATCTAAATTTAGCATAAATCACATAATTAACATCAGACCTATGAATGAGTAGTTGTGTTGGGCTTTGAACAGAACTTTTGTAATTAGTTTTTAATTTGTTATAAAGAATTTATCAAATGCAAAACAAGGTTTTAATTAATTAACTGATATGCATCAAATATTATTACTCCATCCGTACACAATAATATAATATTATTTGCTGAATAAAAAAATAGAAAAAAACGTGTGAATGTGATGTGTGTTAAAAATAGTTTAGTAGGGTGTGAAAAGAAGAGAATTCTACAAGGATGTTGATGTCCTCCTAACAATATTATATACATAAATGCAAATGAAAGAGAGAGACAAGACTAATTGAACACCACACATCAAATAATCACCCACATTAAGTATAAGTATTGCTCGGTTCGGTTCGGTTCAATTCGGTTCGATTTAGACACTAAGGTTTTCGATTTGATTCAATTCGATTTAGAAAATATACATGACTTTTATTTTTAAATTGAACAAACAATTAACTATATATATATTTTACCATTGTTCTTCAAGCTAGGTCTCTTGCACCATCATCAGCGGCGGAGGCATAGAGGATCAAGGGGTGCAAGTGCACCCCCATGAAAAAAAAAAATTATTATATATTTACTATTTTATCCCTAACTAAATTACCTAATTACACTATTGTCATTATAAACATATCTACTTGCAACCTTTCCCACATTTCAAAGAAGCCCCTGTCTTTCTTCTTCCTTTCCCTGTTTCCCACCCCGTGAACCTGTTGTGCTGCCCTAATGAAAGTGGAGAATCAAGTAATAGGGGAAATTTTCTTGAGCTTTTGACATGGCTTGCAGAACATAATGAAGATGTTAAAAAAGTCAGTAGGGAAGATGTTCCACGCAATAATCAAATGACATCTCCCACAATTCAAAAGGATCTCATTAATTGTTGTGCAAAAGAAACAACTAAACATATTATAGAAGAGCTTGGGGATGACTACTTTGGTATATTGGCTGATGAGTCAAGTGATGTGTCTCAAAAGGAACAATTAGCTATTTTGTTGCATTATATTGATGGTAAGACCACTTTATTTTGCACTAAGCATGATATTGTTGTTCCCAATATGGATGCTCCTTATATGCCACGAGGAAGATCGAGACGTTTTGTTCAACAAGAGACAAACCTTCAACATTTCCAGGTTCAAATTTTCCTAGGAGTGATTGATTTGCAACTTAATGAACTCAATGATCGGTTTGATGAGGTGAATATGGAGTTGCTTACATGCATGTCTTGTTTAAATCCCAAAGATTGTTTCTCTTCTTTTGACAAAGAAAAAATACTCAAACTTGCCACATTTTATCCATCCGAGTTTTCAAGTATTGATTTGATGACTCTTGAAAGCAATCTCGACATATTCATTGAAGATATGCAAAAGGATGATAGATTTCGAGATTTACTTGATCTTGGTGCTCTTTCGAAGAAGCTGGTAGAGACAAACAAGAATGTCACTTATCAGTTAGTGTATTTGCTTATCAAATTGGTGTTGATTCTCCCACTCGCTACTGCAGGTGTGGAAAGGGTGTTTTCAGGAATGACATATGTCAAAAATAAATTGCGAAATAGTATGGTGATCAATTATTGAATGATTGTTTGGTCACTTTCATTGAGAAGGATGTGTTCTTACAAATTTCTAATGATAATGTGGTGGATCGCTTCCAAAAATGAAGACTCGAAGGATAAAATTGTAGTTTGTAATTATAATTTTTAGTTGAATGGTTTGTAACATGTATTTGCATATTTTAGTCGAACAACTTTTACGTATAATGTTTCTTTGTTATATATTTATTTATTTGTTCGTATCCCCATCGTCCAAATTCTGGATCCGCCACTGACCATCATGCACCTCAATTCTTTCACCCCTCATGTGTTTATGTATCTGATTTCTTATATTATATTATGGCGTAATAAAAACATTTTAATTTGATATTTTTATTCATCTCAATGTTGTGTCAACTTTTCTCAAACTGTCATTTATGCAACAGGTTAATACAGGGTATTTTCCTTTTCATTTCTTTTTCTTTGCTTTTAATCATTTTCTTTCATTTTCATTCTTTTTTTTTTTTTTAAATAGTGAGAAATATCATTCATAGTGAGTATTGAAGATGAATGACAATTTTTACATTAAAATAGTGTGAAATTTACGGCAATTATTATGTACAATGTTGTAGTTGTCTTATGATCTTCTCATTTTCCATCCTTATATTTTCATAAGTATAACTTGAAAATCTTGGAGAACCCTATGATTTTAAGAATGAAAATCAAGTATGACATATTATTGAATAAGTTAATTTTTTATATATAATGATATTTAAAATTATCTTGAAGATAAAATACATTAATCATTCCTGTAAAAAAAAATCGACAAAGATATTCAATGTGATAATGTAAATGATAGACTGAACCACAAAATCAATATATATGTATATATTTTTTTTGCATTTTAAACTAATACTCTACGTTAGAGTGGTCATTATAATTATATGATTAATACATTTCAATTTAACAAGTAATATCATATAGTAAAATAAAATGATATTTACTTTTCAAGAGTAAAAGTAATATCTTTCAGTAAAATAATTCGTATATTCTGAATATACCTCTTACATAGAAAAGACATTAATCTTCAAAAAATAAGTAATACATTTGAAGAAAATAAGTAGTGCATTTTACTCAATTAAACAAGTAATATCTCTAATAAAATAAGTAATAATTAATGTTCATCCTATTTATTTATTTTTTTGCAGGGAGTAATTATCCTTTTCATAACGTATTTTAAGCATGTGTATTTATTACATATTAGTTACACAAGCACTATCTTTCAGATTTTACATGATGTAGTAAATATAGAATTACAAAGTGACATTTTTTTAGGTATCTTTCACTTATATAAATAATACGGGTTTTTAATAAACAAGCGTTACATTAATGCAGTATTGTTACCCTACCCATTATGGGCACATATTAATGTGTCCACCACTGATATATCAGTAATCCAGCATATCAATTAATTTTATTTTTTCATATAACGAGGGGATGTGATCATTACACGTCAGTGGTGGACATTTTAGGAGCTGCTCACTCGCTGTGGACATTTTAACATTTTTCTATATTAATGAAAAACTATAATATCATCATAAAATATTACTCACATAAACACATGGGTGATAGATTACTCATAGATCTAACATAAATGAAATATAAATAAGTTGCAATTATCTTAAATAACAAAAGAACTAAAACAAGACACATTCTTATCAGTATAGCATAAGCTAGTGGTTTATATTAGTCTTTAATCCATATATAACTTAGAGTTTGACCTTCTCTTAATTAAGATCTAGCTAGAGTCAAATTATTATTTGAAAAGAAAAAAAAAAAAAATCAGAGTTCATCCTTACCTGATACAATAGCGTGTGAATTTTAAGAAAAGTCTCGGTCAATTAAGACACATGGTCTTCACAAATCAGGAGAGAGAGAGAGAGAGATGTGGTGTGCTACTAGAAGTCCAAGTTTAATTCTCTCTTACTCAGGGACGGATTTTGGGGGGGGGGCGCGGGTGTCGCCCCCGCCCCCGTTGCATTTTTATAAAATTTCAATTTATATATAGACTTTGTTATTTAGATATTTAATTTTTAAGAATTCGCTCCCCTTGATTTTTAAAATTTCGCCCCCCCTTAAATTGTAATTAAAAATATGATTTAGCAGTGAATCAGTAATAGTAAAATAAAATTGTGATAAAATCGGAGTAATTTATGAATAACTAGTCCACAATTTGTTAAATCATATTTAATTTGATTGTAGTAAATTAATAAGTTAAATAGATTTACAACTTTTAAGATACAATTTTAGCCCAAAGGCCCAAACTATAAGCCCAATTTATTTATAATACCTCATAACTTATAATTTTGAAGCCTATCTATCAAAAGGGGATAAAGGGAGAAGAGAATAGATTAGGGCAACTTGTCAAATTCAAATTCTCTATTTCAATTCTCAATTCAATAATCATTTTGGGTGCACATCGCAGCACATGATCTATCATTCAAGTAAAATTCAACATATTTTCAGAATTTCAAGTCAAAAGGTGAGTTAGAATTTTGAATTCATATTTTATATCACTTACAAATGTGTTATTCTAATTTAGATGAATTCATGATCATGAATGATGAGTATTGAGTAATGAGTTTATTGTTTCCATTCTCAATTATTGGATCATGTAGTAGAGGCCTTATCACATTATTATTATTTTTTTAATGAAAAGAAAAATTTGAGAAAGGAATTTGGCATTTCCTGCAGAGCCGCCGCAGAGATGCTGAAAGTGGCATTAATTAGGAGAGGGAAAGAGGGGGTGTGTATGTTTCTTGACGGGCAGCAATTTTTTATTTGGTTAATTATGCTATCTGGTTAGAATTGATGATGAGATAAGGAATATGAGAATAGAGATGAAGAAGATGTTGTGTGTCAGTTCTGTAAAATGGAATTCAGACTGTGTAGAGAGAGTTGATGACATTTCTGCAAAATTCACACAAAGTTGATTGATGGATGAAATATCTCCACTTATTGCTCTTCCATTTAAGCTGGGAAATTTGATTTTTGTAATATATTAACAGAAATATCACTTGCATTCTGCTAGAGGTGTTGTTGATGTTGAGCCTTTATTTCATTGTATTTCAGGATCTCATATTCTCATGGGGAACAAAAAGATTGATTCTTTTTTCAAGAAAAGAGGTCCTGAAATCAATAATAGTTCTCAAATTGCACAACCTTCTACTGAAGTCAATGATCAAATATCTAATGAGTCTTCTCAAATATGTGAGCGCCCAAACAAGGCTCCTAGAGTTGAAAATAGAGACTTTGACACATCTTCTTTGGAGCGTGATCCGGGACTTCGGAAATCAATTTGGGAGTATCCCCCTAATCAACAGGATGAAGTTCGTCGAGCTTACATCATATTTGGACCATATCAACCCATCCCTCCAAAATCTCCGAAGTATGTTGATAAGAATGGGCGTCGGTTTCTTGCATCTTGGTACAAATTATTCCCGAATTGGCTTGAGTTTTCACCAACTAAGGATGCTGCTTTCTGTTTACCTTGTTTTCTATTCAACAAACCATACGGTCGTCATGGAAGTACTTTTACAGTTGAGGGATTTCGATCATGGAAGAAAGTAAATGAAGGATCTCAATGCCCTTTTGTTACTCATGTGGGCACAGATGCAAATTCTCTACACAAGAAAGCAATGAAATATTATCTTGATCTTGAAAATTCTTTGCAACATATCGAAAGGGTTATTGAGAAACAAACTTCACAACAAGTTGCAAGAAATCGGCTACAATTAAAGGTGTCTATAGATGCTGTCAAGTGGCTCACGTTTCAAGGTTGTGCCTTTAGGGGGCGGGATGAGACTAAAGAATCAAGAAATCGAGGTAATTTTCTTGAACTACTGAAGCTCTTAGCATCTTATAACGAGGAAGTTAAAGCGGTTATCTTAGAGAATGCCCCAAAAAATGCATCATATGTTTCTCCAACTATTCAAAAGGAAATTTTAGCTATCATGGCAACCAAAATCCAAAGATACATTCGGGAAGAGATTGGTGATTCAAAATTTTGCATAATAGTAGATGAAGCTCGTGATGAGTCCAAAAAAGAGCAAATGGCAATTGTATTGAGATTTGTTGACAGAAAAGGTTTCATACGTGAGAGATTCTTTGATGTAGTTCACGTAAAGGAGACGACATCCTTAGCATTGGAGAAATCAATTTCTGAAGTTCTTTCACGTTATTGTCTTAATGTGAAGGATATTCGAGGTCAAGGGTATGATGGTGCTAGTAATATGCGAGGGGAGTTGAAGGGATTGCAAGCTTTAATAGCTAAAGAGTGTCCGTTCGCATATTACATTCATTGTTTAGCTCATCGACTTCAGTTAACTCTGGTCACTACATCAAAGGAGGCTATCTCTGT
This sequence comes from Scutellaria baicalensis, assembly GCA_005771605.1. Lineage (NCBI taxonomy): Eukaryota > Viridiplantae > Streptophyta > Magnoliopsida > Lamiales > Lamiaceae > Scutellaria > Scutellaria baicalensis. The sequence goes on from CM016729.1 coordinate 13,011,993, forward strand.
TAACCAATTCTTTTCATATGTGACAACCATTATCAACTTGGTTGCTTGTTCGAGAAAAATACATGATCAATTACGAGACATTGAGGCATCAAACATCACAGAATTGATTAATGTTGGTGAAATTGAGTCTGGCAAAGGGAAAAATCAAATTGGCACTCTTCAGCGTCCTACTGATACTCGATGGGGCTCTCATTTAACTTCTCTTCGTAGTTTGGCGAGGATGTTTGATTCGGTTTGTGTTGTTCTACGAGACATCATTAAATCTGGGAATCTAACTCAAAGAAGTGAAGCTGATGGAGTTTATGATATGATGACATCCTTTGAGTTTATATTTGTCATGCATTTTATGATTGATGTGCTTGGAATTACTGATGATTTATGTCAAGCTTTGCAGCGTAAATCTCAAGATATACTGAATGCAATGCAATTGGTGTCATCAACAAAAACACTTCTCCAAAAATATAGAGAATGTGGGTGGAATTCCTTACTTGAGAAAGTGACATTGTTTTGTGAAAAACATGATGTGGAGATTCCGGATTTCAATGTTCAATACAAAGCAGGTCGAGGCCGGTCTCGCCATCAAAGAGATAACCCAACAGTTGAGCATCACTACCGTGTTGATATATTCATCTCTGTTGTGGATTTGTTGTTCCAAGAAATGGATTTTTGTTTCAAGGATAATATGGTGGAATTACTTGTTCTTAGCTCCGCTTTGGATCCACGAGATGATTATAAATCATTTCGAGTTGAAGACATATGTAAGCTTGTGAATAAGTTTTATCCTAATGATTTTACAGCACAAGAAAAGGAGCATTTGAAAATTCAATTGGAGCATTTTGAAATTGATGCACACCAAAACTCAAAGTTGCAAAATGTGTCAACAATTGCAGACTTATGCCAAGTGCTAGCAGAGACAGAAAAGTCTATAGTTTATCCTCTTGTTGATAGGATTATTCGTCTAGTGTTAACTCTTCCTGTCTCAACAGCAACAACAGAACGAGCATTTTCTGCTATGAAGATTGTGGAGACACGACTTAGGAACAAAATGGAAGATGATTTTCTTTCGACTTACTTGGTCACATATATCGAGAAAGAGATAGCTCGAGAATTTTCAATAGATTATATCATTGATGATTTTGATCTCTTGAAACATCGCAGAATACAATTCAAGATGTCGAACTTAGAAAATTAGAATGATGATTTATCTTTTGTATATCTTTTTTATAGACTTTATGATATATTGTTGAAGAAAAATATTTTATCAAATTATGTATGTCTATTAAGTTACTTCTTTTCAATAACACTATATTTTAGCATTATATATTCATAAACTTTAAATTGAGAACGTTTTTTGATTAACACTACAAAATGAAGATTACCGCCCCCCTTGAAACAAAATCCTGGATTCGTTCTATACTCTTTAACAAAAAATTTGTTAAGAGGACGAGGCTCATATGTGACCACATCAATTTAAAAATAACACTTTTAAAAATACACGTCTATATTACTTAACAAAAAAATACAATCATTACATGTGAGTCCCATCATCAACTAACTTTTTTCTTAATATATATATCAAATAAAATCATTTTGTAATTATAATTTTTTTAATTATATCAATAATATTAAACCTAAACCCATTTTAATCAATTAAATAATTATTGTAAATATAAATATATATATTTACATTAGTCTCAATTCGTATATAACATGAAATTTAAGGAAAAATTTGAATTTATCAATTCATGTAATAATAATAATACATTGAAATACATTTGAAATATAAATGTAATATTAATATTTAATTGCTCCCAAATAGTCTCTGTATGTGTTCTACTAAATCCGCTCGAAGTTGGTGATGTATTTGATTATCACGTAGCAAGGAATTCCTTTGAAGATACTCTTGAAATTTTTCGTGTGATCCATGTACTGGTTGTGTAGGCTCATTACGTTCGTCGTTGTACCAATTCGTGATTAATTCTCCCTCGTCTTCAACAATCATGTTGTGCAAAATAATACATGTTAACATTATATGTCTCAATCTTTTCTTATACTAGAAACGAGTTGGTCCTCTGATGATTGCCCATCGTGCTTGTAGTACGCCAAATGTCCACTCAACATCCTTTCTTGCTACTTCTTGTTTTTCCTTAAACAATCGTCTTTTCACATCCTCCGGAGAGGGAAAAGCCTTGACAAACGTCGCCCATTCTGGATAGATTTCATCTGTTAAATAATATCTCATTTTATATTGTGAACCATTCACAATAAAGTTAGTCGCGGGTGTGTATCCTTGTAATACTGTGTTGAATAAATCAGATTCATACAACACGTTAATATCATTTCGGGAGCCCCCACCCCAAAAAACGCATGCCATATCCACAAATCATAAGACGCGACAGCTTCAAGCACAATTGTGGATAAACCATGATCCCTTGTGAACTGACTTTTTCAAGCCACATGACAATTTTTCCATTCTCAATGCATGCAATCAAGACTTTCTAACATGCCCGGAAAACTGTGACGCTCCTCGTGCATTTCGACAAGTCGTTGAACATCATAAATATTTGGTTTTCTCAAGTATTGATCACCAAATAATACAATCACAGATTGACAAAATTTATATAGACATTTGATAGCGGTGGACTCACCCATTCGTAGATACTCATCCAATCGGTCGGTCGGAACACCATAAGCAAGTTGACGAATCGCGGCCGTGCATTTCTGTAGTGGTGATAGTCTCATCTTTTCCTGTTGCATCTTGCCTATGTTGAAAATATGGAGAGTATTGATAGTGTTGATGGTTATCATCCACCATTCATCTCAATTTTTAGGTACTTACCATTTTAGGTAGTTTTGATAGTGTTTGTGGTTACCAACTAATTTATTTGTACCATATTGGTGAGTGTACACATTTTTTAACCATATTGGTGGATACCATAGTGTTGGTGGTTACCAACTAATTTATTTGTACCGTATTGGTGATAATTTCGTTATTTGATGCACTTTAGTACTTAATTTCATATCATTTTCTGTTAAAAACATGCAATAGTGGGATTTTATTTAGATTTCATTATCTTTTTAAGATTTCACGTTTTTGCTTGATTTGAAAGGAATTTGATAGATTTAGCACAAAATGAAAGTCTAGTGGAATTAATGCCAAGTTGAATTCAAAATGAGTCTGGAAGTCATATCCCGGTGAGGTCGGGTCTCAATGCACGAGCTGAGCAAAACAGAAATTTGAAGTACCCACCCGACCCGGGTCACCTGTGACTCGCCCGGGTTAGGTGTTTTAGAGCTCAAATTTCTGTTTTGTTGTTCGATATGGGCCGGGTCATCACGATCTGGCCAGACCGTGTTTCGTTTGGTCGTTTCAGACCCCGTTTCAACTAGAACTCTACTCCAAACCTAATTGTGAGATATAAATTAGGATTTTGTGACTCAAAACAAAAGAGAGACATAAAGAGACACAAGGATTCATCCACATCCAAGTACACAAGCCACATCTTGATATTTTCTTGTTTGATATTTTCTTTCATTTATTTGTTTCTAGACATATGTTAATTAGGTTCAATTATCTCAATTCGGTCACCTAGATAAAATTAGGTAATTAACATCATTCTAATTCACTAGTCTCTGTGGGATCGAAATTAAATTAGAAATAAAATCAAAACAATGCAAATCAAGTCAAAAAGAAAAATAAACATATGCATGCATGTTGAAACAAACAATAAATATCATTTGGTGAAATATTAAAAATACTATTAAAATACCACATAATACAAATTATACTCACTCTTCCTATCTCCATAAATTTTTGTTCATAATATTAACAAAAATGAAATTTGTTCGTACCTTTGAACAAAAATGAATTTTGTTCAACCAACTATAACAAAAAATACAAATTTATTATTATAATAATCAATTTTTCTCTTTTTGTCTCTCCTCAATAATTGTTTATTATTACTTTTTCAAAACATGTCTCACACCTTTTTAACATGAATAAAAACACACACATATTGACTCCTTACACTACTTAACAAAATTTTGTTTTTGTTAATCACACTTTTTTGTTAATTAATGTTGGTGCTCTTAGGAATTCCATCTATTAATGGATGCATAATGGGACTTATTATGTGATGTTACTATCTAGGACTTCTAGGTGATTTTTGTTTAAGATATAGAGAACATCATTAAGATATTCTCTTGGTCAAATTTGTATTTTGCGTATATTACCTGGTAATGTGTAAGTATATTAACTTGTTATATTACTTTATTTGTTTTAGAATAGATTTTTTTTTCATTAAATGTTTTGTTTCAAAATAAGTGTCATAATTATTGCTCATATTATCTAAAATTTGTCCTCATCTACTACTCTCAAATTAAATAATAAATAAAAGTGATTATTGAAAATGCACTTATATATTCTCATTTCTATCTAGTCACAAACTTGTTTGATGTTATGAAAAGTTCTCTTTCAGTCATCTCATTCATTTGAACCTCATAGAAGTTCATGCTATTATTAGTTCATAAATAAATTCTGTACAAAATTTCTCATATTATCACTCTATATATTAGTTTATCTCTTATTTTATTGTAAATATATCATTTTATTTGAAATCTTAAGTTCAATTTATGTATTAATGTTAGCTATAACATTATGTAAATTACCAGATATATTTTCAAATTTTTTTACAATGTTTCCGTGATTTTTTTAAAAAAATTACTGATATTTCCATCGAAACTGATATATGCATCGATATTTCCGTAAAATTAGGGTACTGATATATTCACCGAAACCAAAATTTTGGTCCTTGCTTGCAGAAATGATGGCTAGAAATTTCTTGTAAAAACACTAGTCTTGCTCAGTTCATAATGAGAATAATTTTTTAGTTTCATCGAACTTCTTAATTTGTGTACAAATTTGTGAAATGACCTCAGAATCATTTGATAGACACGTCAATTCCTGTGTGAGAGAATGCGAACTACCTTAGATTTGAAAATCTTGATAGATTCAAATCTTAAATAGATAGTTTCATCAATCATATTGGTTTGGACTGATAAAATACTTGTTATATATATATATATATATATATATATATATATATATAAGAAATTCTCACCTAATGTCATACTTCATCAGTCCCAAACAAATACGGCTTTAATATTTTATGCATATTAATGAATTGACAAAAACTTGCGTACCCCCGGTGCACCGTACCCCCAAAGGTATAATTAGTTTGGTATTAGGTATATATCCATTAGGTATTATTAGTGTATTCATAAGGTATTAGTGGTATATTCTTGAAGGTATTACTAGTATACTCATAAGGTATTAACTGCATATTCATAAGGTATTATGTGTATAATTGAAATATATGTTTTAGTAAAGATATTATTTAAGGTACTACTTGTTACATGTTAAGGTATTACACATATTACTTAAAGGTATTATAATAAATGTTTGGGAGCACGGTGCCCCGGGGCATGCAAGACCTACTCTAAGGAATCTGATAAATAAAAATATTATATTAACATTCTTCTGATTAAGTGCAATCATTATAACTAAATTTCAAACAGTCATTTTATATCTTATTTTTTATTGAAATAAATAAGAATTTTTTTTTATAGAATATATACAATGTTTATTAAACCTCATATTAATATTTATTTTATAATAACTTTTTTTATTAAAATAATATTTATTTTGAAATGAAGGAAATAAATATAAATAATGATATGGTGGTAAAGTCTTGGGGTAAGACCATCTCATGGATCATATTCCATGAGACAGGTTAGGTGGCGTCGAACACAAAAAATATATAATATTTTTGTGTATATTAGATAATATTTTTTGTATATTAAGTAGTACTTTACTATGAAATGCATTTTGAGTTAAGTTGGATTGTAAGAAAAGAGTAAGTCTTGTGTGAGACCGTCTCCCGAATCTTTTTTCGTGAGACGGGTCAACTCATAACCCACACTTAGCAATTCATATGAAAGTTTGTGGATATTGATTCACTTCATGGATAATAAGGATCCGTCTCACGGAAACTATCCGTGAGACCGTCTCACATGAGTTTTTGCGATAAGAAAATATGTCATACTTTTATGTGTATCAGGTAATTTTGTTTTTTTGATATCAGATAATATTTTTTTATGACCCGAAGTGGATTGGTTCAAACCGGGTCAGATCACTCCAAAAAAAGGTACAGATCCTAGGCTATCCAGTTGCCCTTTTCTCACTCGTGCAACATGTAATACTTTTGTATATACTATGTAATATATTTTGTATTATGTACCTATACAGCATATAATATAATATAAAAATATTACATTATTTTACCTAATACACACAAAATTATTACTTATTTATTACATCCAATCCAATCTATTTAATCTCACGAAAGGATATTTGTGAGACGATTTCACACAAATTAAACTCTAATATGTCTTGCAATGTAGGTGTAGTGGGAACGGTGGACCAATGTGTCAAGTGAAAGGAATGTGAGTTGTAACCTGCCATTTTCAAACTTTAGATGTTTTTCTTGGCCCATTATTGCTTCTCTCACTAATCCAAATTATATTATAGGTAGCCATCTTTCTTAAATCACTTTACAAACCAGATTCTTTTTAAGTGTATATTTTATTATATTATGTAATTGAAATAACACTGTATTTTATTTCTTAAATCACTTTACAAACCAGATTCTTTTAAGTGTATATTTTATTATATTATGTAATTGAAATAACACTGTATTTTATTTGTATAAATGACATTACTAACTAATTCCTACCATATATTAAAATAATAAAATATAAGTTGAAACATCAATATATAATAAAGAATTTAGATCGATCATTGATTATTATGCCCATATCTATACATGATATTCATTTAATTTGTGCATTCTATTAAAAAAAAAATTGTGTATTTAAAGGTAAGATTACATATTATTTTCTTAAAACAAAAGGATAAGATTACTTATAAAAGAAAGATATTTGTTTTTCAAGTTAATATTAAAATTTTATAATAATCTTATAGCAAACAATGGAGAATAGATTTGATGAATACATAGTTGCATAAGCCTTTTTTTTTTCTTTTGATAATCTTATGGCATTAGTCATATTTTCATTATGAAACAAAATAGGATTTTGTTAGACCGTCTTATAAATCGAATTTAGTGAGACAAATCAATCAACAACTCATAATTTATAAATTAAAAAAAAAAAGTAAAACTTAACTTATAAAAATGAGTTGTGAAAAGTTCAACAATAGGATCTGTCATGTTATCTTTTTTTTTTTTTTTGCTTCATGCATTAGTACATTCAGTAGAAGTAAAAAATAAAATGTGTATTATATAAACATGATTTTTATTTTTTTAAGATAAGTGAAGTTCTATATGTTGGTGGGTGGGTTGGGGCTTTATGATTTGTGCAAATCTATATTTGTTAATAGACTAATAGCCAATAATGTGAAATATTGACCCTTACAAGCTTTTGTCTTGACTACAAAGTTGAGTTGAAACATCTATAATATTATAACTCATAATTAAAGTACCATATCGAAAGTTAAGTCATTTTCAAACATCAATAAAAACAAACCAATGCAATTTAATTTCTTATTAATATTTTAGTTATTTTTTATGTTGATGTTCCAAGAATTTGCTTATGACCTGTTTGCAAGAAACTTCTATTTTTATTCAAACTTATGACCTATCATATTGTAATTTTCTTTCTAATTAAAAAAATGTGTGGACTTTTCTCACTCATCAACAAGGAAGTATTAGTATCAGCTGTGGGGAACAAATATTTTGACTCCAAGAAGACTTGGAATTGTTGTGAAAACTTCCGTGAGTGTCGAAAACTGAAAGTCACGGGAGATCTTTTATTATATTTGATGTTATATCTTCTGTTTCAAAATAATCACCACATGTTGTGTCTACTATATGACATCACTAATTAAAACGTAACATGTTTAAATAACATGAAACGTGAGATGTAAGATCATGTGCAATAAAAGATTCGACGAATCAATTTTAATATGAACTAGAAAATCAGCAGATTTAGTATAGTTGCATTTGGCCATTTTGGATTGGATTTCGAATCCCACTGTTTGTGTTGGGATTCATTAAAGTTGCACAAAATATTTTGTCCTATATTAAAAGTCATATCCATTGTGGGATGATTTTTTATTTTTCTTATCGTGGAAATAAAAATATAAGTAAAATTGTGGAGAATTTCAGAGAATTTTGCAATAATTAATCATCAGCGATTTAAAATTAATAAGAGAAAGTTGTATGAATCAACAAATAAATTATTTAGTAAAATCTGAAATTATAATAAGATTTAGTAAAATCAAATAGAAGAAAAATAATGTTTGATTTATAAATTGCAAATTCTCATAACAAGAAAATTAGTGGGTGGTAATTAATTTGGATTTTATTTTCATTAATCATGTACGAGTAATATAGTCGATTGGTAAAAGATTATTTTTGTCTACATAGTTTGGTGAACGCATTATTAATAAGAAAGTGAGTGTTAATAGTACTATTAAGGAAGACTATTCGAGTTTCAAAGTTACCAAACAAAATAAAATGGGATTCAATCTACTTAATTTGGACATACTAAAACATTGTATCAATATAATTCTCTTAGACAAACAAATACCCCTATAAAACATAAACAATGATCAACTTTGAAATCTTTATTATTTTGGAAAAAGTACTCAAGCCTAATTTAAAATAACATTTAGCAATCAAATCATTGTATAGAATAGCTGGATTCATGAATGGAGATCATTACACTTGGATGAATTAACATGAGCCCAAAATAAGAAGCATTCATGTCAAGACCTCCATCAAACTGTTTGAAATGAAGAAACTATGAAAGAAGGAGAAATAGAGGCGATGGTGCTATAGAACTGCATATACAGAACATATTCCATATAAAACTGGAAAAGAATTAAATCTTTGAGATGATACAGGGGATTAAATAACAAACAATTCCCAGTTCTATTCATAGTGTAGGTAAAAATATGGTAGCAGTTGCTTCAGAGTGTGTGTGTGTGATGGATACAGATAATCATGGGTGTAATCAGTCCAAACCTGATTTTGTTTAACTCGGATTCCTCCACCACTTTCATCCCATCAAACTCCGGTGATTTGACAACACGGTGATATGAACACTCCTCAATCAGGAATCCATAGAAGTCTTCGAGTAGGAACTGGAGGAGCCAATCCGGGTATATCTCGAATATCTTTGTTATTTGGGTTCACAATCTGAAATTATACCAGCTCAATGTCTCAGACGAACTATAATGATCTACTCAATGAATAACAAATCATTTTGCATTGCTCATATCATACAATTTTTGGGACTAGTGTGAAGTGTTCAAGAAAACTGATTCAGTCAACTGGTCTTATGCTATGTAGAGCTGCCAGGATGATGCAATATCAATTTGGCTCTCTAGGGACGAGGATGGGAGAGATAGGTGTGCCAGTCACGCACTCATAATCTAACATTGAATAAGGCTTCAATCTCGGGATATCAAGAAAACATTTTGGCTGGTTAATACCCAAAAACATAGAAGCACATCTTGTGTTTCCATCTTTGATTAGGTTTCATATTCCTCACTCCCTTTTTCCTCGTATCCATACTTACATTGTGATCTTCATATTCAGCCCAACACCGCCTTTACACAGTCTTTCAGTACTTCCCAGTAATTATAGTTCTTAAACATAGAGGTCGGGTTCAGAGCGATCCCCATCAAGGCAATCTCATTTTATTATTCAAACTAATCTTAAACCGGACAAGGCAGTGCAGAAAATACTCAAAAGAGCAAGAATCTTTTTGGTGGTTTATCATCCTTGTCTTCACTGGGATTGGCTGCTCTGCCACTGGTAGTTAGTTTGGTCTTTTTTCTAGTTCTTTTGTCCTCCCCAGACCCCCAATATGTTGAATTTTGTTGTTATTATGTTGGGTGTTACTTTACATGTGTAAGCTAAGGCTGGATGACCATATACTCTAAACTTCCCCTAAGCCCTGTTTGCTTAAGAAAAGTTCCCAACAGAATGTCTACAATAATAGCACATGTTGTCTATTGTGAAAAATCAGAGAGTTTTGATCAAACATCAGATAAGAAAATGAAGAGAAATCAGGCATCTAACCTTAACTATAATGATAGATATGACACCAATGACAATAAGGAAAAGGAGGGCCATGATACACCGATCAGTTGCAACCTAAATAATAACAAAAGTAAGTGAACCTGTAGAATGACAATAATTAAACAAATGAAAGGAGGAAGCTGTTTATTAGAGATATTGACCTGCCTACCGATTTCCTTGACTAGCTGCGAGGCCTTTTTGATAGAAAAATGGATAGAGTCCAGCTCGTTAACAATCCTGCTCATTTGTTCAGTCTAAAAATACATGAAGATGGAAAGTATTACTGGCATATCTCAGATTATGAAATCACGGGAAGCCTGGATTTCTTGTTCAAAACACACCTGAGCTTTGAGCGCTGCAGCAGTCTCGGTTCCAACATCAATGGTTTCGTGGACAACCTATACAAACAAAGCATATATCAATGATCAACCATGTTTTGAAGTTATGAGTACCACTTTAAAAACATTCCTTTTACATTCACTTCATGAATAGGCCACTATGACTAGATGAAATTAAGCAGCAGATTCTGAAAACTGACATATAGTCTCAAAGTGCCTTCTCAGGCGTCATAATCTTCTTGTTAAATTTCCAAGAGACTAGTGAAAAGAAACTAAAAAAATGTTTTCTTACTTTCTCAGACTCTAGGGGAAACAATGCATCAGGATAAAGTTTCTAGTGAATTGGTTTTCAATAACAGTTTCATATGCCAGCTTCAAACCACACTAGATTGTTGACGACTTGAACAATCAAGAATAAAAATGGTGGGATTTTTCCTTAATCTAATATTATTATCAGAACTGGGAGAAGGAATTTATGATCATTGATCACATAGATTACCCAGCAAGAGAAGTGATGAATTCTCCTTCATGAGAAAAGAATCTTGAAATGCATTAAAATATACCTTTTTTGCTCTGTCAATTGCTTGATCAGTCTCATCCATCATGTGAGTTCCATGATCAACTAGCTGCTGATTTGACATGTCTGCAATATCACAAATGCACCCAAAAAGTTTGATGCATAAGAGATCAGAAGAAAAGCATTGAATTGTTTTTCTCAATGTGATCAAGTTCATCATGGATTCACAATTAATGAATACAAAACTCCAGACCAAGTTTATCTACTTGTTCTACGCTACCATTCATTGGTGTCAGATTACGAGAGAATGGGACTCCATTATATGCCAACAAGATCTAATGGCAAATTTATGAGAGAAACTGGAGATGTCAAGCAAGTTGTATTAAACAGAAGAAGATGGAAGAAAAAATTGAACAAGCCAAGTATATGAAAACAATTGAAGAAGTCACAAATGTTTCACCACCTAGCATCAATCGATTCAGGCATGCGAGAAACCCTTCAAAACTGTACTATATTGACAATCAGGACAGTATCTAACATGAATGGACTATTAGTAATTGAATGGACAGTGCTTACTTGAGGCAAGCAGCACATTTTCTTCTGCAAAACCTTCACCCGGGCCCTCAAAGAGATCCACTCGTTTGTTTTCAAGATTACTTGCATACCTACAGCATCACAAAAAGGCTGCTTAATTGCACAGAACCAAGGCGAGCTGTCCGCTTCATTGAAGCGAGGCGTCCAAACTAAAAAAACACATATATAATCTTATCTGTTGCAAAAATAATAAATTTCAGATTACTTAATAGTAGATAATCTAAATTACTCAAATTTACATATATACTAAAGTACATTAAAATTTAGATTACTAGGTTAGTGATTATTATAAGTGTAAACAAAAAAAAGAAAAAGCTAGTTTAATAAAATAATTGAAAGAAAATTGCAGAATATTATAAATAAGAATATGATAATTAATAATTTAGTATTATAATTAAAGTATAAAAAGAAGGAAAAAAACTTAAATTTTTTAAAACAAGCGACCTCCTCCTGCTGCTGCCGCCGCCCGTCCCGGAGGTCGCTGGTGGTCGGCGGTCGTCTCCGATCGCCGGTGGTGGTCGCCGGCCGTTGGTGGTGGAGGGAGGGTAGAGAGATAGTGGGATGGGGTTTGGGAGCAAGAAGAGGCGTCTATTTTCTTACTAGGGTTTAGAAATTGTGATTTTTCTCTCTATAATTAATTTTAAAAAAAAAATTAGGCTAAGCAAAAAAAGCGCCGCTTTTCAGAGCCTCAACCTCTCTGTGAAGCAATCAAGGCGCGCGCCTAGGCGGCGCCTTTCTAAACACCGCATCACCTCGGGATAGAGAGGCGCTGCACCCCTAAATCACCCCGCCTCGCGCCTAGGCGCGCTTTTTTAATCACTTAGTTGGAGTGAGAAAAAGCTTAGGAAAAAAGAAACTAGACCCAGTAGACATAAAGGTCAGCTGGGTGCCAGGGTTTATTAAGTTTGCTTCAACTCAAAATAATTGGCCAATTGAGCATGCATGAAAAACTCTAAAACTGGATTCAGCTCGATGTTATTTGTTATTAAAGTATGTAACAGTTTACAGAAACTAAACATTATCCACCATAAACTTATTTCAGAATGCAAAGGACAGATAAATACAGCATTTTAATGAAAATTTTGATTAGATAAATGTTGATGAGCTTAGAAAATGTAAATGAGCTAAAAAATATCATTAAATAATCACACTGGTAAATACACATCATACATTGCATCAATAGTTTACTACCATCTACGACAATATCTATAAAAATAAGTTAAAAATTAAAATAAAACAAAGGTCTTGAAGGATACTTATAAAGGGACAAGTTCTAGGATGTTCCTTAACTGCAGATACGCAAATATGCAAGTTTGAAGTTTGCAGAAAAATAATTCATCGTAGTACAAGCAGAAAGAAAAAATTAACATTAACAGATGGATTAGATCAAGGGTAGAGAGAACAAACAAAATGCTGCAGTAGAACAACAAAACATTTTAAAACATATGACTATATGAGATGCTTCATAATCCAATTCTGATTATAACTAAGGAACTTACTGTTTCTTGAGAGCAACATAAGAGTTCAACTCTTTAATCTGCACAAGCAGGAACAGAGGTCTAAGAAAAATTTAGAGAAAGGAAAGGTGATTTTTTAAAATGTAGGCAAAATGAAAATTGCAAATGCTAAAGCTCACCATTGATTGTTTTTTCTCAGTGAGAATCTTGTTTGTGTCAGGGTCATTTTTGTAGTCTGAGTCCTTCACCTCTCGGTCAAACTCTTTAATAAGCCTGGAGTAGGAAGAAAGATCATTTCGAATTTATGGTTCTACACATGTGCGAATATGTGCAAGTATGTTCTGAAATAGATTCTCTGTTGGGATTATGAGGGTGCAAGAAGAACCCAATATTCTAGCAAAAGCTAAGAGATAACCAAGTGCCTCCCACATGATCTTATATCTTCGTAACAATTTTAATTTTTTTCAAATTTATATAGCAACCAGTACCAAAAGGTCCGAAATGAATCATCCATTATTGCTTTTGAGATTGAATGCTTCTGGAAAGTTCAGATCCAAACTGTTGCAACTTAATTTACAAATGGATTTTTACTTGGAAGTCCCATTTTTGGACTCAACATAACATTGCTAGCTCAGGCAGAACATGTACATTTCTGAATATAAACATCTTCAATTATAGATGTCTTCCAGAACTAATACTTTGAAGTTACAGGTCAACTATTTTATAACTAATTCATCTCATATAAATGTTATAATTCCACTTGCAACACTGTCAATTGATTCCGAGAGATTCAAATCAGAATCATATCCTATATCCATAATGAGTCATCTATACAAGAATTCCACAATGGCAAAGAAAAGTTGCGAGGTCTATTCAGCAAATAAATCAAAAAAGAATATTTACTCAGAACTACTTCTGAGATAATTCAGATTCATTTATGTTCAAATTTGTCTGTGTTCAATCACAAAATGGAGAGAACTCTTTATCCACATCCCATTAAGGAAGTTATCATGCTGTATGCGTATTGTGTGGTGAATCCGTTATAGTACTTTTAGTTATCTACCACCTGTAAAAAGTTTATACCATTTTTCAAGCAAATATAATGAGTTTTACAGGCGTGTTTTGACATCTTCCTTTAAACCAAATGAAAAAAATCATCACTGTTCAAAAGAACATATAACTTTATTTTTTATCAAGCTCGCATGAGCAACCAGAACTCCTTTTCCTACAGGTGAAATCCCCCAAAAATGATCGGTTGCACTTATATTGCATATCAATGTCAAATAATTACTTCCAAGTTCCGATATAGAGAAGAACTGATGCTGTAGAAGTTGTTCCAACCGTATCTACTCCTTTTAGGTGACAATGACGATATGTAAACAAGAAAAATACATTAATTCTCTAAGAGTATCCTATCTTGACATTCACTAGCCTTTATATTTGAACACCATTAAAAGTAGAATCACTTTGTTACCAAGCCCAATTCCAGATCTAATTCAAACACATCCTATTTTGTCAAAATAAACATTCAAAGATGTAATTGAAAACACATAACTAGATGATAGCAAAGCAGGCACATTAATCCAAGACCAAACTCCGAAAAGGCTCAAATTTGCACTCAACAACAACAACAAACAGCCAATTAAGAAATCAAATACCTCTTACATTCGCGCATCTTGTCCGTAAGCTCCTCCAGCTGCCTGCTCTGCCGGCTGGACTCCTTAATTTTCTCCAATTTCTGGAACCCATTCCTACGCAATGCAATCAAAACAATGACCAACACACCAAATGCTTAAAAATTCAAACCTTTGATCGCATTTCGTCTCCCTATCAGATAAATCAAATAGCAAAAACGGAAAACAACTCACGAAAGAGCTCTAAAGATATCAGAAATCTGGCCCTCGATCTCCGCGAGCTCTTCGCTCACCATTTCTTCAGGGAGTCAAAGATCTGGAGAAATATGTTGAAAATCAGAATTACTCCAACCAAAACAACGTGGAAGAAGAATCAAAGAACCGCATGAATGGGATTGGAAGCAATGCGGTAGATGAATGGATCTGATTGAAAATTTTGGAGGAGGAGAGAGGCCTCTGCTATGAGCTGGCGCTCTCGTGATTTACAAACATTTCTGCCATTGTTTAAATTTCTGTCTTTCTCATCCCAAAATTATTTACTTTTTTTTTTTTTAAATAATAATATTTTTTTCTCTTTCTATTTTTATAGATTTTGACTTGGCGTTGGGGTTGTGTTGACATATACGGTTATACCCTTTGTCATTTAATTTCTGTCACATTCTATTTATTTTCTATGTTTTGGGCCATCTAAATTATTTTTATAATTTTACCTTCTAAACTAGTCTACCACCATTCATATGATGCATAAATTTTGATTTAAATAAATTTTGTATTAAAATAAATTACATACTTCATTATTCGTTTAAAAAAAAAAAAATTGGGTGCAAAGAATTCTGAAATTTTAATATCCAAGTGGATGTTATAAGTTGATATATTAATTGGAGATGGATGTGTGAACTATTTTATTGAACTACTCTCTCAATTGAAAATGTGATCGTTGAACGTTTATAAATTGTTTTTTTTTCCAAAAATAGGGAGGTATCACTTTGTTTAGGGTTAATTATAAAAAAAAATTACAAACTTTACTCCACTTACAATTTTAACCAACTTTTTTAATATTAGCAAATATAACATAAAACTTAATAATTTTGCAATTTTAAGCATCAAATAAAATTTAAATATGTTAATTTTGAAAACAACTCTCACCATTTCAAAATAATACAATGACTTAATGTAGAGAATGATGTTTTGAAATAGCGGAGATTATTGTCAAAAATAAAAATAGCCAAAATACATTTGTAGGTTAAAATTGTAAAAAAAAAAAATTAAAATTAAAAGTCAACGTTATACTCCCTCCGTCCCGCTCTATTTTGCCTACTTTCCATTTTTGTTTGTCCCATCTTATTTTGTCAGCCCAAAAATGGCAAAGAAGAATTTACTCTCTTACCCCCTCCATTTTTTTCGTTTTACAACTTTTGCACTCAAAAAGCACACATTAATTACAAAATTGTCACTCGAAAACATTAAAATAACACATCACATCAAAGTCAACAATTTTTTCTTAGGCTCCGTGCCGGTCAAAGTAGGCAAAATAATCTGGGACGGAGGGAGTATTTGCTAATATTCAAAAGTTGGTTAAAATTGCAAATTGAGTAAAAGTTAGTAATTTTTTTTACAATTAACCATTTTGTTTATGAATTTCTAATATCTTACAAGATTATATCATCTTATTTTTTTCACTTCAAATACTTTAACAACTTATTTTCAGAATTAGCCATGACAGATTAAATATATCATCAGAATTTAAAGCATACATATTTACCAATCAATATAAATTTTTGTAATGATAATTGTGAAAAAAAAATGTATTCATTATTTATGAACATATTAAAATTTATTATAAAAAATAATAAATTTTTACTTGAAGTTTTTAGTAAAATATTATAATACAAACAATATCGTTTTCACATTCTACAATATATGACTTCGTATATTTTAGCACGATAATATACTACAACCATATATTATATAATAAAATTTTAAAACATGATGTGAATTATACAGAATACAATTAATAAAAATTTTGAAGAAGATTTATAAGATGAATTAATGTTGATGAATGTCATACGATATGACATGGGTTAAAGATTGGGCCCGACCCAATCTAAAGAATTACTGACCCATTTAAACGGTCCAAGTGAATATAATTTCTATTAAAAAGGCCCAATACATATACATATATATCTATCTGGCCCATCGAGGCCCAATTCATAGATATAACAAATATATATACATAATCAAGGAAAAAAGAAAGAACAAGATATATGAAATACACAAGACAAAACACTGACTCATTTACAAATTGGCGCCGTATGTGGGAAACTCGGAGAAAAGAGGTAAGTGAGAATCCTTCCCTTTTTCTTATCAAAGAGCTTTCTATACTGTGTAGTTATGGAAGGAGACGATCAAGCTCTAGCCAGGAACTTGAGGAGGGAGTTTGATGAAGAGGAGGAGGAAGAGTTAGTGGAGAGGGATGCGGAGGCAGGAGCAGATGGTATACCCCGCCGGGAGAAAGAGGAGGTGAGGAAGGAAGAAGCAATGAAGGAACTCCGGAGAAAGTAAGCTTTACCCCTGCTCAACTGGAACTGCTCATACATTCAGCAGTGAGCAAGGCGTTACAAGTTGTTCATCCTGCTGTTACGACTATTGCAACAGGAGAGGTGGAAAGGAGGATGAGGATGGAGGAAAGCCAGAAGGATGTGAGAAGAAGGGAACTGGAGAATAAAGGCCGAAGAAGGGCTACGCCAGCTCGGGGAGAAGTAGCGCATGGAGACTCCTTTCCTCAGGAAGGAGAAGTCGGGGAGAGAGAGCATCAGTTGTTGAGAAAGATGGAAGAGATGCAAAAGGAGATAAAGTCCCTAAAACAATAGATGTATGGAGGGAATCAGTTGAGAATACCAGATGGAACTCCGTTCACGCCAAGGGTTTTGGAAGATGAGTTGCCTTAGAGCTTCCGTCCTCTATCATTTGAGTATGATGGGACATCAGACCCGTATGACCATTTACTGCGTTTTGAGAATGCAACTCTCTTACATCAGTACTCAGACGGAGTTAAGTGTAGAGTATTCCACTACCCTGACTAAGTCAGCACAACAATGGTTTGGGCAGTTGAAACCTGGCAGTATTGGCTCATTTGTGGATTTCAGCTGCTCTTTCTTACACCAATTTGCGAGCGCAAGGAGACAGCAGCGAACAACCCAATTCTTGTTTAGCTTGAAACAGGGAGAAAGTGAACCTTTGAGATCCTATATAAAGAGGTTCAGCATGGCAGCTCTGGAGGTACCTTCGGCTACACCAGAAGTGAAAATTAGTGCTATAGTGCAAGGATTGAAAGAAGGGGATTTATTTTGTTCAATTGTAAAAAAGCCGGCTAAGACTTTTGATGAAATCTTGTCCAGAGCTGACAAATTTATCAACTTGGAGGACATATGTAAGGCCAAACAAGGAGAGAGAGTCAGCTCTCGAGAAAAGGAGGTACAGCGTAGGATCCCATCAGCCCTGCCGAGAGCAACTGGTGAACGCCGAGGAGACTTAGGGGGGGAGAACTTTCAACGATATACTCCCTTAAGAACATCGGCTGCTCAGATATTGCAATTGACTGAGAGAGCGGTGTCCTTCAGATTCCCTATGAACAGATCTAGTACGTCCCAGAGGCCTAAAGGAAAGTACTTCTGCGTCTTCCATAATGACTATGGACATGATACGAACGAATGCAGACAGTTGAGGAATGAGATTGAGAGATTGGTTCGGTTGGGAGCTCTGGGTGAGTTTGTGGATCATAGAGGAAACAAATTTGAAAAAAACAGAAGTGAATAAGAGGAGGCTGGCGGAAGCAATTTAAAAGGAAAGCAGAAGAGGGAACCAGAGGAAGACTTACCACCTCCTCCAAAACGTGGATTTATTCAGATGATAGTAGGATGTCAGGGAGAAGAAAACTCGAACAGGGCAAGAAAGGCTTATTTGAGACGCGCTTAGAACTATCACCTTACTCCTATGTCAGAGGTGGGGGAGTTAAGCGTCGGACTAGATATCTCATTTGGACCTGCAGATGAGATGACCTTATTACGACCGCATTCAGATGCGTTGGTGATTATGGCAGAGGTGGGAGGATATGATGTTGCTAGGATTTTTGTTGACACAGGGAGCTCAGTAGATATCATTTTTCATGATTGCCTAGAGAAAATGAATATAAATGCACCTCTATGCCCTATAACGACAGCTCTGTATGGTTTCACAGGAGGAGCAGTATGTCCTATAGGAGTGGTCAGCCTTCAAGTAGTACTGGGAACCCAGCCCTGGCAAAAAATCTTGATGGTTGATTTTCTGGTGGTGGATGCTCCCTTTGCTTATAACATCATCTTCGGCAAACCTATCTTGAATGAATTAAAGGCTATTGTATCCACATACCACATGAAAATAAAATTCCCTGCCTCAGGAGGAGTAGGAGAGATCAGTGGTAACCAGGGGAACTCCAGAAAATGTTATTCAGAAGCAGTCAGGTCTGCGGATAAGTCAGCTCTGTTGACTACAAGTGATGTTGATATGCAAACAAGAAGTGGTAAAAGAATTCGGGAAGAGTGTGACCCAGGAGATGAATATGGAAAGATGGTATGTGAAGAGGAACTTATTCAGATTGAGCTGTATGAGGGCAAAGAAGGTTTTCGTACTAAGATCGGGAGCAAAATGACAGCGGAAGAAAAAGATGAAATGGTTTATTGCCTCCGAAGTAATACAGACCTATTCGCGTTTTCTGCCAAAGATATGATGGGCATTGATCCCAGTATTGTGGTACATAAATTAAATGAGGACTCTTCTGTCAAGCATGTGAAATAAAAATTAAGATACTTTTGGGATGAAAAAGATGTGATTATCCGCACTGAAGTGGAAAAAGTTTTAAGATTGGGACACGTGGTCCCGATTCAATTTCCGATGTGGATATCCAATGTAGTATTGGTCCCTAAAGGAGAAAAGAAGTGGAGGATGTGTATAAACTTCAGAGACCTCAACAGAGCTTGCCCTAAGGATCATTATCATCTGCCTCGTATTGATCAACTTGTTGATTCCACGTCTGGATGCGAAAGGCTTAGTATGATGGATGCTTATCAAGGATATCACCAAATAAAATTGTACCTCGCAGATGTGCCCAAGGTCTGTTTCGTTACTTCGGTAGGTACCTTTGGGTATGTTAGGATGCCATTTGGTTTGAAAAATGCAGGAGCCACTTATCAAAGGATGGTGGATAAGCTTTTTGGGCCGTTGTTAGGCAAGAGTATGGAGGTATATGTAGATGATATGTTGGTAAAAAGCATATTGTCAGAAGATCATGTTGGAAGTTTGGAGGAATCCTTTATGGTGATACGAAGTAGCGGAATGAAGCTAAACCCTGATAAGTGCTGCTTTGGGGTTAGCTCTGGCAAGTTCTTGGGGTACATGGTCACTAAGGACGGGATCGAGGTTAATCCGTCCAAGGTCAAAGCTATAGCAGATATGGAAGCCCCAATCAATATCAAGGAGTTGCAACGACTGTTGGGAAGGGTGACAGCTCTTAGTCGGTTTGTATCTAAAGCTGCAGACAAAAGTTATCCATTCTTTAGAATTTTGAGGAAAGGATGTCAGTTTGCTTAGACAGACGAATGCACTCAGGCTTTTGAAGAACTGAAGACTTATTTGGCTAGTTTACCTCTGCTAACTAAGCCAGATAAAGGTGAAACTTTATATGTATACATATCTGTGGGAAAAGTGGCGGTCAGTTCAGTATTGATAAAAGAGCAGGGATCGCAGCAAAAGCCGATTTACTACGTAAGTTGAATTCTGCAAGGTCCAGAGGTGAGATATTCAGAAATAGAGAAGGCAGGGCTGGTTATAATAACCACTGTGCGACGATTGCGCCCATATTTTCTGTCTCATAAGGTGGTTGTGAGAACGAATTATCCTCTGGGGCAAGTGTTAGGGAAAATGGACACTTTTGGAAGGATGATCAGATGGGCAGTAGAACTTGGGGCTTATGAGATTGAATTTGAGCCAAGAAGGGCCACAAAAGCTCAGGTTTTAGCAGGCTGCATACAAGAAGCTGCTCAAACGTCAACAAATGAAGAATGGAGAATGTATGTAGACGGATCTTCATCGAGGGAAGGATATGGAGTGGGGATCCAGATCTATTGTCCAGATGGGCAAAAAATACAATTTGTGATAAAGCTCGCCTTTCTAGTGTCTAATAATGAAGTGGAGTATGAAGCCCTCTAGAGAGGTATGAAAATAGTGACTGAAATGGGAGGAATAAGATTAAAAGAGTTTATGGAGTCACAACTTGTGGTCCAGCAGATGGAAGGTGTATATGAAGTGAAAAAAGAAGCTCTGTTGAGTTATGTGAATAAAGTCACGAAGGCAAGGCTGTCATTTGAACAGTTTGAGCTCTGTCAGATTCCCAGGGCAGCGAACATTACAGCAGATTATTTGGCTAAAATTTCTAGTTCATACCCTTCTCTGCAGCCCATTAAAGTTACTGTACTGATTGCAGAGAGAGATTTCAGCGGCCATGATGTCTGGGAGATCTCAGAAGAGGATGACTGGAGAACTCCAATTATGGAATTGATGAGAGCAGCAAGTGAAAGTCAGAATTGGGGAGAAAAAGAGAAAAAGTTAGCAATGAAATATTGTGTTGATCAAGGACAGCTTTATAGGTGCTCGTTCACACAAGCATATCTAAGGTGTCTCAGTGCAGAAGAAGGAAAATATGTTATTCAGGAGATACATGAAGGTTGTGGTAGGGATCATGCGGGATACAGACCTGTTGTAAGGAAAGCACTTAGGGCTGGGTATTACTGGCCCACGATGGGTCAAGATGCAGAAGCATGTGTGCAGAAATGTCACAGCTGCCAGATTCATGGACCTCTGATCCATGTACCTGTAGAGGAGCTGGGTAGGATGTTTGCACCATGCCCTTTCGCAAAATGGGGGATTGACCTCATGGGACCCTTTCCTCTGGCCAAAGGACAGAAAAAATTCTTGATAGTGGCCATTGATTACTTCACTAAGTGGGTGGAGGTAGAGCCTTTAAGCAAAATCGATGAAGGCAATGTCATTAAGTTTTTATGGAAGCAGATCTATTGTAGGTATGGAATGCCAAGGGTATTGATATTTGACAATGGAACTCAGTTTAATGGTCAGAAAACTAGAAAGTGGTGTGAGGAGATGAAGATAGAGCAGCGTTTTGCAGCAGTGGCACACCCCCAAGCTAACGGACAAGTTGAGGTTACCAATAGAACGCTACTTAAAGGTCTGAAAACACGAATAGAAAATTCTAAAAGCAGATGGTAGAGGAATTGGAGTCTGTATTATGGGCGTACAGAACTACTCCAAGGACAGCTACAGAGATGGCTCCATTCAACTTGGTCTTTGGAGCTAATGCAACTATCCCGGTAGAAATTGGAATGGAAACTCATAGGATCATGTCTTTTGATGAAACTCAGAATGAGCGGCTGATGGCAGAAAATTTGGATATGGTTGAAGAGGAGAGGGACTTGGCACGTTTGCGAATTGAGAAGTATAAAAACAAAATCAAGGTAGCATATGATAAGAAGGTACGGCGTAGACAATTTCAAGTGGGGGATTTAGTGCTACGAAGGGCAGATGCCTTGAAGCCTCGTGGAAAATTGGAGCCGAACTGGGAAGGTCCTTGGATAGTCACAAAGGTCTTAAAGGGCGGTGCATATCGTATCTCTGACGATGAAGGGAAGGTAGCGCCAAGACCATGGAATATATGCAACTTAAATAAATATTTTGCTTAAGTCTTTTCTATTTCTACTTTGCCCGTTGTTATAATATTTTCAGATGTACATTATTATGACTGAATGCTATCTTCCAAAGAACATCATGGTTATTATCATTGAATCTAAAATCTATCTATTATATATGAATGAAATCCTTGGCCAGAACCATATTTGAAGAAGCTTCCTGGCAGAGGCCAGACTTCTACGTCTGCGTCATCCTCTGACCTGCGGAGCAGAGACTCAGTCAACGCGGTCTCATTTTACGTCTTCCTGGCAGAGGTCAGACTTCTACGTCTGCGTCATCCTCTGACCTGCGGAGTAGAGACTCAGTCAACGCGGTCTCATTTTACGTCTTCCTGGCAGAGGCCAGATTTCTACGTCTGCGTCATCCTCTGACCTGCGGAGCAGAGACTCAATTAACATTGTTTAATCTTATGTCCCCTTAGCAGATATCAGACCTCTATGTTTACATATGCTATTAACCAGCGAAGCCGTAACCTTCTCAACGAGCTCTTACCATCAGAGGTTAGGTATATGCATGTGTGCATCCTGTAATCTAGATATCAAAGAGGGTAAATACAAGAAATAAGGATAATTCGAAAGCTTCGAAACATCAGGTAAATATCTCGATCGAAAATTTCAATATTTTGCTCTTACACATAAAATGTTTTAAGATATTAGAAAATAGAATAAGCATAAAAGATGAATATAAAATCAAAACATATATTTAAACTACAAAAACATATGTTAGAACTGTTCATCTTGATATGATGATAAAGGAAAACAGAATTGTTAATGGAAGCAAAATAAAAAAGGCAACAAAAAGGCCTTCATGTTTCGGGGGATATACATTTTCAACCCCATTTATACTTAGCCACATTTGGCTAAGAGTCAAAAGTAAAACAAAAAAGAGTCAGAAGTATAGCGAAAGGGCCTAAGACTTGTCTCCAGAAGAAGCCCCCTTTGAAACAGTAACTTCACCGACATCTGCAGTACGCCCGGTAGAATCACCGCTCAGCATAACCAGACTTACGTGTGGAAGATCTGATACCTCGGTCTCGGAGATTAGTGGAAGTATTCGTAGAGCTTGAGGGTCCGCAGAAGACATAGCAGACTTCAGCAGAGGATAAGAAACCTCCTTCAGATGAGTCATCGAAGGGGAAGCCTTTTGCAGGTCAGAATATGCTTGTTGAAGAACGGGCAACCACCAAGGATGATCCAGAGGCTCGTATTGATCTCCTTCAAAATAAGGGTAGGCGGGCATATCTGTTAAAGGCTTGTTAACATCCAGTTCACCTAAAAAGCCCTGCTCCTCTGCCTGCTTCTGAGTAGCTTCAAACCCATATTGGTAATAATGACCAATATGAGGCCCAAAGTCTGCCAAAGACTTACTGCTCTTCAAATAAGCTTCTCGTAACCCTTCCACTAAATGACTTAGGAAGGTTTGCCCAGCTTTTGTCAGTTGCAAGTTCTTGCGACAGAGCTCTATACCTTCAGCAAATTTTCTAGACCCATAATCACGGCGGCTCTGCCTCTCATCAGTCAACTTTTTCTTGAGAGATTCCCTCTCTGAAATCCAACTACTCTTAGCCTCTGCAAACGCTTTTTCAAGCTCGACATACTTCTGCTTAGCCACCTCTGCCTCAGCGCTCTTCTTTGCGGCCAATCGAGCAGTTTCAGCCTGTTCTGAGCTAACAACTCTAGCTTGTAACTTGCTAAAGTGAACTACGGCCTGAGAAACACACCAAAAGAAAGAAATGAGGAATATTAGAAACAATAGTTAGAAAAATAAAGGTAAATACCTTAAACATGCATTGTGCTCCTTGGGCTAACTAATCATCCAGAGGAAGGCGGCTGAGGGAGGCGTTATCATCAGAGGTTAGCATGAGGCGGAATATTGTTTGGCCTCCTCAGCATTCAAGTTCAATAGAGACTTGGGAAGTTCAATATGAGGAGGCTCCATAGCAGAAGGAGGGGCATGAGAGCGCTGATGATTTTGCACTGCAATTTCGGTGCGGCTGTTTCGGAGAGGGGATTTAGTACGCAGGCGCTGGTAGAGGTTCGGTAGAGGTAAGAACACGTTTGCCTCTATCAGAGGCAATTGACTGATTCTCTGGCCGAGGATGAGCTCGGGGATTGGTACTAGAGGGTGATGTGGATCCAGTTTTAGTACTAGAGGTATCCTTCAAACGGATACTAGACATCCATTGACGATCTGCAAAAAATAGAAGATATGATAAGAGTTTTAGAAAATTTATTGCCTGCAGATTACTAGCTAAGGAAAAGGAAAATGTCTGTGTATACCAAGTTCAGGAAGGGAGGAGGCCTGATCAACACAGAAGCCAAAGGCAGAGAGGATGGTAGGATTTCGACCAATTTCACTAGATCAAAAAGCCCGAACTCCAAAACAGATGAGTTCAAATACTCGATAACCTCTTTGGTTTTGTCAGAGAAAGGAATAGAAACAAATTTATGAGTAGCAGGTTTGTCATAATACCACTTGTTAGATGGAAAGAGCCAGAACTGGTCCTCAGGAGATATGAAAAGATAATCACGCTTCCAATTCTTATCTACACTCTGAGGTTTCCCAAGAAAGTGGACCATTCCTCGGGGCTGGGCGCTAAGGTAAAAGAAAGGCTTCTTGTATTTAAGAGAAAATTGAGAATGAAAGAGGGCAGAAGTAGGCTTACCCCCGTTACCCTTGATCAGAATATAGAATGATATCATGGAAAGAAAGGTTGTAGGAGTGAACTGATTAAGGGGAATGCCATATCGGCTAGAGATTTCACACAAAAAGGTATGAGGAGGAAATCTTAGTCCAGCGCGGAGCTGAGCTGTCCAAAAAGCTAAGAAAGGAGGAGAAGCAAAGTTGGGTCTCTGGTAGTCAGTAGGTTTACGAATGGTATAGCTGGTAGGAATGAAGTAAAGTTCACGGAGAAGAGGGATACGAGAAGAAGTGAATGAGGAAGGACCGCTGACAGAATCATACAAAGGATTAGAGGGAGAAAAACGAAGAGGATCAGCGCTGCTCGCAGAATCAATTGCTTCTGGGGCTAGCAGAGAAAGAGGACCTGGTGGACTAGGTGTGACAGAAAGAGCTCCTTCACGAGTATCACTGTAAGAATCAGAACACAGAAGCCCTTGAAGGTCTCGATGGGCGGGAAGGTCTTCATCTTGATTTTCATCGGAGCGAGAAGTGGATTCCGAAGGAGTAAAAGCAGGGATAGACGATGACATTTCTATTAAATTATTTATAAATGGAGAATATATATGTGGAACTATAAATACACTTCACACAATCAGGTATATTCAGAATACGTACAAATGGTTAAATAGAAACTGCTTGATCAAAAATACAGAGAAGGAATCGACGCAAATACAGGCTAAAATTACCCACTCGTAAAGAACACGATGATGCTGGGAAAAGGAATATCTACAATAATCCACAAAAGAATCAAATGAATAAGAGGGGACTAGTTGAGTGAGTACCTTGAGACATCGCTGAAGATAAATGGAAAAAGAGAAGAGTCTGGATGGAAGCTGAGTGAAAATGAAGGAGACCACCGGAGGTCAGTGATGCTGGCCGGAGTAAAAACGGAATCGGCGAGAAGGAATTGGAGAAGAAGAAGTATATGCGAGAGAGAGAGAGAAAGAAGAGAGAGAAGTTTCAAGGTATTTAAATGAGGGATTTGAAACGATTCGAATCCCTCCCCCCACTTTTCTGAAAGACACGTGTGTAGCCAGGATGAAGACAAATGTCAGTTCAGGATTTCCTTGAACATCTTACCTTATTCTGAATAACTACAACTGCAACGCTTATTGCGCAGAACTCGTCGTATTAGAGCTGTTTTGAAAGGAGGGAGGTCTGTAATTTCATGGCCAAATCAGTTCTGCAAGGCAGACGTCTTTGGGCCACACTATGGGAGAGTGGTTGATATGGGTTAAAGATTGGGCCCGACCCAATCTAAAGAATTACTGGCCCATTCAAACGGCCCAAGTGAATATAATTTCTACTAAAAAAGGCCCAATACATATACATATATATCTATCCGGCCCATTGAGGCCCAATTCATAGATATAACAAATATATATACATAATCAAGGAAAAAGGAAAGAACAAGATATACGAAATACACAAGACAAAACACTGACTCATTTACACGATAAATGTTATTTACGATAAAAGATCGAAATTTTGAATAAAACAAAAGTGCAATATAATTTTGAACGTTGATACAAATTTCGCAATCCTCACTCATACACATCCTAATCACTCATCTTCTCTATAGTCTATACCATTCAACATTTGTATTAATATAAGAGGAAATGTGTCAAACTACACAAAAAAATATAAGAAATTGACTTTTCTACCATTCAATTTAACAAAAGCACTTTTCTACCACAAAAGATAATAAAGTGACATTTTCTACACTATTTTGACTCGGTCATGGACAAATGATTGATTAATGATCGCTTGATGATATGTTGTATTTATTTATACTATTATTTAACAATTATTTTATTCAACAAATCATATAAATTGATAAAAGTAATTAAATTGATAAATGAGGTTCGATTAATAGTCTATTAAACCAAATTTAAATGAATAATCGAACCATTATGTCAAATATATAGTGGTTCGATTTATAGTCACTAATTAATCGAACCACTAGTTAATTTATATAATTTACTATGTCACTAATTAATTAACTTAATTTATTAGAACCACTAATTAACTAATCTAACCACCAATAGAAAATTTAATCTAACGACTAATTAACTAATCGAACCACTATTTAATTTATTTAATCGAACCACTAATTAATCATTCCACTAATTAATCACTAATTTATATAATTATATATAATTAGTAATTTATGTAATTTATAATGGTTCGATTAATTAGTAATCGAACCACTATAATATGTTAATCGAACAACTATAATTTATACTTTATTAAGTGGTTCGATTACTCAATTAAATGGTTCGATTAATAGAATTACTCAATATAATTTAGGTGGTTCGAGTAATACACTTAAATTGGTTTAATTGGATTTGGTTTAATTGAAATCAATTTAATTTTAATCATGTATGTATATATAATACTATTTATATGTAATGGTTCGATTACTAATTAATATATGTAATCGAACTACTATAATACTATATCCATTAATTAAACTATTACAAATACAAATTACACTATTACAAATTAATCAATAGTGGCATATAGTGGCTCGATTAATTTGTGTTTTTTAATGTAATAGTGGTTCGATTAAACAATTAAAAGTGGTTCGATTAATCAAAATGAAATTGTTCAATTTGAATTAAACCAAATTTAATTGAATTAAATGAAAAGTGGATTGGTGGAATTCAAATTGTTTAATCGAGCCATTGTTTCAATTAAATTGTTCAATTAAATTGAAGTAATTGAATTCAAATTCAATTACTCGAACCACTCGAGTAATCGAACCACTTAATTGATATTAATCGAACCATTACTCAAACCACTAGTAATTGAATTCTATTACTAGTAATCGAACCACTCGAACCACTTAAATTAAATTGAGTAATGGTATTAATCGAACCATTTAGAGTAATGGAAATTGAACAATTAAATTTGAATTCTGGTATTAATCGAACCATTTAAAGTCATGGAAATTGAACAATTAAATTGAGTAATGGTATTTACTTGAATTAAATTAACTTGAAATTTGAATGGTTCGATTAATGAACTATTTTGAATGGTTCGATTAACTTTGAATTTGAATGGTTCGATTAACCAACTATTAACTTTGAATTTTTTATTAATCGAACCATTCAAATTCAAGTTAATAGTTGATTAATCGAACCATTCAAATTCAAGTGAATAGTTGATTAATAGAACCATTAAAATTCAAGTTAATCGAACCATTCAAAATAGTGATTAATCGAACCATTCAAATACATAGTGGTTCGATTAATTGTGAATAACCCCAATTTTTTCACAATTAATCGAACCACTATAGTAGTTCGATTAATTGTGTACAAAACCAAATTTTTTCAATTAATCAAACCACTATAGTAGTTCGATTAATTGTGTACAAAACCAATTTTTTCACTATTAATCGAACTACTATGTCAAATGCATAGTGGTTCGATTAATAGTGTAAAAAGTCATTTTTTCAAAATTCATTGTGTAAAAACTCAATTTTCAAAATTAATTGAACCACTATGTCAATATACATAGTGGTTCGATTAATAGTGTAAAAAACCAATTTTGTGAGGTTACCTAAACAAAATTGGCTCGTGTATAAAAGTATAGTGCACGCACTGTTTTTTTTTTTTGTTTTGTTGTAACTCAACTGTTGTAACAATATAATTCACTTTAATTTCCTTTAGTTTCATAGTCAAAGTTCAGATGTTTGTTGTCACAATATATTTCACTTCAATTTCCTTTCAATCCATAGTTAGATTATCACATGTTAGAATTAATGTTGATTTGATCATTCATTCACGGGTTGCTCAAGTGTCATCTATTTAAGTGAGAAAATTCAATTTGACAAAGCCGTGAGTTAGACAAGGTGTGAAGAATTTGAAGAATTATCAAGTAACTTATCTCTCTCTTGTGGTTTATATTATTTGTTTTCAATATTTGCATCATTTAAATTATAGGCAGGGCTCGTTTAGGTTTCTTGTTTCAATTTATAGGTTGTGGCTCATGTAAATTTAAATTAGGTCGTTTAATTGAATTATATTGGCTCGATTTATCTAGTCATTAATTCGATTGTTTTAATTATTCCAATTCCATTCCATTTTCAGATCGTATTATCGAAAATGTCTTATTCGGTGGTGGTTTCGTTTGGAGGCCATTGGGAAGGTTTCAGTATGTAAATGGTTCCCAAGAGTTGATCACTCTTCCAAGACTCACGTACATGGATTTATTGACCTCCATTCATGGGATCGTACTTGCCGACTTAAATTATTGGGGATACGTGATTCATGCGTTAATTGACTATAACGGCAGATTGAAAAAAAAAATCAAGACTGATTCTGATTTAGAAGAGGTTTTTTATTCGGATGATTCTATTTTGGTTGTTTTCGTTTCCCTAAACAGGATTGATCGTTGATTATCTGCGGGGTCGTCCTATCAGGATCAACAAGCTTCAGTGGATGAATTTGACAATCAAGGTTCTCAACCTTTTTTCCAGTTCAGCTTTGAAAGTCCTTCGAGCTATAATGTCAACATTGTACATGAATTCAGCCTTGTACCTATTCCTATTGGACTCCATAACGACGAAGAATTTCACTCGAAATGGGATTTGGTCTGCCGGAATCGAACTACTAAAGCCGGTACGTCTTCAAATGAGCGTTGGGCACCCCGGTCATCATCATGAGGGAGAGACAATAATCTTCAGTTTCTCGACCTGAATAGTCCTGCCCCAGGGTTTGATGAAGAAGAACCGGATGATGGAGAACATAGAAATTCCGCTGATGACGATGAAGCCGGTAATTACATTTATATATACGATATGTAAATACAAAGTTGTGTGAATTCCCCAATCATAACTTATTAATTGTACTGTCCACATTTTGACATCAGAGCGAGAAGATTGCTTTGCGTTAGATGAAGATGTTGACGCAACATTGGATGAAGAGCAGCGCGAGGCTTTTGTGGAATTTTGTAAATACACAATGCAGTCGGAATGGTATATTCCCGATATGGATGGATTTGACGACCCCGAATCAAGGGATCTTTTGCACGTCCCGCATGAACTT
This sequence comes from Scutellaria baicalensis, assembly GCA_005771605.1. Lineage (NCBI taxonomy): Eukaryota > Viridiplantae > Streptophyta > Magnoliopsida > Lamiales > Lamiaceae > Scutellaria > Scutellaria baicalensis. The sequence goes on from CM016729.1 coordinate 13,042,226, forward strand.
GAAAAGGGCTCGGTGTATAACAGTAAGTCTGATTTGAAAAATGCAACCGGGATGTACCATTTGGAGAATCAGGTTGAATATCGGGTCTAATATTCGGATAAGCACAGGTGGAATGTTAAATGCAACCACGATGGGTGTCGATTCGTACTTCATGCATCTAAGAAGCATGGGATCTGGAAAATCTCGAAGGCTGTAATGTCGCACAGTTGTGAGAATTACTTAAACAACCGCGCATCCTGCAGAATTCCTTCTGCGGTGATTGGTGAATACTACGTTGAGTAAGCCAGAAAAGAAAACTCCAATCTTGTGCCGAGGGTGACCGCGCTGTCGTGACACGATAAAATTAAATAAAAATCCTTCCTAACCTAACTAACTAGTAGATAGGGTAAGTCGGAGTCGATCCCACGGAGAGTGACAATTCAATTATGTTTACTTATGTCTAAATTCAAAGAAACAAGAAATATGGGGATTATCAGATTGATTGATAATTAAACTAAAAATTACTCCCTCCGTCCCACCTTATTTTGCCTACTTTCCACTTTTGCTTGTCCCAACTTATTTTGCCAACCCAAAAATGGCAAAGAAAATTTACGACCTTACCCCTTCATTTCTTTCATTTTACAACTTTTACACTCAAAAAGCACACATTAATTACAAAATTGCCACTCAAAAATATTAAAATAACACATCACATCAAAGTCAAACAGTTTTTTCTTAAGATTCGTGCCGGTCAAAGTAGGCAAAATAAGTGGGGACGGAGGTAGTACTAAAGATCTAGAAAACAGACTAAACAGAAATCAATTGATAAAAAGCATTCCAGTCAACAGTTCAGTTATCCCCCAATATCAATTACGCCTTAATCAATGTTACCCCCTCTCTCAGATTATCATAGAATTATCACCCCTAATCTAACAACAAGCTCTGTTAAATTGAATCGTCTCTTATGATTAGTTAAATTAGGATAAGATCACTAATTAACCCTATTTAATTGAACAACCTAGAATAAGCTCTCTAGATTTAATTCATTAAACGCATTAATTACCAAGACGATAGGGTGAACTAGACTCCAAATACACAAGCTCGATTTGATAATCTAGGATTGTGTTACCCTAGAGATGCGCGACCTCTAGTTTACTACCAATGAAAATTAAACCACAACAATTAGGATTCATGATTTAAGATTCTAGCAATCAATTATCAAACACTTAACCTAGGTGGACAAACTAAATCAAGCATCAATAATTGAAATCATTCATCACAGATAACACAATCAATTCCAATCAAAACATCGAGAGGGAGAAACGGGATTAATTAAAACATAAAAAGATAATTGGGTTCAAAACATCCCTGCTAACCGGAATTAAGAAATTAGCCAATCGTCATCTCGATCGAATCCACAAAAGTTGAATAATCCACAAGAAAAGAAACTAATCTATATAAAATAATTCTCTCTCTAGAGTGGCTTGGAGAGAAAGAAAATAATCATCTCATTCTAATTATATGTGTGAACATATCTTTTTAAGCCCTTTGGAGATGGGCTTAACCCTATTCCGGCCCAAAATCTCGTACACAATCTCGCTGGGCTGGGCTGCAGACGAATCACATTGGCAGACTGGGCTGACACTGGGTGATCCAGTGTGATGGGCTTTTGGGCCCAAACTGCCCCAACTTCGATTTGTGTTCATTTCTCGGCCCATGAACATATCTCTTGATCAAAATATACTCAAAAATTCCTGAATAATAGTGAAAATGATATATGAAGTATTTTGATATCAAAATCATATATAGATACGAAAACAGTGCATTCAATCACATAAAAGATTATAAAATCTCAAATCAAACCACAATAAAATGCACATATTTTCTACCTATCAGAGGGCTATGATTCGAGAAATGGGTCAATGATACGGTTTGAACCTCAGCGTGAAAGTCGCAAGAAAAGCCAAACGTTATGTTATGTACAAGGCCTATGGCGATCCGAAGCAGTCATTTTGCTTGCTTCCATTGTATTTACATGTGTTGGTGGACGCCAATCCTGGAACTTACACTGCCTTGGAAACACACCCAATGGTAAATTCAAGTTTGTGTTTTTTGCCTTGGCAAATTCTATAATTGGATTTCAAAATTATGGTTGCCCTGTTATAGTTTTTGACGGTTATCACTTGAAAGGCTCGTATAGAGGTATTGGTTTTGTTGCGGTGACAAAAGATGGGAATGACCAAATTTTCCCCTTTGCAGTAGGAATTGGAAACATCGAGAATGATGAGTCCTGGTCTTAGTTCATGAAGCATGTTAGGGAAGCATTCGGATGCCCAAACGACCTACTCATCGTTTCTGATCAACACACAAGTATTAGTAATGCGATCCATGAGCACTTCCCTGAGGCCACACATGGACTTTGTTGTTACCATATTAGGCAAAATTTGGTCAAACATGGGTCGCATTTGGTCAATCTGTTCCAAAGAGCCGCATACTGTTATGACCTATATGAGTTCGATGGGTAAGTTTCTCCCCATATAATTATTTATACTACGTATTCAAAAATAGAATTTTTGTAAATAGGCTTGGCCTTTTTTTAACAGGTACATATCAGCCCTACGTGACAGTCTACGGATGGGTACAATCAATATATTGCAAAACGCCCAGAAAACGAGGTAGTCTCACGTAAAATGTCCAGTACGACGATACAGTTTTATGACGTCGAATGTCGCGGAGGTTTGGAATGCACGACTCGTTTGGGCAAGAAAGTTGCATGTTTGTTCCTTCCTAGAAGCTGCTCGACGGATTATGGAGAAATGGTTTGCCAAACGGAGACAGATGGCAGACGAAAGGGAACACTCTCTGACGAAGTTCATTCACGACAAGTTAATCGAGCGGCAGCTGCTTGGTCGACAAATGGATGTCTTTGAACTTGGGAGAAATAAATTCAAGGTTGTTTCTAATGGTAAAGTCCATGTGATGGACTTGGACCAACATCTGTGTACATGTTGGGAGTTCCAAAGCGAGTTAATTCCTTGCTCACACGCATGTGCTGCCATCAGGTTCGTCCAGTTTTTGATCTTTGACTACAATTCTCTCTGACTGCTTTTGATCTTTTTTGTGGTTTTACAGTTTTACGAAAGGCTCGGTGATTAGTTACGTGTCACCTTATTACACGACCGGATGGTTGAGGGGAATGTGGACAGCCGAGGTTATGTCTGTACAAGAGCCACAATACTAGACAAGGCACGATGTCTCTTAGCTACAACTGTGTACGGCTCCAGATAATCCAAGACAGGTCGGTTGACCTAAAAGTACCTGTATACCTTCTACAGGTGAACATTCTACTGGACGTCCTCGAAGGTGTGGGACATGCGGTCGTTGTGGAAGAGCTGGTCATAATAGGGCTACCTGTACGGAGTACATTCCCCAAAGTACACACCCTATTTTGGATGTGCTCGAGGTCGATAATCCTACCACTAGTGGTCACGTACCTACCAGGAGGAAAAAAAAAAGACATGTTCAGTGTGCGGTTCAGATTCACATACAAAGAGGAGATGTCCTATGTATTTGGCTCAACTTTGAAACACAGTTGTATAAGTACATATGTATATGCTATTTAAGAAAATCTGTTACATATGTAACTGTCCATTAGTGTATAACACTGGAAAGTATTTTCAGATAACACTGTAAACTGTATTTTTTAGAAACAAATAATATACGACAAGTACATATGTATAAGCTAATCAAGAAAATCCGCAGCTACAGTGTCTTCAGATGTGGAATACTTGTACACTGCTATGGTCATATCTCTCCGAAGGGCTTCTATTTTCTTCTTAGGGCCAAATCGTGAGCTTGGGAACGTTCCTGTTATTATACTCTCCACTTGCATCAGATTGTATGGCCCACAAGATATAGGATCCTGCTGCTCGTAACACTTGTCAGTCCCCATGAGTCCCGCACTCCACTCAATATCAAACTCTGTAGTCGGGATATGCCCAGTTCCATTTCGCCTCGCCTCCACATAAAAAAAAACATTTGTCGAACAGCCTAGGCAAAATACGATGTAGCCCCAGAGTCTGACGAAATCACAACTGCTCTACCTCTTCGGTGTACGCATGTCGCATGCTGTCGAACAAAGTAACGCAGCAGCGCTGGATGTCAATGAAAGCAGCAACCCAGTGACCGTTCAGGTTCAGAACGGTGATCACCTAGTGAAAGGGTCATTACGTAAGCCAAATATCATTTAATTATTTTGATGAAACCTAACAAACTGTGCATGTAATACATACACCATTAGTGGAATTATGAAGGACTTGACATGATAATTGAATTGAATTGAAAAAAGGAGACTTACGCCATGAGTCAACTCCGCACATTCCTTGACGTCCAACCACTGTGGCTTCATACCTAAAACGTAGTGGATGAGTCGACTTAGGTTCATGTGCGTGAATTTCTCCTGTACAAATGACATGTACTTCTGCTCATCAATCTCTCCACTGTGGCGTTCATCCCAAATAGCTTGCGCCGCAATCTATATTGGAAGTAAAGCATTCAAGAAATAAGTGAGGTCATTGATGGTTTTTTGCTTAGTAAATTTTTCTTCCAATTCATTTTGCCTTTGAAAATATTGACTCACCTCGTACCAGAGTCGACAATCTGAAACATGCCCTTGAAATCACCCTGTATACCAATAACTTCTGGGTGACTCTGAAGAATTCCAAGGTATGCATCAATTTCCTGTCATGAAGTAAAAGTAATTAATAAAGATTAAAATTAGCCAAATATTAAAACACCCAATTTAAACAAACCATTCCAGACTAACCGTGTTTTCCATAGCTTGATTAACGTCCATGAAATAAGCAAACCAACTCGGGCCCACACCCACACCAATCCCCACATTCCACCTGCAAGACAACACAAATATATTGTCGTTTTGTGATTAGTGAATACTACCTAGGGTAACAATAGAAAACTTGTTCTAAAAAAGCTTACTTTTCAGCGCGTTGGTCATCTGTCGCACAGTACGCCCAAAATTCTTTTAATTTGGTATTGATTCTTCTAGGGCTCATTCGTGAGGAAGGGACTGCGAACATATTGAGACAGATGACGCTCTCTCACAGCACGGACCACCCTACTAGTGGGTGGTCTACGAGCAGGCGGTGTCTCAGATGGACGATCGGGTTCCATACTGGATAGGGAAATATGAGCATCCCCGAGCAGCGATGGGCTAAACTGGACGGGTGTGTGTAGCTCGAAGGGCACAGTTGTAGGAGGCTCAAAGGGCACAGGTGTAGGGGGCTCCAAGGGCGCAGCTGGGGCAGTCTGAGGAGGTGGACTGTTCTGTGCATCAGCTGCAGGTACACCATGTGATGGCCAAGTCCCCCAATCATGATCTGCCCTAGGCTGATCCCGAGCTGGCTGTGTCCACGATGTAGATGGATAGAACCTCTCGTGATATGATTCCCTAATGGGACATTGATGCCCGTAGCTGAATAAGCTATCACCGTAAGTCTCTAACCGATGGGCCTCTGAATCCACATACTCCCGGAGTTGCCTATTCTACTCGTTATAGTATTGCTGCAGGTGAGCACTTACATGCTCAATTCTCTCATCCACATAATTGGTCATCCGAGAATACCAGGAATCAGGAGCAGACTCTGGCTGTGGAAGATCAGAAGTCGGGTACCTCTGACGAATCGAATCAGCTGCAACAGGAATGTCGAAAAAAACTACTCCTTCATGCTGGGAAAAGTGTACAGCTGGTCCATCCGTACGCTTCCCATCCGAGGACTCCTGTGCTTCTTCCACCACCGTTGTTTGCACAGCCGGACGTGTGCGAGTCCTTGGCCTTCTAGAAGCACGAGCAGGCTGTGAAGTGGATGGACGATCTATATCGGGCTCAGCCTCTGAATCCACGGGGTGCCTAGCTCCTCTATGTTGTGCTCGGTCATGAGCCACTGTACCACGTCGTGGACCATAACAAGGTGAGGGGGGCTGAACGCCTGTGAATATGTCGAGGTCAACGCCCATCCAGTAAGGCTTGACCCACTCCTCTGGTGTCGCCTCTAAGGTCTCAAAGCACTGAATACCCTGTAGAACAGAACAATTTCCTGGTTTTATTTAATCAAATAAAGAAGATTAAATAAAAACTAAAGAGTCTAGTGTAATAAAACAAGGGTCATGCAAATACCTGACCGTCCAGTATGGTCGACACATCAATCTCAGACCTGTTGAGAGACCACTTTAAACATCGAGACATGGACAGGCTCGTATCCAACCGATGCCCGACAAAGGTGGACGTGAATGGGATCATCTCAAAAGCCCATATCTGTTATCATGACATTACGTAACTCAATCTGTTATTGAAAAACTTGAGAAATTTATGTAATGTAGATGAAATGAAAATGATCAAATTTACCAGTAGGGCTGTCGAGAATCCATAGAAGTGGTAGGAGGGCATACTACGTCGCTGGGGGGCGGGGGCTATGGGAACCTTGTCAATGTATTTTAAAAGGTTCAGATACGAAAACTTGCCCCATGGGAAATTCTCCCACTGCTCATCATTCTCGACCAGAACCCACACCCACGGTTCCACTACAGACTTTCCCACATCCACACCCATAAGTATGCACTGCAGTATCAAGATCTTCGCAATCCTGATACTATCCTTACCAGAACGTCTCCACTCCCCGTTGTTGAATCTATCTAGTAACTCAGTGAGCTTCACTCGTGATGAATTACCGTGAACTCTGTAGTAAAGTGAGTCCTCATCTGGCTGGTAGTCTCCCATTGGGTTAAAATCGGAATTGCCAAAACGTAAACCAGTAACTAGTACGAACTCTCTCTTCGAGAACCGGCAAAGGCGACGGTCTCGGCCAACATGGAACCATCGCTCATCTTTCGGAACTGCTCTACCATGCACCTGGCGTGTCGTAAGGACTGTAGAAACTGCTTGCTGATGACTCTTTCGGTGTCCCACAGCAGGAAGTGTCCAAAAAACGTCCCAAGAAACTCCTGCTCACACTGACGTCCGATGCTACGCAATTGTGCCCTAATATCATCAATGATACTGAGACGAACATAGCCGGTTACGTAGGCTATAGTACCCTGTAAAGCCTCGCGTACCCATACCGGCTCGTACTATATATTAAAATTCAATCAGTATACATTAAACTAAATTAAAATAAATACAGTTATTTAATCACTACCAATGATAAATTATTTCTACGTGACAACATAAAATGTAGAAATTTGAAAGAAAATTTTAACACAATTGAATATTTAAATAGTAGAATAAAATAGGTCTTTACTCTTGTAATTAAAGGAGCCTTATTTTCAGCCCATATAAATCGAACCACTATCCATTATAATTAAGCTAATCAAAAAATATTCACGATTACAATTAACAATTGAAACAAAAAATGATAACCAAATTGCGCACCAGCAAAAGATTAACAATTGAAATAAAAAATTCTCAATTCATTATAACAAATTATATATTCAAACATTACACAATTCATTATAACAATAAATTGCCCGTTTATTTTTCAGCAGAACATTAGCAATACACAATTCATTATTGAGAGCCCATTATTTAAATCTAACCAAATTGATTAATACTGCTTGCAAGCAATTAATAGTGGAGCTAAAAGCCAAATTGCAAACATTTGTCAACAAATTCAACAATTCAAACAATTCACAATTCATTATAACAACAAATTGCACGTTTATTTTTCATAAAATTAGCAATACACAATTCTATTTTGAGAGCCCATTATTTAAATCTAACAAAATTCAAAAAACCCAAAGCAAGCAATAGTGGAAGTAACACACAAATTAAGCCAAATTGCAAACATGTGTCAACAAATTCAACAATTCAAAGCTATAAATCAGTTCGTGTTATTCATGCTACTTCAACAATTCAAAGCAAAAAATAATTAAACTATTGTACCTCATCACCCATTTGTTGCAAATTGAAATTCACCCGACCCGATTAAATTCTTCAATCTCCTTGAGAAAATATCAATCCCCAATACTTGCTCAAATCCAATGTTTTTTTGTAAACAATTCAACCTAAACAATAACAAAGATTTGAAGCAGTTTATGAGAGAGATTGAACGAAAGAAATGAAAAAATTTGCAACATTTAATTCGAACAATATTAATCGAAGGACTTGAAAAAAATCAACTTACCTGACCGACTTCCAGCTTTGAAAGCGAGAAGAAGAAAGAGGATTTTTTTTAAATTGGAAAGGAGGTTGTCAAAATACTTTTGGATGAGATTAGGGTTTACATTTGGATGGGGTGAAAATGTAATAAAATGGAATTTTGAATGGGGTGAAACTGTAAAAAAAAAAAAAAATTGGTTGTTCAAAATTAATGGCCGATTTTAATGTGTTTCATTTTTTTTAGAGTAGGACTTATGTGCCAGAGTAGGACTTATGTGCCCCGGGGACACGGATCCTGGATCCGTGCCCCCAACCCGACCCGCCCGAATTATACTCCCTCCTATTCTTTTTATATGTCTTTTTAACCTTTGGAATTATATTCAAAGTATATGTCTTTTCAAATTTTTTTACCAACAATGACCTTATGCATTTTTCAACTTCTCCATTAATTAAATTCAAAGAATATTTATTTCCAAGTATTTAATTCAAAACATTTTATATTCCACATGCTTCTATTTATTTCAATGTTAATTTTTGGAGTATTAATTAAGGTTAATTTGGGAAGAAAATTTATTTCTTAATTTTCGTGAAGGGGCTCAGGAAGACATATAAAAAGAATAGGAGGGAGTATTTTTTTTTTTCTTCTTCTTCATCTTCTTCTTCTTCACGCAGCACATTTCTTCTTCTTCTTCTTCTTCTTTCTCCTTCTTCAACCCGATCTGCTTCCTTTTTCTTCTTCTCTCCTTTTTCAACCCTTCTGCTTTCTTCTTCTTCTTTTAGCTTTTTTTTTTTCTTTGGAGCTCGATTTGAAAACCCTACATAGATCTGAGGATGGGTTTCGATTTTAAAATATTTCAAAATTGGGATTCTATCGTAATAGAAGAAGAAGATAGCGTGGAAAATTATTACTCTCTGCTACAACAATATAAAGCTTTGAAAAAGGAAGTACATGATCTAGTGCTTTCTCCAAAACACTCTTTGCCCTTTCTACAGCCTGGCAGACTTGTTTCGGTACCCTGTACGAAGGATGATGAGAGCTCTCCATCATTCTCTATACAGGATGAAGTCACTTGGGGAATCATAATAAATTTTGAGAGGGTTAAAGTTGCTTCTGAAGGTATGATGGCTTTAAGTTAGCTAGCTTGACATCTACAATTGTATTCACTTGATAGTAAGTGGCATTGATGTTCAACTCAGACGATGCAAACAAGAAGCCAGAAGATTCAAGCGATATGGTGGATATTCTCACAAGATGCAAAGTGCTTAAGGATGGAATTGGCAAAAAAACAATTAGGATCCTTCCATTAAAGGAGCGTGGAGAACCTGCTGTCGTTTCAATTCCTATTTAAAAGAAAAAATAATGGTGTGACAAAATTAGGCATGCGGAATCTGAATAGATGAGAATCTATTGAAATTTTGAATGAATGTGTTTGTTATATTTCTTGTGTTATAGATTGTGTTGATTTACTGTATAATTTGAGGATTTGAATTTCGGGAATAGATCTGTGGTAATAAGTTGTAGAAATCTGATTGAGTAGTATGAATTTACAGAAAATTTAGGGAAGAAGATGATAAAATCGCATTTCACAATCTATTATTTATATATACATATCACTGAATCTTAAGAACATACATTTAACACCTAAAAAGTGTATATATAACACCTATATAGTATATATTAAACATATCAAATATAATATGAAATATATATATATATATATATATAATACCTCAAGAACATACATGTAACACGGCAAGAGTATATTTATAACACCTATAGAGCATATATATTACACATATCACTAAATCACATAATATGGAATCTATATATGTCATACCTCAGGAACATACATGTAACACCGCAAGAGTATATTTATAACATCTATAGTGTATATATATATATATATATAACACTTATCACTATAGGTGATGGAGTGATCAAAGATATGATAATAATATTATCATATCTGTTATATGTATATCTTAATAGTATCAAGTGAACAACAACTTTCATTCAGAGTCATGAACAAAAACAAGAGAATGTTATGAATGCAGTTACTTCAGGTGTTATGAAAATATTCTAAAGGTATTACAAATATACTATATAGGTGATATAAGATCACATGCATCTATAAGATATAATAAATACAATTTTTTTAGATGTTATGAAAATATCTTAAAGGTATTACAAAGATACTCTATAGGTGATATAAAATTACATGCATCTATGATATATAATAAATACAGTTCCTTCAGGTGTTATGAAAATATTATAACACCTAAACAACATACATATAACACTTATAGAGTATATATATGACACCTATCATTCAATCACATAATATGAAATCTTCTTTATATGTAATACCTCAACATACATATAACAACTAAAGATTATATATATAACTCATATAGAGTATACATATAACACCTATCACTGAATCATATAATATGAAATCTTCTATATATGTGATACCTCAAGAACATAGATATAACACCTAAGGAGTATATATATAACACCTATAGAGTATAACTATAACACCTATCACTGAACCATATAATATAACTATAACACCTACAAAATACATATATAACACCTATAGAGTATATATATAACACCTATCACTGAATCACATAGTGTGAAATCTGGTGTGCGTGGGCGCACACCAGATCAGGTGGGGGCGCGCGTGGGGGCGCGTGGGCGTGCATGGGTGCGGCCCACGCGTCGGGTCGGGTCAGGGGCACGGATCTTGGATCCATACCCCAGGTGCATATAAGTTTTGCTCTCTTTTTTAAAGTTGTCATTTAAGTAATGTACATATTTTGGTCTAATTGATTCATTATTTTGTTCAATATTTTTTGAATTTAGTGAAATTGCCAATTAATTGGTTTTTTTACACTATTAATCAAACCACTATGTATTTGACATAGTGGTTCGATTAATCCTACAAAATTGATTTTTTACACAATTAATCGAACCACTATGCATTTGACATAGTGGTTCGATTAATCCTACAAAATTGGTTTAATAAAAGTTTAATCGAATCACTATGTATTTGACATAGTGGCTCGATTAATCCTACAAAATTGGTTTAATACACTATTAATCGAACCACTATATATTTGACATAGTGGTTCTATTAATCCTACAAAATTGATTTTTTACACTATTAATCGAACCACTATGTATTTGACATAGTGATTCGATTAATCCTACAATTGGTTTAATAAAATTTTAATCGAACCACTATGTATTTGACATAGTGGTTCGATTAACCCTAAAAAATTGGTTTAATAAAATTTTAATCGAACCACTATGTATTCAATTAATCAAATTGGTTTGACATAGTTGTTCGATTAATCCTACAAAATTGGTTTTTTACACTATTAATCGAACCACTATGTATTTGACATAGTGCTTCGATTAATCCTACAAAATTGGTTTTTTACACTATTAATCGAACCACTATGTATTTGACATAGTGCTTCGATTAATCCTACAAATTTGGTTTTTTACACTATTACTCGAACCACTATATATTTGACGGGAAAAACTCAATTTTTGTCCCATTAAAAGGCCACTGTCCAATTTCAATCTAGTTAAATTCCATTAATCAAATGTAGTCTCACTGAGTCGCCATATGTCCAATTTGAGGCCATTTTTCACCGGAATTTGCTTTTTCCGGTAACTCTTCGGTGAGTGAGACACACTCGCCGGATTCTTGCCGGAATGCGCTGATGTGGCATTTCCTGCCCATGTGGCAGGCCTTTCTCAATTAAAAAAAATGGGAGTTAATGTCACGTCATAAAAGCAATAATTAAAATAAATCAAAACAAAATTATGAAATCAAAAATTTGAAAAAATCAACAAATCATTAATTAAAATCAGAAAACCTTATTTTCCTAAAATTGCCCCAAATCGAAAACACAATTGCAGAACCTCAAAAAAAAAAAAAAAAAAAATTGGGGGCTAGTAAAGCTTGAATCGCCAGCATGAATTGGCAATAGCCAAGAACAGAAACTGCTCCTCTTTTGCCAATCTTGAGGCCTCTTCTTCCACTTGACAGCCATGGCTCCCAATCCGATAAAAGCTCCAAAAATCATTGCGACTGCAGTCGAGCCATCACCTCATCCCCTTCCTCCACCGCCTCATCCCACACCACCCTGCCGACCCCAAACACCACCAGAAAATCCCCCTTTGCCCCGAAATCATTATTCTCCGACGCCGACTTTTCTCTCCGACCACCCTTCCCCGCGTTTGCATTCAAGTCGGCGGGGAAAATACCTCTGCAATTGAGTTTCTCAAACAATTAACTCTTGCAATTTGCCAACACTACTTTCCATATATTATATTCACAGGTAATCATCATCATCAATCAATCATCAATGGCGTTGAGCTACTGCTCTAACTGGGAATCATTTCCAATGCCAGAAACAGACATGGCCATCCTTGATCCACAGCTCCAAGCTTTTCTCTATTTCTTCGACGCCAACCACCCCTTTCTACCAGAGAATCTCAACTCTCTTCTCCACGACGGAGCCCCATTCGACAACACCAACGCTGCCATTGCGACTGGCCCTTTTTTACTCCACCAACCCTTCCCTTTCCCCAAACGCCAAAAGCTCTCTGATTTCGAACAATACTCCAATGAGTTTGATCCCCACTCTCGATTTGGGGATTAGGGTTCTTTCATTTGTGTTTAATAATTTTGAGATTTTAGGAATTTTTTGATTTATTTGATTTTATTTAATGATTTGTTGATTTGTTGATTTGTTGATTTTTCTCATTTTTTGATTTCATAATTCTGATTTTGATTTATTTTAATTAGTGTTTTTGCTAATGTGGCATTAATTATATTTCTTTTAATTGAGGAAATCATGCCATATAGGCAAGAAATAACACGTCAGCGCATTCCGACCAGAATCCGGAGATTCGACGGAATATGCCACTTCCGATGGAAAATGACCTCAAATTGGACACATGGTGACTCAGTGGGACTACATTTGATTAATGAAATTTAAATGGACTGAAATTGGACCGTGGCCATTTAACGGGACCAAAATTGAGTTTTTCCCTATATTTGACATAGTGGTTCGAGTAATTGAAGAAAATTTGGTTTAATACACTATTAATCGAACCACTATGTTTTTGACATAGTGGTTCGATTAATGGTTTTTTACAAAATTGGTTCAATTAATCAAGAAATTATTCGATTAATGCTTCGATTAATGTTTTTTTTACAAAATTGGTTCAATTAATCAAGAAATGGTTCGAACCAAATTAAATTGAACCAATTTCAAATTGAATTAAATCAAATTCAATTAAATTAAATTGAGTTAAATCAAATTGAATTAAATCAAATTAAATGGTTCGATTAAAGTTGAATTAAATTAAGTTAAATCAAATTGAATTAAATCAAATTAAATGGTTCGATTAAATCAAATTGATTAATTACTTAATTCAAATTGATTAAATTAAATGGTTCGTTTAAATCACCGAACCACTTAATTCAGCATTCATTCAATTAAATGGTTCGATTAAATCAAATTGATTCAATTTAATTGAAATTGATTTAATTCAATTTGAATTTGGTTCAATTTATTTGAAATGGTTCATTCAATTTAATTTACTTTAATCGAACCACTAACAATTCAATTCAATTTAATTTACTTTAATCGAACCACTTAATCGAACCACTTTCAATTCAATTTGAAGCACTTAGTTGTTCGATTAATTAGTGGTTCAATTAAATTAATTAATTAGTGGTTCGATTAGTTACTTAGTGATTCGATTAAATTAATTAATTAGTGGTTTGATTAGTTAATTAGTGGTTCTAGTTAATTACATTAATTAATTAGTGACATAGTAAATTATATAAATTAATTAGTGGTTCGATTAATTAGTGACTATTAATCGAACCAATATGTATTTGACATAGTGGTTCGATTATTCATTTAAATTTGGTTTAATAAACTATTAATCGAACTTCATTTATCAATTTAATAACTTTTATTAATTTATATGATTTGTTGGATAAAACAATTGTTAAATAATACTATAAAAAAATAAAATATATCATCAAACGATCATTAATCAATCATTTCTCCATGATCGAGTCAAAATAGTATAGAAAATGTCACTTTATTATCATTTGTGGTAAAAAAGTACATATCAAAGTCAACAATGTTAAAAAAGTTATTTCCTTAAAAAAGATTGTGTAGTATGGACTGACTCTCATTAATATAATGAATATTGATGAATGTCACATGACAAAATGTTAATTCACGAATACAAGATCGAAAAGTGAATAAAAATAGAATCTGAATATAATTTTGAACACTAGTACACATTTCGAAATCCTCATTTATTACGGAATAAAAGCATCTAAATGGCAAATTATTATAAAAGCATGCAGACTTTTTTTAATGAATTCATCAAGAAAACAATCGAATTTGCCACTCTCAAAGTTTAATGAAAATCTAAAAGTGGTGGCATGGTTGAGTGAAAAGATAGTAAACAAACAAAACAAGATGGAAATAGAATACAAGAGAAAATAAGAGGGGCATTAATCTGAAGAAGAAAACCACTGCTCATAATAATTTTCTCAATGCTTGATGCAAGTATATCAGACAGGATTAAACTTACCAAGCAAGCAATTTTGTCTGAGCTTCAGAAAATATATTCAACTGAAAATCTTATTCTACGAGATATATTAGCATTACTTCGTAAAATAACTTGTAGATCATCATTCATTGTAACGGCCACCTGTGACTAGGATGATCACGGCTTATGGACCTTGAAACCAAACACTCGGGGAACATAGGTTTGACAGGTTGTCTTGTGTGGCTTTAGGTGTCCATAGGTCATGAGAAACAGGTGTGGAAACGTGGTTCCAAAGTAAGCTCCATCAACGCCTTTCTTCAGTTAAAGAAACAATGGAGGAAGAGAAAATTCATTGAACACATGAATTAGAATACAAAACCTAAGTCTAGCATGCAGATACAATATAATCAGCTTAAAATAATTAGATGATCATAAGGTCATTGCCTCAACCCACAAAACTTCCCTTATTAAATCATCCATTATTGTTGGTCTCCAAATCCATAGTTTTGATTTAGAATGACAAATTTATAAGGTCATACAAGCTGAGTTACTATTCTCCCATCTAACAATATTATCAAATTCGGGTCCTCTACGTATCCATTGTGTGAATTTGGGGAAGAGAGAGAGACACACAAAGTAGAAAGTACACACTGTGTTCCATGTTTTCCATTTACCCACTTCTCTCCTCTCTCTCTCTCTCTCTCTCAGAAATTCACAAATGAAAGGCAGTTGAGAGATTTCATAGTAAATCCAAAATAAATAACAGCAGCAAATATTTGTATATAGTCAAATGATTTGCATTCTTAAGGATACTGTCCTGAAACCTGGATCGAGGAGTATATATATCATCACATTTGGGACAATATATTTTCACCGTGCTTTGGCGAGGAATATCGGATTCACCAACAGGGAGACAAGGCTGTCCACAACAGTAAACCCTTGGACATCTTCCAAACTCCGCATTCTTGTATTTTTCTAGCTGTAAGAGACAGGATAATGATATAAAACGTGCACTGATTAAACCAATCACAGGAAAACTATGGCATTTTGACTTACCATTGCAGCCAATCCTTTAGTTGTTAATATGTATCTGACATGAATTAGACCATAAAGCATCTCAGCAGCAGATTCCACTAATTCATTTTGTTCCTCTGTAAATGACTCACCTACAAATTTCACCAGTATAAGTTATCACCAATCCTAATCAAGTTCCAATTATTGTTTTGATGACTTTATCAAACCACATCCACAAGAATACAATCATCTCACGACTAAACACTAAGGTGAATCAGTTTAAAGTTCAACAAATTAATGATGCCTCAATTTCAAAATTCCATTGCAATTCATATGTTGAAGGCATAAACTTTTACTTTTTCCTTTACAGATGCAAATTGTACATCTCTTGCACCTTGGTTATATTTTGATGCCTTTTGTGTGGTGTGGTGGGTGGTAGGGGGGTTGATAACTAGGTAACAACTTCGTTACCTAATAAGTTTTGCCCTTGCCAAGAACAGCTATACCATTTTCTCTGTACGGAATCAACAGAATTGCCCTTAAACAGCAATGGAACAAAGAATGCATAAATAGCTCATTTTTTCCCAACCATCAACAAGCAACAAGAAGGACCTTTCATTATATCTATCAGAGAGACTCCACCATGGCAGAATTTATAGTATGGATAGATAAAGAAAATGAAAAAGAATTTAGACCTGTTCTCATTGAGATGCCTAAATACGTTTGTCTTTCTGCCCACTTTTTACAGGCCAATTGGGCCTTGGCACTAGAAACAAGACACTAGTCTTTGACTTCTTTTTTTTTTTAAATGGTTCAAAACACAGACCACACAGAAATTATGTTCAAAAGATCACCAGAGCAACCAAACTATCACGCCCACTTTTAACCATCAAATTTATCATAGACACCACAAGGGAGAGGTTGATGATGAAAAGGAGAGAAGAGAAAGGACATAGATAGATAGAGATTAAACAAATAAAAAAAACTAAACTAAAATAAAACACTTTAAGCTGTTAGATTGAACTAGATTGATCAAATGACTTTTATGTGTGCAAGCAGTAGATTTAATTTCAAATAACCAACAATAATACAAGATCTTCTGTAAACACACTGTCAAGTTCTAGACACACACTATCAATTGATCGAAGACTGATTCTTTATTCTCAAAAACAACAACAATCATGTTTTGCAATTAAGTTTTTTATAGCTAAATTAAAACTGTGGTAGCTGTCAACCAATTCCTTTATGACAGTGTAGTCCATTTTAACATGATCTGCATTGAAAGATTTCAAAATTGCAGACAGGTGCAGAAAGCATTAAAAAGGAGAACAATGTTTACCTTACTTTGTGTTAATTGAAGTTGCTTAACCTTGAATGATAAATTAGAAATGAACACACGAATCTAAATTTTCTTTTACTACGCATCTTGAAACATTACAATAGCACTTTTAAAGAATAAATTCTATGCTGATTGACTGATTTTTTTTTAATAATATCACAATAAAAGTTCTTAACCAGATTGATTTTCATAATACAAAGAATTTACTTATTAAATGCATTTCATTTGAAGATCAATTTGTTAGTATTTTTCTTATTAATATGTGACTATTACTTTACACACTCTGTCAAGTGCACAATGAACACCTTATAAATTTGATTAGGCCCCCAAATGATAGCTCTGCCTGAAAACCAACTTGAATGATAAATATAGACGAAAACTAGTTAAATCAATATAATTCATCAAGGATGAACATACCTAGAGAAGATTCAACATCCAGGATTGAATCCAGTGCATAGTCATAATACGGTATTTGACTGCTGAGCCCACACAAATTGAAGTCATCCTGGATGTAATCATCATCAACCTCACAAAAGAACTCGTTTCCCCGTAGATTGCAAAACCATGATATCCAGCATGTGTCGTCATCATCAGACCCACTTATATTGGACTCCTCGGTGTCTGTCTCAGATTCCTCTGCTATATCATTATAAAGATAATTCAGCAATGCCATTAATAAATTCTTTCTAGGTGGAAAAAAGAGATGATAGATAAAGCAAGTCAAGTTGGTATATGCAGAACTAAAATGGTGCATGCATGGTCCATGCAGAAGGTATCCTTTTAAGAAAGGGGAAAAGAAAAGGTTACTCTTCCCCCATGATGCAAGAATAAAATCTCATTAACGACGTGTAATTGTGGATATGCTATATATAAAGCTGTTTGGGGAAATAAGGAAATAAGCCAATATATGCGACTTGTGTTTCTATATCTGGGGGTCCAATTAGAGATCACACTGTCAGTTTCGAGGAGGATGGACTAAGAAGTCCTCTTTTATACATGTTTTTATTGACTTCCAAAATCAATTATCCCTAGGTTGGGGATCGAGAATGGATTCTTGATAGTAGGGGTGAGCATTAAACAGAACAAACCGACCAAACTTAGCAATTTGCTTCAGTTTTTTAGTGACATGGTTTGGTTTAGACGGATTATCATTAAAAATTCAATTAAATTGGTGTGGTTCAGTTTTGAAAGTTAAAGAACAGTGGAAGCTGACTGACCGACAATCACATCTTTTAAATAGAAACCCTACTACACCATTCTTATTTCTTACTCCTTCCCCTTTTTCAAGTGCGCTCCTCTCTCTCTCTCTCTCTCTCTCTCTCTCTCTCTCTCTCTCTCTCCCCCTCCCTCCCTCCCTCCTGTCCCTATATATATATATATATATCAACATGATGAGCAACACAATGGAGGACAACAAATTAGTGGATATGTAGGTTTCGTTATTTGTGTATTTGACTAGAGGAGCCATTAGTTGGTACACAAAACTTCGACCCAGCATAAAATGTTCTCCAGGTCCAAACACAGGAGGCTGATATTTGAATGGGAAAAGGAGTGGATCTGCTAGGTCTCCAAATTAATCCAACTTCGTGCCTTGTTGAGCAGTTTAGCAAACCTAATAGAACCACGTAGTTGTTAAAGCATTGCACCTAGAAACAGAAAATATTGTCCTAGCTTTCTCTTTTGTGCTATCAGTTGTAAGGTGCTAACCAGGATTAAAACTCGCAATACAGTGCATGCTAACTAGTATAATGTAGCTAACAATTTCACCAGGCACCAAAGACCCTTTACACTAAGAAAGGTTAGAAATGATGTTGCAGTCCATCTTCATGTCTGCTATTACATGGAATATATTGATTGCAAGCTCCATGAGAAGATACCTTCCACTTCATAACTCCTTTGAATGTAATATTTACCTTTCCCTCTATGTTAGAGAATATTAATAATAGTCATAACTACCTTCCCTTTCATGAGACTGCAGGCATTCCATGCTTCACCAAAGAACCATTCATTTCCACTCAAATCTAGAAACGAAAATATACTACATTCATTCGCTCTGAAAGTATCGAAAATGTTCGGCACTTTCCCTCGTGCTCTCGCAGCTGTCCAAGTTTCTAAAGAGACGTATAGCAAAGGTCTTTTTTTTTCCTCTAATTGTTGATAATCCATAAAACATGAAATAGTACCTAAGGAATAAAAACGACTGCAGAATTGCAGATGAATTGTTACTAGACTTACAGTCCCAAATATGATCTATGATTATATCTCCCTGGAAAAATCAAGAGATTGTTTCAATTTAGAAAAATCAAGAGTTTCTTTCAACTGTCAATTATTTTAATATTCTCAGATGAGAATTCACAAATAGGAAAAGCTCCTTTCAGAATTTTCTAAGAAACTTCTAAGTAAAAAATCATGATAAGAGATACAATCTTAAACAGTGAAACTTTATTGTTAACCAATTTACTTGAAAAAACTTGTCCAGCATTGCACGTTATATGCTACAGGATATAAAACAGCATAAATATCCTTGAATTGGAAAGCGATATACATAAAACTAATCTGTCTGCACCTCTAGTTGTGCAAGTGTCCTTGCTAGGTCTTTTTTCCAATCTCCTAGAACCTATCTTTTCACTGATTGATAGGAAAGGAGTTACTTTTACTTGTCTCATTTCAAGACACATGTTACATATGTAAACATGTTAAGAGTCATAGACATATTCAAATATGTAATCTAGGAACAAAAGTAGGAACCGAAAAGTTATCCATATTCGTGTTGAAACATGTCCAGAGACAACAAGGTTTCCTTCCTATTCTTCCCCGATTCATCGTTCCCTCATTGACATTTTCTTATGTTATATAGAAGAAATCGTTGCCAATGAAAGCTCAATTGTTTTCTTGGCTGTTAGTATTGTGTTATTTCCTACTTGCCATACAACACAGAAGAGAACCCAGTCACCCACACATGGCCTTTATCCTAATTGGTGAGTGTTGTGCAAGTGTAGCTTGGAGTCTCAGGGTCACATCTGGTTTATGTGGTCTAGAGTCTTACATGAACCAAGTCCTGCTTGATTCTCCACCAGATCATGTATGGATCTTTTCACAATTGGTCATGTATAGCTCATTGGGTATAGATGAAAGCTTTTATGGAGAATGATTGTATCAATTGCATGTTGGTCATATGATTTTGAAGAATCCATGATAGGCTTTTGGGATAGAATTAAGTTTATTTTGGCTTTATATGCAAAAGATTTTAGAATTTTTTTTCTTTTGTGTGTGAGTGCTTAGAGATATGAATTTAGCATTGTAATTACCCTCTATAGGTTTTTTGGGTGGATGTCTCATCACTGACTTGTAAATATCCTCTTACTAACAAATAAAGCTTTCCCCATCAAGGGAGAATAATGTGTGGTTCAACTCAGTCTTGAGAATTTTTAGCCATGACCTAAATAGCACCCAATTTATGGCTTCACCTAACAATTCCCTAGCCAAGAAATCCAGCCAACAACTGCAGTCACTTGTACAACTCATAAGAACCAAGAAAGTTCTTCAGCATCTAGCTTGTAGAGTTTCTAAAGTACCAAATAGGAAGCTTGACTCCTTGAAAACAATTGAGACAAGAAAACTCTTAATGTTACACCACATCACTAGGGAATGGCTTTATTATGACAAAGTCAACTGCATAAGACCACAAAAAGACATTCATACGCATTAGCAAAAGGTTCCTAAAGCTGAAAATGTCAATCCTGAGAATGACAAGAATTCTGCTTTCACAGAGTTCCAAGATCAACTCGTGATGAATAGAACATGAGAATTATTTACTACTCCTGGAACATGTCGAGCGGGATTTTATGACACAAGACTGGCAGTTTCCAAAGAGATTACAACCATCACAAATGAGAAAAGAAGGAAGCACCAACCTTAGGACATTATAAGTACATAGATTATAAAACCCAAATGGGGGAACCGGAGGAATGATCCAGATAGAAATATATGTGGGAAAATCATAGCATTATAGTACTAACAATTAGTCACCGAATGATGAAAAAAAAAACCTTTACATATTCAGAGCTGTATTAAACACCTAAATGGAGAGAGGGAAAAAAAATAAAAATAAAAAAATTGTGCCATAACCCGGTCACTCTTGACATTGTAAAAACTACATGCTTGAAACAATGCCACTTACACTCAAATTGTTAGCCTGAGATTCTCAAGCCAATGATTATTACATCCATTAAGCCGCACAGAATCTAGAGAAACCTAATGTTGGCAAACATAATTACGGAGACAAAGAGAATAGTAGGTGCATTAATGGATGTAGATCTGTTGTCGTTCAACTAAATGCAACCTAAGCAGCTAATTTGTCGTTATCGAAATCACCAATCAGAAATCATCAAGACAAATCAGTTTTCAATCCATTGAGTGAAATCACACACACAAACACACACAGGAATTAGGGTTAACCAACCATCGGAGCATTTGGTGGTATTATGGGCAGAATCCTTGGATTTGAAGGCGCGAGCATCTTTGTCGAGGGTTTCCTGAAATCTCTTGGGATTCTGCACGTGACCCATCTCCCTTTTGCTGCACCTCCTTCTTCCTCCTCTTTCTCTCTCTACATAATAACAACAGCACAACAATTCAATGCAACAATTTACCCAGAAGAAAGCAAAGCAAACTAAAATTGATATGCAGAAGAATTGGGAAAGTTACAATTAAGGCTTTTGGCGGGGATGAAGAGGAGAGAAGCTTATCCCATTCTCTCTCCCATTTTTCTACTTTCCATTCCTCTTATTATTATGTGGATGCATATGTATTTTTAACCACGACTAAATTAATCATTCCCCACCTTTTTTTTTTTCATTTCCTAATTACCTTAACATAAATGCAAAAAAACAAACTCTTGCGGACGACGGTCTCAAGAACGGTTTTTATGAGACAATCATTTTTACCCATTAACGAAATTTATTTTTACAAATTTATATATAAATTATGAAGTGTAGGTAGTGAGTTGACTCGTCTCATAGAAAATGATCTGTAAGATGGTCTCACGAGAGACTCACTCTAAACTTAAATCTAACTTCATTTTTCATTATTTTAATTAATTGACAATCTAAATTAGCTTACAATACATGACTTGTTAACAGTAAGAACACAGTCTTGGTGAGATCATCTCATGTGTAAGAAGAAAATAATTTATATTGTGATGAGGCAAAACCTGCTGCAAGTATTAGGATGTTAGAGTACCCCATTTTCATTTTAATAAGTAGCATATTTAGAGATTGTGAAACCTTCTACGGCTTTAATCGCTGCACGCTGCAAGCAATAAGGAAAGGAAGAAGTCTGCTTGCAGCGCGCTATACTTGGAAGGATTTTCGAAAGAAAGTATATTACATGTTCAACCTGGGAGTTGCGCATTTTAGAATGCAATAACCTGTGTAATGCAGCACCCCTAATCAGTTGCAGCAACTGAAGTCATATGCAATAGATCGACAAGGATCAAACTGAAAAGGTTGTTGCATGTCAAAGAATACGATGAAACATCAAGACTTCAGTTGTCACTGCACTTCGATCACAGCAGTTATGCAAAGTGACAAATTCAATATGGAGAGGGCCAATGAGAAGCCGCCACCTGCGCCTGGAACAACTGCAGAAACTGCAACATAAGACAACCATTTAATGAACTGCAGCATAGAGACAACGAAACAAAGCTGCAGGTGCACATTAAATGGGTTGTACCCAAGGAGATATCACTACAAGAAAACAGGCGAATTCCAACGGAAAAATTCCAACGGCATAAAATTCCGTTGGAATTTTTCAAAATTCCAACGGCATTTCCAGTGCCATGTCTTACCGTTGGAAATTTCCAACGGCAATTCCAACGCCAGGTGGAAACCGTTGGAATGAACCATTGGAAATGTCATTGGAATTACTATTCCAACGGCAATTCCAATGACGACTTACCGTTGGAATTTTCTAAAAGGGTTTCCAACGGCAATTCCAACTACACATTACCGTTGGAATTGTTCGAACAAGTATTCCAACGGACATTCCAACGACAGGTTGCCGTTGGATATTTTCCAATAAATATTCCAACGGCTATTCCAACGACAAATCACCATTGGAATTTTTTCAATAATTATTCCGACGGATTTTCCAACGAAATTATGCCGTTGGAATATTCCAACAACTATTCCAATGGAAGTTCCAACTACAACTTGCTGTTGGAATTCGTCCAACAACTATTCCAATGGGAATTCCAATGACAACTTGCCGTTGGAATTTTTTCAACAACGTTTCCAACTGAAATTCCAACGACACGGTGCCGTTGGAATGTTTTCAACAACTATTCCAACGGTTATTCCAACGACAACGCGCCGTTGGAATTTCTTCATCAATTATTCCAATGAAAATTCCAACGACACCGTGCTATTGGAATGTTTCCAACAAGTATTCCAACGATAACGTGCCGTTGGAATGTGTTCATTTAATTATTCCAACAGAAATTCCAACAACAATTTGTCGTTGAAATATTTCGAACAATGTTTCCAACGGAAATTCCAACAACAATGTACTAATGGAATTTTTCCAACACTTATTCCAACTGAAATTCCAACAACAACATACTGTTGGAATGTTTCTAACAAAATTATTCCAACGGATATTCCAACAACAATTTAATTCTGAAATGTTTCCGTTGGATATTCTAACGGAAATTCCATCTATAATGTACTATAAGAATTTTTCCTACAATTATTTCAATACCGTTGGAAATATAAATGTGATAATTCCAATGATAATACCCCCAATAGTATTGCCACTGGAATTAATTTCATTTTTATTCCAACGGAAATCCCATCAACAATGTACCGTTGGAGTTTTTCCAACAATTATTCTAACGGTTGGTAGAGATCCTGCAACTCTGGTCGGTGGCTTTAGGTCGGCTATGATCGTATAACCGCCCTGTTCGCTATATATGTATGGTCGTCTTGAATCGGTGCTCATGAGTTTTGCTTATGGACCGAACATAAATTACTTCTCAAAATCGCTCATGGACCGGACAAAAATTATTTGTGCAAATTTCATAACTCAACAAAATTAAATTAATTATGTTCTTTGGTTGTTTATTATTATTAATCTACCAATTTATATTTTCAATAGTACAAAAATGATTCTTGAATATTTTAGATCCGAAACATAATTAAATAAATAAATAAATATGTTTTTAAATTAAAAGGTAAACAAATTAAATATTAATTACTTGAGAGGTGTATCCAAATATATAACAATTTTATAAGGAAATTACATAAAAGTTTAATAAATGTATGAATTATGAATCCCTAATTAGTATAAGAGAAATAAAGGTATGTTCTTAAGTGTAGATCCCCAAATGAATCCAAATTGAAACCCTATCTCTCATCTCCATTCACACTCCCGTCACTCTCTCTCTCAGCCGCCGCCCGCCGCCCGCCTCCCGCCGCTATCTCCTCTCTCTCAGCAGCCGCCCTGCTCCGCCCCTGGACCGAGACGCTGCGCCGCTTCCGCCTATGTCGCAGCCCGTCGCCTCTCTCAGCCCGTCGCTGCCACTGTCCCAGCCGTCGCTTCCGCCACTGTCGCAGCCGTCCCAGTCGTCCCCGGTAAGATACAGCTTGTTGCCCTAAATTTCTTTTCTAGTTCTCTTAAATCTCTGCCCTGCTGCTGCTTTAGTATTAATGTCAGCAAATGTAATCAAGCCTCCGAATGTTTTCTGCTTGATTATGTTGTAATTAGATACTTGAGCTATGTAACTCTGTGTGTATGCTGTGTGTTAGTACAATTTTGAATGTGAATGAAGAAGAAGATTGAGATGAATGTGGTGACAAGTATTTGTTTAGATGGCAGATTAGCAATTTAGGGCTCGTATTTCTATTTACAAAACTATAAATGATTAACTGAACTTTGATTGTGCATCGTAATTACAATTGTGTGTTAATATGGTTGACTAATAGTGATAAAGGATAAGAGAGATGTAGACAAGTGAAACTCTGCGATTGATTTAGTAAAATATGCAGCTCTTGCTTCTTTCTTTCTGAAATTTTGGTAGGTTGAAGCAACAAAGAAGAAACAGCCTGGAAAATCCTTGTATGCAAAATTCACAAACACAGGTATCAATCCACTAGAGGCTGCCAAGAGGCTGAATGTTGATTGGGATTCAGCTGCTGAGATTGAGGATGCTGCGTCCAATGATGTTGAAGTTCCTCCTGCTGTGGTTAGTTTTTCCTTGCTCTAGATACTGAAACTTCAAAAAAAAAAAAAATTGGCAATCAAGCTTTGACTCACATCAGAAAATTTCTTCTCGTTTCCATGCTGATATTAGCAGGATTAATATAGTATGGTCAGCTTATCAATTTACATCTTTTACTTTAAAAAAATTGATTGTTAATGAGCTAAAATCAGAATCTAAATTTATTATAGCTAAGAATATTATCTCTAATTATAGAAGATCTACTATAATTATTAATTACATGCTTTCCTTGTAAGGAAACGTCATTTTGACAAGACCTTCATAATATTTTACGTGGGATCACAGTTCAAAAGATGAACGACACAGCTATTGATTCTACAAATTATAGTTTGTAGATCAACCATTTTAAAATGCCTTGAGGACTTTGTTCGATTCTGTAGATCAGGTTCCTTTTGAATCACTAATTAAACTGTTGTATAGGTTTATTCGGTTACAGTTGACGCAATGATTTTAGCAACTGTTATACTATAACTGTACAATTCATCAATATTTTATTTGTTGTGATGCCTTGTTGCCTGGTGCTGCTCCCTGTTGATTATGGTAAAAGATAAATTGAATATAGTCTTATCATTGGGTGAAACTATGTAGCTACTTTACCTGCTAATAGCTATTGATGCAGGGATACGGAGCTCTTTACTTGATTACAGCGTTTCCAGTCATTATTGGTATCTCTGTTGTGCTGATTCTATTTTTTAATTCTCTTCAATAATTAATAGAGACAATGCATTGCAATACCGTTGTACTTAATCTTGTACATTATATTGTTCATTATGGCAGACCAATGAAATTATGACTACTGAACAAGTTCCGGTTTTGTGTCCTTTGGGTCGGGGGGAGAGAGAGCAGGTGGAAGAAACATTTTATAGAGAATAAAGGTGGAGTTAAAAGGAGAGATGGGTGGGTGTTTGTGTTGAATAAATTTGCTGATATTTCTTGTGTGTACTCTCCTCTGCCCTCCCAACCTCCTCCAGGTACGGCAGCAGAAAGACACCTTCGGGCAATGTTCATTCCAGTTTCTGTCACGCTACATATGGGTATATTGTGGATTTGGCCTAGCCAGAAATGGCATCATAAGGTATTTTCAGAATCCTCACTAGATTTAGTTAGTTACTATAGTCTCTACTTGTATCACAACTCTGGCCCGTTTTCCATTCCTTAGGGAAGTAGACGAAGCTTTGAAGCCTGGTTTGTATGCTTTAATAGACTCATGCTCTGCTGATGATCTTCAACTCTCCATCATTCTCTATTCGGAGGTGTGTGGTTTGAACTCAATTTAAAACTCAGAAATCGGATTGTTTCAGGATCTTATCTAGCACTCCTGAAATTCTGTCTCATTTTCATTTTTTTATTGTCTCTCTTCCATAGAGGGTCCTTGCAGAAGCACTCTGGCAACTCTGTAACATGATTACAAGATCAATTTCCAGTTTGGAGGGAAAGTTTGATTTCGGAATTCCATTGGTCGAACTTGCTTAGAGCTCTCTGTATCACTGGCGATTTATCAAGAATGGTGAAATCGTTCATGTTTCTTGTCACACGATTTCATCGATCATACCCAGTTTTATTTGGTAAAACTGATTTTGCAGTGTTTGTTTTGTATAGGAAAATGTCTGTCATCATATGTATTTTCTACTGTGTTGTATTTCACCAATTATTTCTTTTCATATTATTTTGTAGAATCATCATTTTCATCAATAGCAAAATTTTGTATTTTTTATTTTACCTCAATTTAATTTTATTATTTCTTAATTCCAACGGCAAACTACCGTTGGAAATGCCGTTGGACTTTTTTCCAACGGAAAAAAACCATTGGAATTTCAAAATCTCAACAGAAAATTCCAACGGAAAACTACCGTTGGATACACCGTTGGAACAATTTCCAACGGAAACGAGCCATTGGAATTTCAATTCTCAACAGAAAACTCCAATGGAAAAACACCGTTGGAAATGCCATTGGAATTATTTCCAACGGAAAC
The DNA here is from genome assembly GCA_005771605.1 of Scutellaria baicalensis. Lineage (NCBI taxonomy): Eukaryota > Viridiplantae > Streptophyta > Magnoliopsida > Lamiales > Lamiaceae > Scutellaria > Scutellaria baicalensis. Next base: position 13,069,583 of record CM016729.1, read on the forward strand.
GAGCCGTTGGAAATTCAAATGTCAACCGAAAATTCCAACGGTAAAATAGCGTTGGAATCACCGTTGGACATATTCCAACGGTAAATTACCGTTGGAATTACCGTAGGAAAAGGCGTTGGAATTTTTGTGTGGGAAAAAAATTCCAACGGTAAATTACCGTTGGAATTACCGTTGGAATTCGTTTGCCGTTGGAATTTCCCTTGGAATTTTGAAATTCCAACGCCCACTTTTCCAACGGGGCAAATTCCGTTGGAATTACCGTTGGAATCACGAATTCCAACGGAAAAACAGCAGATTCCAACGGATTTTGTGCCGTTGGAATTTGACAGTTTTCTTGTAGTGTATGAAGATCAATGAGCCAACCAAGAGGAGATCATCAAGGAAGATTTGAAGATCAAAATTGGTGTGATCGAGAGAGGAATCAGAAGAAGACAGGTGGAATGTACTTTCTTCAACGAGCACATTCCACCACATATAAATAAAGGAAGAGTGGAGCTAAAGAAGAGAACTGAAAATCTGAAATTTGCATATAGCTCTCATCTTTATATTCTAGAGCTTGCAGCAGATATTGCGCTTACAAAGAACAAGTGTTTTCAATTCACTCAACCTAAAAGTAAGTCAACAACAACGATCAAATCCATTGAAGACTTGGCTTCACCCTAGTTGAAGATTTCTTTTTTATCTTTAACCATTGTAATTGTGTGTTTTGGTTGATTTAGGTGTCCACAATGGAAAGGAAAAATACTTTGTTTCATCGGAGAGTGAACGACCATAAACAAGAGAGAAGGGAGTAGCATTACCAATAACGAGGGACGACAATCTGTTTAGTAAACGGCCGTGCTAAATGCCTCCACCCAGAATTTCATCGGTACAGAAGAATGAAACAGTAAAGTTAAACCCATCTCCGTGATGTGTTTATGTTTGCGTTCTGCTCGACCATTCTATGCAGGTGTGTAAGGGCATGACAACAGATGACCAATGCCACAGTTTGCAAGATGATTTTTAATTTAGCACTTGTAAATTCACCACCACCATCACTTTGAAAACGTCGGATTTTGCAATGAAATTGATTCTCAACAAACAATTGAAAACGAGTGAAAATGTCAAAGAACTCAGACTTCGCACGCATAGGATATAGCCATGTGAAACGAGAATAATCGTCAATAAAGACCACATAATATTTAAATCCAGACGAAGACAAAATGGGTGCAGGACCCCATACATCACAATGAATCAAATCCAACAAGTGCATAGAACGTTGAGCATTATCATTAAAAGGAAGTCTTTTGCTCTTCGCCATTTGACAAGAAGGGCAAATAGATGGTGATGGCAATAGCGAGCTAACAAATAAAAAACCACATTTGTTCATTATAGAAATAACATTGTTTGAGACATGACCGAGGTGAGAATGCCACAGACTAAAGGAGGCATGAAGCCGTTTATTCCTGACTATAGCCGAAAGAGCCTCAACATGTGAATCTAGCAGATAAAGACCATGCTTACGTCTTCCTGTTGCGAGGAGCTGTCCTGTGTCCCGATTCTGAATACGAAGCTGAGAATCAGTAAAGAGGACATGAACAGGAAAATCATACGTTAATTTGCTGATGGAGAGTAAATTCCTGGTGAGGCCTGGCACAACTAAAACATTTCGCAAAACCAAATCCGGAGACAAAGATAGAGAGCCAGTATAAGAGATATAAAGATTCTCACCATTGCCGACTGTAACATGGTTGGAACCGGAGTATGAAGTTGAAGCATCAAGCTGAGCAGCGTCGGGCGTCATATGAGCAGATGCCCCAGTATCCAAGAACCAATCTGATGCATTATTTTGAGAAACTGAACAGCTTGCACTAAAGGCCTCTACCAAATTTGTAGCATTGGTATGGTTAGACGACCTGCAATAGTGAGTATAATATTCATCATATCGTTTGGGACAATCAAAAACATCATGGTCAGTTTCTCTGCAAAACTGACAATGCGGCGTAAAATTTCTCCTTCCACGACTGCGACCGCGCGAGGCATGATTTCCACGACCACGAGAACTGGAAAAACGACCACGACCGCAAGAAACAGTGAAAGCCGCGGCAGAGGGAACCTGTTTATCGAGATTTTTCTGAAACAGTTCATGGTTGCACGCACGATTCAGCAAGGTTGTAAAGTCGGGGAGGGGATCCTGTGCCAATTGGGCTGCTGTGAAATTAGAGAAAGAAGATCCAAGGCCGCGAAGAAACCAATGTGATTTATCAGACTCGTCAATAGGACGTCCGATGGCTGCTAATTGATCACATAGGGACTTATAGTGACGTCCGAATTCAGCGACGGACTGGGAGCCACGCTTTGCTGACAGAATTGCATCTTTTATGCTAAGTTCTCTTGCCTTAGATCCATGGCTGTACGCATTGGTAAGTGCTGCCCAGACATCGCGTGACATTTTACAACCGATGATGAGAGACATCTATTCTTCAGTAAGAGTATATACCAATAGCAACTTTAAGATCTGATCACGAGAGGCCCACTTCGTGTATTCTGGGTTAGTAGTTTGTTGTCCGTCTACCGCGGTAATCATTTCCATCGGAGGACGAGAAGATCCATCAACGAGAGGCAAAAATTGTTGGCTTGCAAGAAGGGGGTGAATCTGTGCGTGCCAAAGCAGGTAATTGGAGGATGTCAGTTTGATACTAACCATGTGGATCATCGCAGAGAGCGGAAGAGTAGGTATTTCCGGTTGGGCCATGGAAACGGCGGCAAGAGAAAAGGAAAAATAATGAATCGAAAGACGGCGTAAGGTTTCAATCCACCTTGGCTGATACCATGTAAGAGTTTGGTAATTCCTCAATTAAGGATGTGATATTATTCCAGTAAATAAATAGAGTATAAAGATAAGTATAAAAGGAAACATAATATATGCAAATCATAAGAAATATTATAAGTATCCTCAGATACTCTAATAGAGAGTTACTAAAAACTAAATATCAAACTCACATTCTCAAACTTAAAGAGCAAAATACTTTAAGTTAAAGAGGTTTCAATCAGTCAACCTCGGAAAGCAGTCTCATTCAAGCAATACATCAAGAAGACCAGCTTCGCACCAATTGAAGAAATCTTTTTATATGTTAACCATTTTGCTATGTGATATATTATTTTATGTGTCATCGGTTGATAGGGACATTACCCTTGTTGGGTATTTTGTCTAAGTGGTACACAACAATTATGTGCCGGTTGATGGATCCTGTGTGGGCCAGCCTGTAAAGCTGCTGAAATTTGTGTGGGACTAAGAGTTTCGGTAGGTGTTTCTCTAAGTTGGCGTTTGTTAGGTTTGAACCCTATAATTCAAACAAGCTTAATGAAGTTCCTCCTTGTGAAGGTGAAAAGTGGGCGTAAATGCATTAAACCACATTCGAACTACTATAAAAGCATGTGTTTTCATATTTACTCATTTCATGTGTGAGTCAGCTTGAGAAGCTGCTGAAACTTGTGTGGGACTAAGAGTTTCAGTACATATCTCTCTGAGCTAGCGTTTGTCAGGTTTGAACCCTATAATTCAAACAAGTTTAGTGGAGTTCCTCATTGTGAAGGTGAATAGTGGATATAAAGGGATTATACCACCCTCGAACAACTATAAAAAGCATGTGTTTTCATATTTGCTACATTTTACATTCTGTTATCATATATGTTGCGCTATCATGGCTTATTGCATGCTTATCATGTTCATCTTTACATATTTTATTTGTTAACTTTCTAACTTTGTAGTTAAATGTTATTTGCAAGCTAAACTTTATCTATTATTCCGCTGACAAATACACTCTGAAAAGTCAACTTGATGCATTTATCATTGATGCTGCAAGTAGAGCTCAAATATGTGCTGCAAGCTTAAGTAGCTTTCTGCAAGAAAAAGTGATAAGTTACAAATTTGATAGATGGTCATTCGCCCCCTCTTAACCTCTATGCCAGGGACCAATATATATATATATATATATATATATATATATATATAATAAATATAATAATAAATGAATCGTAATTGTTTTCTTGAAACAATAATTTCCCACCAAAAGTCAATATTTTAACTGCAATTTCATTTCTTATTTTAGGAAAAATTCATGCATAACGAGTTTTTTTTTTTTAAAAAAACAATATCATTGTAAGATTTGAAAATATTTGATCATATTCATTCATATAATACTTCATTATAATATTTGATTTAAAAATCAAGAAAATCGGCAAACCCTTTGAAAATATTATGAATTTTAAATATAACTCTAAATCATATTTGTTAAAAAAAATTACGATATTAATTACATAAGTTTATTTTTATAATTTATTGCATATTTTTTTCCTGGCCAGTTATGAGTTGTGATAAATAATATGGTTGGTCTCTTGTACACCAGGTGCACATACAATCCGAATCGGGTTCTGGTCGGCCCGGATTTGCATGAATTTTTTTAATTTATTTTTTCGTTTCAGGTTGTGTTACCTTTATGTTGTATGTATGTGACTTTTATGTTATATAAATGTGACATTTATGTATAAATGTAATGACTTTTATATAATTTAACTTAGAAGAAGAAAAACAAGGAAGAATTTTAGTAAAATATGTACATATGTACCTTTATGCGATATTAGTTGCACCTTTATATGATATTAGTTGTGCATTTATATATAACTAGTAGTGTATCAGTGCGTTGCACAGTGTGTTATATATATATAAGTATTAAAAAAAATATAATAACATATAAAGTGTAATGATTATTATTTTAACAAAAATATATTGATACTTTTTTAATTTGTATTAGTATAAAGCTAGGTATTTTAATTTCAAATTTATGTCATTATAAATAATTATATTCGAAAATATTAGAAATTTGAAATATATAAAGTAATATATTAATTTATGGATTAAACAAACAAATAAAAAAAATTGTGTCAGAACATTACATGGGTAGTGAAATTTTAAAAAATAAATTTAATATCGAAAATTAAGTTATATGTATTAGAAACGTCATGATTTAAGTATTGAGATAAATAAATTTATATTTTAATGGCATTTATAACTATAAATACACACATATTTTAATAAATTTTTTTGGTTCAACGCCACATATAACTCATTTATTTTAAATCAAATAAAAATATATATCAACTTATCAAATACATGAAAATATCTCTTGCTATCTATTTAAATGAAACAATTCAAAATTGGACTTAATATACACATTTTGAATAAAAAAATTATGAATAATAATTATAAGATTGATAGTCAATATATCAGGGAATAAGAATGATGAAATTTTAATTTGTGAAAAACCAGAAAAATTACCTCTGTCCAATCCCTTATGTCACCTCAATTAATCAGAATATAAATATAAATAAAATTTGACAACAAATAAATAAAAAATAAAAAAGATAAAATAAAATATTTGTATATTTCAAATGAATAAGTTGGTTAACTTGCAATAATAATTTTAATCTAATTTTTTCTATTTGATATGTTTTATATGTGTAATCTATTAGGTACAACTATAATATTTTTTTATTTCTACATTTTAATATCAATTTACAATAAATTAATACTATATATCATAAAAACGTTTAAAAATGAAAAATCATTGAAGCCCACACACATACGTTTCCATATTTCAGTTTGATAAATTTTATATGAATATTAAATTTAAGATCATTAAATAATGATTGATTTTATATATTATATATTTAAAATTAATTTAAAAAGGGTAAATTACAAAAAACAACCCCAACTATCGACTTTTTTAAAATTGCAACCTAATCTATTTTTTTTTTTTTAAGATTGCCACCTAGTCTTTCTGTGATTTTGCCGATTGCAAAATTTTCAGTCATTTTTCCGGCAAATGAATTAATTTTTTTCACTTTGCAACCCAAACTTTAATTTTTTGTCCAATCACAAATCATGATTTTTTTTTTGCTGCACACCTTTATGTTATATATATGAGTGTGACATTTATGTTATATAAGTGTGATCGATATTCATAAAATAAATATCAAGGAAATATTGGTCAAAATTGGTGAAATATATGTAACATCGGTAAAAAATCGTTGGAATATCAATAAATATCGAGAAAATATCAGAATATATTAGTAAATATAGGAAACTAACAATAAATATATGTACCCATATTTCCATCGATATCGATATTTTCACGATATTTCCGTGAATTTAAGTTACCTATATTTTCACCGGAATCGAAATTTTCATTCTTGGTTGCAATCCGATAAAAACAGAAAGTTCAGGTTGCAATTAGATAAAAAAAAACAACAAAGTTTAGGTTGCAAAGTGAACAAATTAATCTCTATTTCGCCAGAAAATTTGCAATCGACAAAATCATAGAAAGATTGGGTGGCAATCTGAAAAAAAAAAAAACAGATTAGGTTGCAATTTGAAAAAAGTCGATAGGTGGAGTTGTTTTTTGTAATTTACCTTTAAAATAAGTACTTAAAATAAGATGAGAGATAATAAATATATAATCCCTTATTTCATCTTATTTATCTATTTATTTTTTTTATTTGAAATTTCTATACATTAAATACAAATTGAGTATCATAACTGATTTCTTAAATTAAATATTTATTTATTTGTATTGAATTTCTTAAAATACAATAAATAGGTTTATTTATTTTTATTTGTATTGAGTTTCTTAAAATACAGTAAATAGGTTTATTTGTATTTATTTATATTGAGTTTCTTACAATAAATATAACGCAAAAACTCATATGAGACCGTCTCACAGATCCCCTTCCGTGAGACGGATCTTTTTGACCCACTTTGACCCAGCCCATACATCAAGCCCAGCCCACACCTCATAGTCAAAGCCCAACCCACAGCTTATATGACAAATTTGTCAAAGCCCATAGCTGGAAGAAAACTGGGAAAACCGTCGCACAAGCAAGCTTAGAGAGAGCTGTCGCACAAGCAAGCTCAGAGAGAACCGTCGCACCATACACCTTCGCCACCTTAATCGTCTTCGTCGGCCATCATTTTTCTCTGCGAAATAACATTAAGTGGTGCTATATTAGTTGGGGTTTTTCAGTTTGATTTTATTTATCTTAGATGCAATTTCATGGGTTTTTTTATTAGTTAGGGTTTTTTCATGGTGTTTCCTGTTAAAATTATGGAATCATGTATACATGGTTTTATTTACTAAAAACAATGTAAGGATGCAAACATGGTTTCGAGTGCTGATTTTCATTGGATTTTACTTCAGTGTTGAGTTTCTTTCAAAGTAGTATTCAACATTTGTGCCTCCCAATTATAGCAATATGTCTTGTCTTGTAAGAATGCTTGAAATTTCATATCCATGGTGGATTTTTTCCGAAACAGTTTAGTGGCCTTATTTATAAGCCCAAATTAAAGTCCAGCCAGTTGAGTGGTGTTAATGGGTTTAAGGTTTCATCTCTTTTTCTGTGTTTTGAGAATGTGATTAGGTTTCTGAAACTCTTTTTTGTTGAAATTGTAATTTGCTTAGGTCGAAATTGTTTGTTGAAGTTATTATGGGGAAGAAAGCTATCATTGTTCATTCGAAAGAAGGAGGTCGGAGAGGAAGTTTTGAGAAAAAGGAGGTTGCAGAAACAAAGAGTATCAAGAGAAAAGAGTTGAAAGAAGAAAAAGGAGATATCCGTGATGAAAAAAAAATGAAGGTAAGCGTTGAAGATCAAAAAGAAAAAATTGAAAAGAGGGTGAAAAAAGGTGTTGAGAAGAAGAAATGTGTGGAGAAAGCAGTTGAGAAAAAGAAATGTGTGGAGAAAGCAGTTGAGAAGAAGAAATGTGTGGAGAGAGCAGTTGAGAAGAAGAAATGTGCAGAGAAAGCAGTTGAGAGGTATGCTTTTTTAATATATAGGTATGTCTTTTTAATATATAAGTATGTCTTTTAAAACATGTGAGCATGTGTTTTTAGTTTATGTATGTTGCTGAATATATTCTACAAATTGAATCTTACGGAATGCAAGTTATTACTTCCATGAATTGTGGTTTTAAATAGATCTGACATTTTTTATAGAGGTTGCTTGAATCAGAATGATTGTAGTTAATCCTCGTACTATGAAAATGCCTTGAATAAATGGCACCTCGAATAAATGGCAGGCATACTTGTTTTATAACATTTGAATCACATGGCTATTATTGTTTGTATATATTTAACTATTATGTAGTTTGGACTTAATTGTTTTTTGTTGTTGTTTTGTCATATTTTTTGTTCAAGGATGACTTTCATGCACATAAGTATATCTTTTATGCACATAAGTGCTGAAATCTAACTTCTAGGATGACTGTTTTCAAGTCTTTTTGACATAAGTATGTTTTTTCTGTACATAAGTATTTGAATTCTCACTTTACTGTTTTTCATTTGTTTGTAGAGAATTTATTATCCAAAAGAGGGTGAAAAAAGGTGTTGAGAAAGAAAAATGTGTGGAGAAAGGAGTTGACAGGTATGCCTTTATAATATATAAGTATGTCTTTTTATTATATAAGTATGTCTTGTAAAACATATGAGCATGTGTCTTGTAAAACATATGAACAAGTATGCCTTTTTTTTGCCCACAAGTATCTATTCTGATTTCTAGCATTTGAATCACATGGCTATTATGCACATAAGTGCTGAAATCTGACTTTACTGTTTTCAAGTCTTTTTGATAAAGCCATATCTTTTTATTCTGATTCTGGAAATGAGTATTAATGAGTATGTTTTGGTCCAAGTATGCAATTTATTCACATAAGTATGCCTTTTTATTTTTGTTATCATTATACATTGCCTCATAAGTATGTCTTTTAGGCACATAAGTATGCCTTTTATTCTGATAAGTATTGATTTTGAAAATGAGTATTAATCAGTATGTTTTTGGTCCAAGTATGTAATTTATTCACACAAGTATGCCTTTTTTGCGCATAAATATGCATTTTATTCTGAAAAGTATTGATTCTTAAAATTAGTATTAATCAGTATGTTTTTGGTCCAAGTATGCAATTTATTCACACAAGTATGCCTTTTTTGCCCATAAGTATTTATTCTGATTTTTCTGTTTCTAATTTGTTTGTTCAAGTTTGCCTTTCAATTTGAGCAATCTTGTTTTATAGCATTTGAGAAATGCTGAAATCTGACTTTACTATTACTGTATTCATTTGTTTGTGGAGAATTTATTGTCCATTGTCGTCCACAAGGTGTTTATCAAGTTTTGCAAAGCCTGAATGAGAAGCAAAAAGAGGATGTAAGGTCCATAGGCTTTGGTGGATTACTAACATTGGAGCTGAGTAAGTATATTCCAGTTCATTTGATGAGATGGTTAACTTCCAACTTCAATGGGATTAGTAGGATGTTAACCATTGGTCCGCAAAAGAGCTTTGTTGTCACGGCTAATGATATATGTGACATATTTCTTTTACCGAGGACAGGTGAAAGAGTGGTGGAAGTAGGTAAAAATCAGAAGTCTATTGTTTTAGGGTCATTGAGTCGTTTGAACATTGATTTGAAAACCTCTGTAAGTAAGTTGGGTAGTTTGTTGGTTGATTCTTTGAAAGAGGGTGGGGCTGATTTTAAACGTATTTTTACATTGTATAGTTTATCTACGTTCTTGACCCCAACAACAAATGGGTTAGTAGACTTTAATGCTTATAATTCTATTATTGATGTAGATAGAATTTGTGAGTTTGATTGGTGTAGTTATATTTTGAAAAAGCTTTGTACAGCTGTTGATAGTTACAATAGAAATATGTCTCAAAAGAATGTGAGTGGGTGTGTTTTATGTCTGCAAATTCTCTACTTCCACCGGATGAAATGGCAAGGTGAAGTAGAGCCATGTACACTGCCATTGCTTCAACATTGGACGACCGAGAAGCTTAGAAAAAGGATGAAGGAGGAAGCAATGGCAGGGAAATATGGCCAAGGAGAATGGGTTGATGGATACCCAATTTCAGATGGTAAAAATGTGGGTGAGAAAGAGTACTCTGCTCATGTTCATGAGGACAAGATAGTTGCTGAAAAGGAGGAAGAAATTGTGGAAGAAGTGGATGAGGAAATAAAGTTTAATGTTCCAAAGGGGGAGCTAACAGCTTCAAAGATAAAAGAGATGTGTAAAGATGTAAGTTATTTTTCTATTTTTACTATAAGTATTTCTTTTAGGCAGATGAGTATATGTTGTAAGCAGAAAAGTATTTAATTCTGAGTATACCTTTTGTTTATTCTGAGTAGACAAATAAGTACTTTGCTTATACAGTTTTGAACTTTCTTTCATATTCTAATCAAGTGTCCTTTTTTCTAGGATGTTGTGCAAATGACTTTACTTCTTTTGAAAAGAGACATCTCCATTGTCTCAAATTTCCATATGAGCACATTGTTGAAGTTCATGGAGAAATCATCATCTAAAGAATCTGACTCAATTTGTTCAGATTCATCTGCTTCTGATAGCCAACAATTTTTTGAAGATCCGAAGGTGCAGAAATGCATTGATGAAATTGTTGAGAACTTCTTGGCAATGAAGAAGAAGAAGAAGAAGAAGAAGGTGGTAGATGATATGCCTTCTTTTGAGTTATTAACTCCATCACCAATCAAAGATGATGATGATGATGATGATGATGATGATGATGATGATGATGATGATGAACATTTGAATGATGAGGAAATTGAGAAGGTTATATCATCTAGCTTGAAAAAGAATCATGAAGACAAGGAGACAACTACTGAAGCAGATGATATGATCCTTTTAGGGGAGGATGTTGGTTTCTTTTGCACATTTCTAAAAAAGAACAAAACTTTATTTTCTACGGTGGAAAGAGAAAAGAAAGAAGTGATTGATTATTGCTTCTATCACACAGAAAAAAGTTTGAAAAGGCAAGTTAATCGTAATTTTTCATTTCTTTAAAATTACATGTTTATTTTCGTTTCTTCTATTCTTATGTTTTTTTTTTCCTTATTGTAGTGAGCTTCTGTTCAGAAATGGTAATACTACCATTTCATATGAAGAAGTGTAAGTGTTTCATAGTGTTTTTTGTTCCAAGTCTGAAAATCAGTATGTATCTCTCATATTTTTTGTCCAAATATGCCTTTTATACAAATAAGTATGTCTTTTATGTGCATAAGTATTGGTTCTGATTTTATATTTCTTATTTGTTTGTTCAAGTTTGTTTGTTCAAATTATGTCTTCTATGCACAAATGTTTTTCTGTTATACATATAAATATTTATTCTTGTTATCAGTATACATTGCCTCGTTTTTTTTTTTGTTCAAGTATGACTTTTAGGGATATAAGTATGCCTTTTATTCTGAAAAGTATTGATTCTGAAAATGAGTATTGATTTGTCACTACTGTTTTCTGTTTTTTTTTTTTTGTTCAAGTTTTATTTGAAGACAATTCTTGATGATGTGAGGATTGAATCCAATGAAAAAAGTGTGAGAGATTGCTGGAAAAGGTGGTGCACCTTTAACAATGTCATTTTAGATAAATTTGATATGGTAAGAAAGATCACAATTATTTATTTCAATTATTATATGTAAATATTCTAACTTTGCTATTTTTGTATTTGCATTTGTTTTAGTTTTTTGTGCCAATTCAGATTCAGAATCATTACATTGGGGCAGTTCTGAATTTGTTAGATCTAAAAATACATTATCTTGACAATAGAAAACATGTGGATCCAGAAATATACATTTATGCTGTTGAAGAAGTGGTATGCAATTTTTAAATTTTATTCGTTTAAGTATATATGTATGTGTTATATCTTTTAGTGATATACTTTCGTTTGATATAGCAAAAACAACTGTCCGTGTTTCTTGAAGAAATGAACCACCCAAAGGCTGATCTTGCTCTCAAATGTGTTCTTGAGAACATTGAGTTTAGTTGGCAAAAGAAAAACAGCAAAGATCAAGATTGTGGTGTTTTTCTCATGAATCACATGGAATGTTTTGATGGAAAAGTATACACATGTCCGGACTTAGGGAAGGTATGAATTATTAGGCATTGATGTATAATTTTGCTGCAATTAAATTTTATTATTTATATTAATTGTTTAATTCTTTGAAGGCATTGATACGACGGTTGTTGAGAGGTGAATATTTGGTACGAATTATGTTACATGATATTAATGAGTTGAAGGCTGATGTGATCAAAAAAGTAAGTGAATTCTCGTTGAAGAAACTGGAACTTGTGGAGATTTGTGAAAAGAAGAAAAAAGATTGAAGTGGTCCTTGAGAAGAAAAAGGGCTAAGAACTATACACAGGATTTGTAATGGATTGAGATTAGTTAGTTGAATTTTCTTAATGTATTCATGGATAATAGTTAGAGATGGAGTATTTTCTGAATGTTGATTGTTTACTTTGAATTTCTTATTGGTTTGAATCGTTTGGAATTAAATTCATTGTGGCTGATGAGCAATTGAAGAAGATGTTGGATGAGCTATGAAAGCTTGTTTTGTGAAAATGTATGGCTATGGAGCCAAGATTCTGTTGATGAAACTAATCTTGTTCATTTTGAAATATTTGATTCTGAAATGTATGAATTTGCCTCATATTTTGTCCAAGTATTTCTTTTATACGAATAAGTATGTCTTTTATCTGCATAAGTATTGGTTCTGAGGTTATATTTTATATGTTTTTTGGTTCAAGTATGCCTTTTAGGCACATAAGTATGACTTTTTGGATAATAAGTATTGATTTTTAATATACTTTTTCACATAAGTATTGATTTTAGGCACATAAGTATTGATTTTTTTCTTATGCATATAATATTTATTCTGAAATCAGTAACTCATTTAATTAAATAAAAATGCGGATCGTTTATATTTCACAATTAGGTTTGGTGGAGAGTTTTAGTAGAAATGGGATCTGAAACGGTCAAACAGAACGCGGCACGGACGGATCCAAATGTCCCAGCCCATACCAAACCACAAAAACATAAATTTGGGGCATAAGACATATGACTCTGGCAGGTTACCCGTGACCCGGGTCGGGTCAGTGCTTCGAATTTCGTTGTTTTTACTGAGCTTGTGCATTGAGACCCGACTTCACTCGATTTATGACTTTCAGACTTTTTTTAACCTTTTTTGTGCTCGAATTTGACTTTAATGTCTTTACGAAAGTTGTAGCCCTTGACATTAGCTATCCAATGACTCTACTTTCAGCCGAAGATCAGTTTTCTACACCAAGTTATGCCTAATTTACTGGAATCATGTCAAGATGAAAATCAGGACATTCTTGCATGACTTTCAGCTTAGTGTGATATTCTGTTTTCTTGGAGGCCGAATTGAAGAAAACTTTCAACATAAAAGGTGTAGAACTCTCTCTTAGCTTTCCAACAAGACAATAATATTCGAATTTGGACTTCTAGAGATCAAGATATGATTTTCTTCTATAACTGCTTGTTATCGACTCCCTATCTCATATTTTTTGTCCAAGTATGCCTTTCATACAAATAAGTATGTCTTTTATGTGCATAAGTATTAGTTCTGGTTTTATTATTTCTTATTTGTTTGTTTAAGTTTGTTTGTTCAAATTATGTCTTCTATGCAAAAATGTTTCTCTTATGCACATAAATATTTATTTTTGAAATCAGTATTCATTACTTCATATTGTTTTGGTCCAGTATGCAGTTTATTCACATAAGTATGTCTTTTATCAACAAAAGTATTGATTATGAAAATGAGTATATGAGTATATAAATCTGAAAAATAAATTTATATAAGTACTAAGTATGTCTTTTGAACAGAATTCAAAACACTAAAATAAGAAGAATTAACAAATCATTAAAATAAATGCAAGTTAGGAGTCTTGCTTCCAAACTCCTTTTGTTGAATTGATGCATCGGTAGTCTTCTTTTTCTTTGAATGCCCTTTTATTCTTTGTCTTCTCCCCTTTGTACTAGATCGTGTAGGATCCAAAACAATATTAGTTGCTGAACAACTTGAATCAGTAGAAGTATTGCATTGATTTATAGAATCTCTTGAACTCAATACTCCATGAATAACAGAACAATCTCTATCATATCATTCTTCAAGAGTCTTTCTTGCTTCTTCACAGTGTTCACTTTTCAAAACAAGATTATAATACTTGCGTGTCATCTCATGACGCCAAAGCATGGACCCTGTTCTATTGTTAGACAATTGCTGTTCTTTGCTCAAATTCTCCCAAATCTCTGACTTTGCATATCTCACTACAAGAAAAAGGCAAAAAGACAACACAATAAAGACAACGCTTTCTGTTGTCTTTTTCAAAATTACAACCCTTTTTGCAAAAAGGGTTGTCTTTGTGCGTTTGGATACACTAAAAGACAACACAAATAAGGATAAAGACAACCCTTTTGACAGAGGGTTGTCTTTGAGCGCTTTTTTACGCTCAAAGACAACCCTTTTCTGCAACGCTTTTTTAAGGGTTGTCTTTGAGCGGATTTTTTTGCTCATAGACAAACCATTTTTGCAACGCTTTTTTTAGGCGTTGTCTTTCAGTGGATTAGGGTTTAATAAAGACAACCCTTTTATGCAACACTATTATATGAGTTGTCTTTTGGAGTGAACCTTCAATAATTAACAACCCTTATGCAACTCTTTTGATGTGTTGTCTTTGTGAAACACATAAAATTTTTAAATTCTTTTATTATTAATTTCAAATTTCCAACTTAATAAATATTATATGATTTTATCTTATAATATTTTAATAATAAAATAAAATGTTTATATATTTAAAACATATTGTAGTAGGATATATTTTAGAAAATGTATTGTATTAAAGTAATAATAGTTTGTATAATGAAATAAAAAAAATTAATAAAATGTATGAAATAATAATTTCCACTTTTTAGTAATTAAATATAATATATAAAAAATGTATACAGTTAAGAAATTTATATGATGTAGTAAAAAACTGTAATTTAGCATACATATACAAAAAAAAATATAGAATTAAGAAATTTATACAATATTAGTATTTTTAGTAATTAAGTATAATATATAAAAAAATGTATAGAGTTAAGAAATTTATATAATGTAGTAAAAAAACTATAATTTAGCATATATATACAAAAAAATATATAGAATCAAGAAATGTATACAATATTAATAAATAAATAAAAAAAGAGGGCTGCAAGATTTGAACCCAAGACCTTAAAGTTCACTTTAAACCACTGGACTGCACAACTTTGCTTTATTTCAATCTACATGGTATTTAATATATATATGATATTGTTAAAAAAATTAGTCATGGTAAAAGGGGGAAAATCAGCCTTTACCCCCAAAATCAACCCTAAGTAAAATTCGATTTCTACTCTGGTTAATCGACGTCGGCGGTGCTATGAGGTGCGGCGGCGACAAGGTGTGGTTCCGACAAGGTGCGCCGGCGACGGGGTGTATTTCTCCCTCTCTTTCTTTCCTCTTTCGCTGTTTCCGACTGCTTGAGGTGTGGTTCCGACGGCTCGAGATTCTGCTGGCCTGCTTATTCCGTCACCGGAGACCCAAGTCAACACCGACAAGCTATCTTCATTCCTCGCGGCGAGGCCAGCTTGGAAGCAAGCTTCCTCTTGCCTATCTCACCCCGTTCTCTCTCTGTCTCTCTCGCAGCATTACCAGGTTCCTCATCTCTCTCTCTATAATTAGCAAACATGTTTAGATGTTAAGATGTGTAATGTAGTACTTCAACATGTTCCATTTTCTTCTGAAATTGCTTTTGAGAAGACGCGATTCTGGACTGTTTGAACTGCGGATACTGTATCCTACTGTTTAATATTTTGTGCAAACTGAATTCATTTGTGTTATGTGTGTTATTTGCATTTTCTTTATGTGATAATTTGCATTTTCTTATATTGGAGATTAATGTATTTTTGGTTTATATATTATTATAAAAAAAATTCAGGATAAAATAATAAATATTTTTACAAAATGTGATTCAAGAAGACAACATATAAAAAGACAACAGAAAAAAAAGGCGTTGTTAAAAGTGTTGGGGAACACGCCCAAAGACAACGGTAGTAAGCGTTGTCTTTGTAAAAAAAAAAGGAGGGTTGTTGTTGAAGGGGTTGTTAAAAATATACGCTCAAAGACAACGCAAAAAAACCGTTGTCTTTATCATAAAAGACAACGCTTTCTTGCAACGGTAATAAAGCGTTGTCAATGAGCGAGAATTTCAGATTAACAACCCTTTTCTGCAACGGGTAAAAACCGTTGTCTTTTTGAAAAAAGACAACCCTTTTTCTACCGTTGTCTTTGAGCGTGTATTTTTAACAACCCCTCCAACAACAACCCTTTTTTTCTGACAAAGACAACGGATAATATCCGTTGTCTTTGTGCGTTTTTCTTGTAGTGTCTTGTCCATCTCTTTAGTATGTAAGAGTCAGGTATCTTTTGTATAGAATGCATATGAAGCACTCTTAAACAGTGACAGCACAAGAACCCACATTCTTCAAATTTTTTGCAATCACAGGTGATCAACAAATTTTTACCATCAAATGTAACATGACAAGATCCTTCACCCTCACAAGAAATATCATAGACCATCATATTTTCATCAAGAAAGATAATAGTAGAACTGGTTGATATAGATTTCAGAAATTCAGCCTCAAAATTTTTGAAATGAGATGGTGTGTATACCTCAGAAGCGTGTTTCAACAATCCGGTTAATGGAAGTATAGATGCTGGCCTTGATTTTGAACATTGAAATCATCTAGTTGTTCTCTTGTCCGCCAACGTTTTATAG